>OW121757.1:610000-1210000 GCA_933228765.1 Miltochrista miniata | reverse complement strand
CCATGCTCTCCAACCATAAGTCGAGACTTATTTTCTTCTTTTGCTGCCGATTTTTCAGGCGTGGAAATTATTTGAGATGTGGAAGCAGCACCATTGCCCTCCTTGGTGATGGTGATGAGTGTCTTTTTTTAATTACATATCCATTTTATGTAAATAAAAATGAAACTTCAGAAAAATCTTACAGCAACAGAACTACGTATTTAGTAATGTTAATTATACTGACTTATAGATATTTACATAAAAAAAAAACTCTCAGTCTTAACGGTTCCATCTTAAAATCTCCCCTAATATGCGGTATAATGTCTGAGGCTGGCACTCATAGGGGGACTTTACTGCAATACCAACTTACAGAAAACGATCTGTCAGAGGTAAATAAACTGTGAACGGACTATAATCCGCCCCTAGCGCCGATGTTGGCTTGCTTGATTTTCGTGTTACCATACTAAGATTTTGCCCATTGCATGTACTCTAACCCAGTAGAATTTTTTTTTTTTTTTTTTTTTTTTTTTTTTGTTGCCATTTTTCGGGAGCAGAAATTATTTGAGATGTGGACGGAGTAACTTCGCCCTACTTGGTGATGGCAATGAGAGTCCTTTTAAATAACCATATCAATAAAATAAAAAAAAATAAAACTTTAGTACAATCCAATAGTATCAGAATCATGTGTTTAGTAAAGTTATGTATATTTACATAAAATATAATAATTGTTAGTGCTAACGTATACATCTTATAATCTCCCCTATTACGCGGCAAGATGTCTTAAGCTGGCACTCATAGGGGGACTTTACTGCAATACCAACATACAGAAAACGATCTGTCAGAGGTAAATAAGCCGTGAACGGACCACACGTAGCGTCGGTATATTACATACATGACAATGACATAACTCAAAAATGGCGGCCACGGCAAGCAACGCGAGTTTTAAAACTAAACTACAATACATGCAAGACATAAATGAAATGCTTAAATATGGACGTGTACACGATCTATGAAACAAGAAACCCAATCATTAATCTAGTAGAAACTGTGACAAATGTGACGATCGGATACAAAGGCAACAGAGCTCAGAGCAAATGACAACAAAACAATCAGTCCAAAACAATCCGACAAAAATAAATAAATGTATCTGTTAGTTACGGGTGAGTAGTAATGTGATTTTTTGTGTAATTAACATTAAACAAAATTAATAGAATAAAACTAACCCTGATAAGCATAAAATATCACTAATAATAATTGAATAATGTGATTTTTTTTTGTGTAATTAACATTCAACAAAATAAATAAAATAAAAATAAAAATAACCCTGATAAGCATAAAATATCACTAATAATAATTAAATAATTCCGAATAAGTCTAATAAGTTTATTAACTTAGGATGTAGTCGTTCTTTTGATTTTCAAGAAGGAGCGTACGCAATCGTATCTTAAAAGTATTTCTTGTTTTCAGTGATCTCAAAGGAGGTGGAATATCATTCCAGCAATGTGTCGCCGCATATTTATACGCACCTTTGAATGCCATCGTTCTGTGCCGTGGTACAGACAGTGGCCTTGATGAGGAACGGGCAGAGTATTTATAATGTTGTTTCCTCCAGCTCAGCTTGTCATATAGGTGAGTTGGTTTCCCATTTTTTATAATTCCGAACAACATACTAGCCAGATGTAGGTTACGCCTAGCTGCCATTTTCAAAACATTGTTCTCATTCAGATATGGCGTCACATGAGCACGCCGTGGTATGCTGAAGCAGTAGCGAGCGCAGGCGTTTTGTACGCGCTGAATGAGACATGCCGTGCGTGACAGCAAGCAGGGACCATACACCACATCTGCATAGTTAAAGCGTGACAAAACCAGGCTATCGACCAACATCTTCCGCATGGGCACACTGATGAATTCCCTTATTCTATAGAGAATCTTTAGCCTATAAAAACAATTTCTAACCACATTTCCAACATGACTCTCAAAGCGCAGCTGGGGATCAGTAACAAGACCCAGGTTGCAAGCACTATCCACTCTTTCAATGCTTTTTCCCAACAAGTTGACTGAAGGATTGGCAGACAAAGTATTTTCAATCTGCTTACTGCTACCCATAACAATGTACTTGGACTTTAGCGGATTCAGTACTAAGCAGTTATTTTCAGACCATTCAGCCACCCTTTGGAGATCATCATCAATGTTTAGTGTGGCTGAGGATGTCTCCTCTGCATCAAAAGAGTGGTACAGTTGGGTGTCATCTGCATACAAGTGGTAATTACAGTGAAGAAAACATCCCGTAATATCTGCGCTGTACAGTATGAAGAGAAGTGGTCCGACCAGCGAACCCTGTGGCACCCCCCTTGTGACCATTCGTGGAGGGGAGGACAGTGATGAGCCATCCCTCCTCTGTATCTCAACGTGCTTTGTCCTATTTATATGCGCCATTTTCTACAATAGAATTCAAAACATTGAACTATTTATAGTCTCCCATCATTAAAATATCGAGTCATCGACCAAATGATTGACACCCGACGCTTGGCATTCGGAGGCGTTCGTTGACATAGTCAGTGCCGATATGAGTCAGTCAGTCATCAGCCTCTGCTGTGCCAATAGTTAGTATATTAATACGTTCTTTTAATAAAGTCTTGTTTGAAATTGTGGTTAAAGTGTTACTTAAACCTTACTGAAATTGATCTCGCTGATTACTCAATAACACCTATTTGAAATAATTTTGTCGTAAGTAATTCAGATCTATCTAATACCCTAAACCAACTAACCAACTTGGTAGCTTATGTGCACCTATCAACTGAACAAGTTTCGTTCGTCGTCGTTTTTGGCTCTGGTAGGGGAGGGAGTAGGATGGCAGTAATACCCAAAATGAACTTCTATTTATGACCGAAACATCCATAGCCCCAAAGTGGACATGGGTCCAATGTATACGTTTACGCACCCCAAGTCATGCTCAACTAGAGAAGAAAAATATAGCTCGCCTAAAGAAAAAAATAAAGGTACTGTGTCACTGTATAACTGTGTTGTACAGAGGTTGTGTAACGATTTCAGTAGAAAATGTGAAAGAGCGGCATGTCAGGGTCTTCTACTGATTGTTCCCAGGAGACAAATGTAGACAAAGGCCATCGTACCCAAATATCTCAAGTGTTTCGACCCACATCGGAACAATGATCTAACCGCATCGGGCCTGATAGCATTAATAGTTTACGCGTTATATTTCAGAAGATCAGTGGGGCGCATATTTGGCAGGTCGCGCTAACGCCAGCGTGCGCAGTGTAAAAATAACGTGATATGCGCTCCACCAGCGACCATCTAATCTAACGCGAGTGGATACAGGATATTTGTATAGGAAGTGTTGGAGAGCTTTTCAACTTTCGCATTGCAAGATTTACGGTTATTTTTGCTGGAATTGACGTAATCGTTGTGTACTTTTGTAAGTCTGTTAGGTGTTCGGGACTTCGGGTTCCGTTTCTAGCTATGTCTGCCACAGATAACGATGATCAATGACTACATATAATATGATGTTCGCAAAGAGAACGAGAAAGTTATGTGGATCAAGAATTCTAGTGTGATCCTAATGCCTTATGATTAATATTCCTTAAGCTTTAAAGTAAGCCCAATTCAGTTCCAAAACAGTAGCTTATGGGTATGCATGTGGGTATGTACTAGGGCCCCATTTATATTTTCGGGGGGAAGACATTAAGTTGATTTTGCCAAATACAAAAAAATCTCTTTGCGATTCATAACTTAGAAATTGTATCAAACTTTTCAAAGATGTATTACCGCAAATGGTACGTATAAAACAATGGAGAAAACGGAAAATTATTATGTCAGCAAACAAAATAATTTGACAGATTGCGTCTCAATAAAAACTTAATAAGTTAGCACGTAATTCACGGTGAAAGTGACAGCCGCTAGCCGGCGGGAAATGTCTTGAGAGAACTAAGTAGTAATATTGCACAATAAAATTATGAACGAACCATGGCGAACTTCTTAGGAAATAATATTTTAAACAAATTATTTAAAGCACTCCTCAATGCTTAACCTATCAAGTTATTGTCAGTGCGAAATTGGGTTAAACGAAAAGTCAGAGCAAAAGTTCAGAACGTAAAATTCCACTACAGAACCAAAAAACAACCAAGGCATCAATAAAACTGTGTGTCAAGCCATTTTGGGTGAAAAAAAAGAAGAAAAGCGACACAACCAAAACATTCCTAATCTATCAAATCGGTAAAGGAACTTAACGGTTCTGAAAAATGTTAACAAAGTTACGTAATTAAAAACATAAATCTGTATTACCAGGGAACGGACCATTGTAAAAGAATATGTAGAGACCAGTAGAGAAAGGGATGCTTAGAGATACCCATGTTCTGAGGAGAGTGTGAAAGGACGAACTAGTAAGGTATGAGCTGGGCGTACAAAACTTCTTCGAATCAAACCCTTGACAGTGAAGGTGACCCTTGACCCTTGTAATCAGGAATCTCTGAAAATTTTTCACCAGAATCGTTGTAAGGGGGTGGAGTCTAGAGAAGAGTAAGCCTACCCCAACTGAAAGAGGTATAATGAACATAGTAATGTATGACTTGATCAAGTATCTACGTAATCTGGTAGTCAACTAGACGTTGATTATAAAACAGTTGACCGTGTACTGTCAGATACGATTAAAAGTAACTAAGACATCAGACTAAATAAGTCTGAGTAATGAAAATATGAAAAGCAAATATCAAACACAACGAAGTTTATGAAAACGTTAAGAGCACTGTTGGCAATAGTTCACTCTTCAACAATATTTGAGTAAACCAACACTATTTTAGTTTACTCCTACGAGAACTACTGCTACAAATGCTACAATAGTTGAAATTGGTGTAATTTTGTGTAAATATTATTAGCACTGTTTGTTTAGAAAAGTAGTTTTTGGTATCAAGGTCTCTGAACCGCGCTTAGAATACTACTGTACTGTGAAAGATTACGTAAAACTATGTACAATTTATATTTAAAGTCGTAAGTTTATAATAACTATCTTGTTAGTTGGTAGGACAGAATCAGATGAACGATTAAGTCACTATTTCACCTCAAAACTCCTCGAGTCAAGATTATCTAGGTTATAAAGGCCCTGTAAAGTCAGGAAAGTAATTCGTGTTCTCTTGGGTAAGCAATTAAGGGAGCCACGGATCAGACGAAATAATAGCAGGTATCGATGGACAAGTTCCCGTTACAGATGATGGAAGAAAATACCTAGGTATATCTGTGATGATACACTGGCAGCTTCACGCACGCTTGCAGCCGGTATAACAGTATCTACAGAATTAGTCTTCACAACTCATTGGTTTCGATCAATTCAGTTGTATTTGTGGTAGGTATCTGCCGCGTGCCAGCTGTTAGCTAGATATTTTCCTTGGTCTATCACTTGAGTGATTTTCTTGGGCAATAGAAGAGATTAAGCAAATAACTGGCAAGGGCTGGATTGCTGGGTTGTACCTACAGTCATAGAAGATGCATGTTATTCGTGTCAATGGTAAGGTGCCTATATTATCTGGGAATTTTCATGTCACTAAGCTGGTTATCCTTATCGAGAGTGGTTATCGTAGCTTATGTATATTTGCTATTTCAAAGGAATAACGAACGGATGATTAGTATGAAGATGATAGTTTATATCAATACAACAACGAAACATGTTTTATTTGCAAATAGGCACATCGTTTCAATGACCGCCCTACAAGTTATGTGTATGAATATTCACAACAAATGCAACCGTACTGAATATTTATACTAATGTAATGCAATTCTCTGACGTTGAACAGATGTTCAGTAGCGCGAACAACATACATACCTACATACATAACTATGTACTTGTACTTACCAGCCTTACTTAATTAATATTCGTGCAAATATTTGTATTATTAACACACATGTTGGATATGATACAACACACGTAATACAGGTATTACACTCCAATATCCAAGCTATACCTACTAACGTAAACTTGAAAATAACAGCGTTTATTCCCGTAAAGTAATTTATTTATAGAATGAAAAACGATAGTTTAAGACTTTACAGTTTATCTGTGGCTACCGTTCTTATCGAGAAAAGAAAAACAGCCCTGAAAGGGACTTTTCTTTATTCAATGATGATGATTTCATACATATCCTAACATACCTACCTATGACATAGTAGAAAGCAGTGTTTGAATATAGTGATTAGTAATATAGATGCACAAATGAAAGATCTCTGGGGCTAAGTTTTAAAACTGCTTGTGACCACGGCTGGTGCAACCCAGCCGAAACGTCAAGCCTCAATTTTAAGGTATGATTGCGTTAATACCCGTTTTAAGTAATTAAAAATATCATGCAACGCGAAAGTTTAAAAGTTAGTAAGTTTTAAAAGTTAACCAGTGCCGCCGCGACCAGTGCACCCACCAGCGTCAGCTCACTAGTGACTAGGAGGTGCCTGCGCTAGATGAACAGGCAAAGATGGGTATGTATAATTTTTGCAGCAGAAAAATTGAACATACTTAAAGACTTACAAAAAGACAGTCAGAAATAAAACTGAAAGAAGGCCCGATTAGCAGTCCTACACAAAATAGGTAGGTATGATACGGACGTGCAGCTTTAGTCGTTCGTATTCGCATCCGGTAACATTCGTGGTAACCATGTCAGTCGGCTGATATTCTTGTTCATCGTCAGACGACACATCATGTTTTGTTTTAATACAAAACAAACAATACACAAAACAATGCTCAAAATTTCCATCAAGTGCGACTAAAAATACAACTGCCCAAAAACGAGCAAAGCGTGTGCGCAGCGTGCCTTCATTGATCTCGTGCCAAGTTGCGCATCTACGTTACTGACAAGCTAATGACCTTCCATCTGTTTCCCTCTCCTCTATATACGGAACGTTTGTATAATGACAATTAGAAGAAACGGCCAAGGTCTTTGTTATTTACTTTGTTTTCTTCCACCACCGCTGCCTAATACCTATATGCACTTCAAAAAATTTGTGCTGGATAAAAAATACTTAGAAACTAAGCTTAAAAACAGCGCTTCTCAGGAACAATAGATGTCAGGTTGACTGAAAACTTTTGCATTCATAATGACTGAAATAGGTACCATATTATACAGGTCCCGACACCATCAGTTATATTATATTATACCTAATTACTCTTTAAAGACCACTTAAATATTATTAAAAAGTCAGAGTGAAACAATGACGCAGAAAATAGTACATGTGCCTTCATTTCAACTACACAGAATTATTGTCTTATTATATTTCAATAGTATTTGGTCTGCTTATAAACAGGAATGCCTCACTTTACTTTGCATAATTGAATAATATGACTACAAAAGCTTGTATCACTTACAAAAAGCTTGCGTAAATTATTCTGCACAACATTTCTGCGAGTAGAAAGACTGTATACGAAGAATGTTTCACAAAGAACTAGGTACAGGAACAAAGTAACAGAAAATGTCCACTTCTAAGTATCAAAACAATTAGCAAGTAATTTCCACGCCTCGCCCTGCCCTGTGTCGTTGACAGATGCGCAGGCGCACCACGTGTCAAGTGACTAGTCAAAAGCACTACCTGCTACGTCACGAGATATTTCTGGCCTAACAAAGACATTAAGATACATTTTCAGGAAAATGGTGTGTGAATTTTTCAATATTGGTGAAAAAAGTTTTTACAGAACACCAAATTTTTGGCAGGGAAAATATTGTTCTGAGAAATACACTGCTTTTGGTACACATTTAACACGGTTTTACCGTAATTTGTATTTATGATAGTTTCATGCTAACTTAGTAGATAGTGATTTTCAAAGGCGAAAGATACATTTCTAGCATATAACGATATAGTATTTAATTATAATTTTAAATGGGACCAAAGTGGAAGTATTCGCTCTACGAAACTGGCACCTTTATAGTTTGTGTCTGTGCAAAGGGTGCATTTTTGAAAAATATCATATTGAAGTTATTAGAGAAATTTATAACTGGGAGTTCACTTTTTGAAAAGTCAAGAAAAGTCTGCTATCTTTCGCCAAAGTTGAGCTTCCTTCGTTGATAATTTCAGTAACCCGATGTGTATCTAAAGGTCTCTAACTAGCAGTGCCATACTGCACATTAGATGACCTGCCGCTCTTGTCAGTTCCTGGTTCCCTAACATTGTACCAGGCGTCACCTGATATCATAGTTAGCTCCATTTAATTAGCCGACTGACCCATTTGTGTTGGCTCAGGCAGAGGCTTATAATTAGATGGGTGAATGGCCGAACGGCTTCTCGATTGATTGAGATCGAGTCGAGGGGTGAAAAAACGCCGCATGCAACACAGAATTGTAAGTATGCAAAGTAAAGCAATAAGATCAACACAGTTTAGTCCTTATTCGCCGAAGAGGTAGGCAAAAGATCTATACGCTCACACATCACCATTTACATTTGCAATGAGCTTATTGCCGTGTTGAAATGGATAGGCACCGGTTGTGGTCTCCTGTCTGCCGTCGAAATTTTCAAACACCATATAAGGCTCAACTTTGCTTAACGACCATGTTTTTGCCAACGGGAGTGACAGCTAATTGTGCCTTCCAAAACACAGAAGCTCAAATAATGGATATGAAACAATGTGGTCACAGCAGCAACCAGAACATTTTGTTAGCGGGACTACAAGTAAGCGTTATAATGGCATGAAAAGAAATAACAAGATACTAAAATCTCGCCACAGAAATCGCTTTGCATATTAACGGAATCGTAGCGTTTTCTATTGTGTGGTATTTGGCAAGCCACATAATAATTCGATACGTTCAAAACCACTCATTGTAATTAATAGCTCAATATCGCGAAGATGACTCACTCTTTATAAAGATTACGTTGTGCCATCTTACATTCATAACAGATTTTTTTTTAAATTCACATGATCTTGACCCGCTTGAAACTCAACCAAATGATTTCGACACACGGTCTTGATTATTATGTGGATTCGGTTCGGATGAAGAGTAAATCTATACCATTATTATAAAGAGGAAAGATTTGTTTGTAGGCAATCAATAAACTTGGAAACTACTGGGTCTATTTTGAAAATTCTGTCGTCATTAGAAAATCGAATGAAATACTCCTGCTTAAATACGAATTTAATAGTCTGAAGAGAAGACTCATAGACATATGGCCTTTTTCAATAGGTAGGTGTATTCAGGGCCTGATTTAGGGTTCCGAGCGCCCTAGGCTAGGTACGAATATGCGCCCCCAGCTGCAACTAATTTAAGTCCTACCTACCAAAGAGACTACGTAAGCTGATCCTAAGTTCCTAATCGTTATTCTTTGTTAATTTGAAAATAAAATAAAACCCGATTCTGAGACTTCTTATGAAGTTATGACTTGATGCATCAGCCAGTAAAAAGCGAGATAAGTATACCATCAAAGTACCTAACAGTACCTTGGTACATCTAGTTTCCGATAAATCGAACCAGTGAATCTGAATAACTCAGGAAGTGAGCTGATGAATGCAAAATTTGCTGGGGATGGCCGCGGCACATTGGCTTTCGAGCATAGAAAACAGCAAAATTGGCTTATATGTTGGGCTGCTACGATACCACAGACAGACACACACATGACAGATACACAGGTCAAACTTAAAACACTTCTCGTTTTTCGGGGTTAATTAAATCGTCAGTAATATTGGTGCGATGGCGCCTTTCCAGCCACTCCTCCATGACCGGTTTCACTGTCTCAACAGCACCGTCTCATACTTTTTTTATACCACCAAAGTGGCAGACAAGCATACGGCCCGCCAGATGTACCGGTGGTCACGCACAATGAGGCAATGTCTCTCCTGTCGCGGAGAGGTTCCACACCACCTGCAAGCATGGGATCGTTGACCACTTCATGGCTCGCCTCTGCACCGAGTCGAACGGAAGAATTCAGTCAATTCATTCTGATATTCTGGTGTCCCTGCCCAGCAGTGGCAGCTGTACTCCATGTGCGGCCGCACTTGCGACTTAAACAGAAGCAGTGTTTGCGCCGCAGTAAGTACCGACGCACCCTGTTGAGCACACCGAGCGGCTTGGACGCCAGCTTGGAACTGAACGTCACTGGAGATGTCAACACCAAAGATACCTATACTGTCAGAGTAGGAGAGAGCTGTGCCCTGAAATTATGGCGCTACAGTAAATTGGGTTTTCTTTGCGGTGAATACACAAACTTGTGTCTTAGTAGGGTTGAATTGAACAAGATTTTGTTTTTCCCAATCGGACCCTCTATTGCGAGTTGTCTCGATTTCAAACACAAGTTGTTCACGGCTTTCTTCCACTGCAGCCCGAGAGATACTGGTGAGGCCCGTGTAACAAGTGTCGCCCGTACTGTCGTCCGCATAACAATGAATGCCGTCAATAGACCACATCTCATGGATATGCAGCAGAAACAAAGTGAGGGACAATACTGAGCCTTAAGAGCCTACCAGACGCCAAATTGTTAAAAGCAGATAGCAGATATACATTTTAGCGTGCAAGAAAGAGAGAGATGCGATCGGTTTTTGTGCGCTTTTAACGAAATAAATTAATTATAAAAAAACTATAACCAATATGAAAAAAATGCTCTAGTGCAAATGAAGATTTTACAATTGTCTTTCTTATAAATATTTTATATTATAAAAACCACTTATAACATACGAGATCTAGCTTAAAATTTCACGAAATCGAGGTATTTTCAACACAAAAATCTATCGAGGATTTTATCAGTAATCGTGTTTCGAGCCTAGAGCGTTTTTAGTTCATGAACTGAAGTTGTCTGTGTTCAAATTTTAATTCAGTAGACCTCACGAGTCCTGAGATCTAGATCAAAGTAATAGTCTATTTGGCGTCATATGGACTCTTAAGGTACTCCAGCGTTTATGGCCATGCATTCAGAACCTATACTTCTACCGGCCAAAAAGCTGGACACCCATTCACTTTGGTTCCTGGGTGCCTTGAACGTACTGGGTGCCTTGAACGCGACACATACACATTTACTACCACGCTGCCAGGGAGATGAGCGCAGGAATTTAATTTTAACGCACGTATTTGTATTTTCACTAAATTACCAAATATTATTATGTACTTTGGTGTAACAAAATGTTAACTAACAATTTTAAACATGTTGTTAGGAGTTGTTACAATCTGTTAAAAAATATTGCTAGATGTGCTCCTTTTTGGGAGCAACGTAAGTCACAGCCCTGCGCCGAGCCCTACGCCAGGCGCCCCCTTGATCCTGGCGCCCTAAGCTTCAGCTTAGTTAGCTTATGGGTAAATCAGGCCCTGGGTGTATTAGTTTCATAGTAGTAGGTATGTCACAGGCTCATCAGTGTACTATTAGATAATCTACAACAATCTCAAAATAGTTATCTATATCTCTTGACAGTGTAGAATTTGGAATATTTGCCAAACTATGTAAATTATTTACATGAATTACTGAATTGTAATGTCTTCGTTGTCATGATTTACAGCGTGAATGTCGAGATTTAGACGTTTCGTCCGGACACAAACATTTACATTTATTTATGAAAAACAACACAAAGTACTATTCTGTTTCTCCCCAAACCGACTACGAAACCAGAAAAAGGCACTGTCACTCGGGAAGTGAAAACTTGAACAATAACAAATGAATTATTTTACAAGGTAACCGTGATGGTGACGACAGTTAAAGTGATTTTTTCCCATTTCAAACAATACCAAGGCAAGGCGCCTAAAGGGTTATTTATTTCCTTCAAAAACCACAGTTACTTACCTAAAAGACGATTAGGATTAAACTGACATCGGACCAAATGGGAAGTTTAGGGTTTTCTTTTAACAAAGAAAAATCCAATTGTACACCACCACTTTTCTTCTAGATCTGTCATGTTTATACCTACTCTAATAGTCTAACTCTATACAACTCATAGGTCATGGGTACTTAATTTGAGCATAAACTAATAGTTTAGAACCCACTTAAATGTACCTTCAAAAATGATTGACTGCCTTCTTTCTATACCACTAAATTGGCAGACAAGTTTATGGCTAAAAAGGGTTTAGCTAATTAATTTTATGGGTCATGACCTGAAAATAAATGATTATTATTATTATTAAGGCCCACCCGATGGAAAGCGGTCTATGGACGTCTCATTAAGTGTACAAAAGGTAGGCTATGTAATTTATTCTATCAGTTATCTATTCCAGGCTAGAGTAGCACTGTGTTTCGTCCCCTTATTGTATCGGTTTCCAATCAGACATTACCAGAGGTCGCCACTATCGTGTTGTGCAACAATGCTTGGTGTACCGTACTCTATTCTTATACTTGTCTCGCCTCTCCACCACTGTTCCTACAACTTTAATTAATTTAATGTGCGGATGTCCGTACACGACTCGATGCATGCAGTGACAATATTGCATAACGCAAGAAAGCGCTCTCTCAATTATTGCGCAATGTGGGTATTGAAAAGTGCGTATCATCCATTTGATTTGTTAATTAGCATGACTTTCATTATTATGTGGCATAAAATCGAAGAGATTCTTTGTTTGAATGTGATAATGACTGACAAACCGCATCCAGTTGAAAAAGAAAATGCTCTTGAGATTCATTGATGAGGGTAAAACATTCTAAGATTAATCCTGCACTTCTCACCTGTGCCCTAAACGCGAACTACTTGTACTTTTCTTTTTTTTATACCATCGAGATCTTAGACAAACATACAGCACCTGGTCAAAAGTGATCACCGTATTTTTGGACGTTTGCAAGTAATAAAGACTGATACTAAACTTTGTTCAGGAATATTAGGGAAGTCCAAGCTCAAAATAATGTAAAAATGTTGAGAGAACTAGAGTTTCAGCACCAGAATTATTCAATAACTAGCTGACTCTCGCAACTTCGTTTACGCCACATAAGGTGTATGAAAGGACAGGTATTTATTCAACAAACTCATGGGAGCGTATGGAACTGTCCTTTTTGCTTAATCATAAAAGAGCTTAAAAATTATGTCCATTCTAAAAGATTTTTTTTACAATAGCCTTAATCATTAAGCTCTTTTATGATTAAGCCAACACGCCAGTTTAGATTAACACTCGCATACATAGGAATACGAATTCTAGGGTTTGCGAAAGTTGAAATGTATCTAATTCCTGATCTATAAAACCCTCAACATTGAAACTTGTGAGAATCAATCTTTAAAATACTCCTTTTACAACAATGGAAAAAGTTTTGAAATCGAACCACGCATTGAGAAGTTACAACTAAAAAATCGTTTTGTCTTCATCCCCTCTCCCAAAGGAACCGCACCAAATATCGGGATCAAAAGTATCCTAGAACCTTCCTCAGATTATAAGCTCTAATTGTACTAAGTTACATTTAAATCGATTCAGTAGTTTCGGCGTGATACTTATTCGGGATACAGACAGACAGACACACCGACAGACAGACAGACAGATATGAAAAATTTAAATTACATTTTCTGCTTCAGAATCGGTTGGAGAACGCCCTACAATTAAAATTTTTAAAATATCTTCCATGTACAGACTCGCGACCCTCAACAGCTATTATATTATACTAGCTGACCCTCGCAACTTCGTTTACGTCACATAATGAGCACAAAAGGTGAAGTAATTCTTCATCAGACTCGTTAAGCACCGTGTGAAACGGCCCTGTTTGCTGAATCATAAAAGAGCTTAAAGATTAAGGCTATTCTAAAACAATTCAGCCCACGCCTTCGGCGCGGACTGAGTTATTTTACAACAGCCTTAATAATTAAGCTCTTTTATGATTAAGCCAACACGCACGTTTAGATACCCTTTCATTCAAAGGAACCCTTGAATTCTAGGTTTGGCGAAAGTTGAGATGCCTCTAATTTCTGAATTCCAAACCCCTCAATCTTAAAACTTGGGTCGATAAATCCTTGAAGTTCTCCCTTTTCAATACTAAAAAAATATTTGAAATTGCATCACGCGTTGAGAAATTACAACTGAAAAACTATTTTATCTTTCATCCCCTCTCCCGCAGGAACCGCGCAAAACTTGGGGATCTAAAGTATCCTAGAACCTTCCTCGGACTATAAGCTCGGAATGTACCAAGTATCATTCAAATCGGTTCAATAGTTTCGGCGTGATATTTTTTCGGGATACAGACAGACAGACAGACAGACATGAAAAGTTTAAATTACATTTTCGGCTTCAGTATCGATTAGAAAACGCCCTCCAATTAAAATTTTCAATATATCTTCCATGTACAGACTCTCGACCCTCTACAGTTTTATTATATGTATAGATAGCGAACGTCACGCGGTATCACCCGCGTAGCTCCCGTGCCTGTGGGAATACGGGAATAAAATATAGCCTATGTCACCCGGGAATAATGTAGCTTCCCAACGGTAAAAGAATTTTTCAAATCGGTCTTGTAGTTTTGGAGCCTATTCATGCAAACAAACAAACATAATCAAATCTTTCCTCTTAAATAGTATAGATATAGAGAGTTTAGAGGCGGTCGACAACTCATGTCATTTCTACTGTATGTTCCTCCACATTGCGAGCTTTATGTGTGAATCTGTCCGCGGTGTCACAAGTTTGACCTCCGTTTGACGCATGTTTGATAGACATGACATTGTGTGTGACAGACAACCCAACCCACTCATGACAACTAGTTCATTTTTCTTTTTTTCTTAAAATTTCAGTAGATGTCTTATGTATAATCTATCTATAGTAATATTATAAAGAGGAAAGATTTGATTTTTGTTTTTTTGTTTGTTTGCTTGTAACGAATAGGCTCCGGAACTACTGGACCGATTTGAAAAATTCTTTCACTGTTGGGAAGCTACACTCTTTGCGGTAGGTTATATTTTATTCCCGTATTCCCACGGGAACGGGAACTACGCGGGTGAAACCGCGTGACGTCAGCTAGTAATGTATATAATTATTTCTTCGTTTATTAGGTACTCTTCCAAAGGACTTTGACGTGGTAGGTATGTAATTTCATACGTTTACGACCGTGATGGTTTTATCTACTCGTGTTGTCTATAATTACACACCCAATGTCAGTCAAAGACCTCAATCAATATCCGTTGTACATATATTCGCCATTTTTATGCAGCAGTGTTAATAAGACTCGGGATTTTTTTTTATCGTGAGGGAATATCCTCATGGATGCTATGCCGGACTCCTACCGACTAAAAAACCTCACGTTACGCTTAACAGCCTATGGTTGGGAGTCCCGGCTAAGCACTCGGAAGGATGTCCCAGGACATTAAGACTCAGGATAGGAGCGGAAGATTTGTAAGTACTAAACCATGAGTTACGAGTTCGATGTTGACCTCAGCAAAGGCTATCGCATATTCAATGGTAAGTGAGAACGACTCAAATACGGGAAAGAGAAATTATCCTCCAAACATCGGTGCGTGAAGGCTGGATCACAAGTTCAGAACATTATCATCAATTGTTTTAGTCGGTCTCCTGCGTACCTATGGACTTCATTGTAAGCTTCGTCTTCGGTTTTTTAATTTGCACAGGCACTTCATATTTTAACCAAACTACTACACAGTCAAAGGACAATGAATTTAGTTGTGCATCTTATCTTAGTGTCTAGACTACTGCATCGGTTTTGATGCAATTAAAAGTGGCAAAAAGCGTCTTGATTTTTGTGAGAAGTTCAGTAGTAACAAAAGTTTCATGTCGTTGATTACATTTCACAATCCGACAATTATTAGTTTCATCGTGCCAAAAGCTAATTCTGCTAATATTTGTAAATCTTAATTGAATTAGAGAGAATAAAAGCTCAGCTCCCGGGTATACTGAGGCCACATGACATCTGGGTCTAAGCTGACCTCACCAAGATGCAAGCCAACTGTACGCAGAGGGGTTGGGAGTTCCTGTCTTTCCACTCCGACCAACTGTTGGGCAGAATACATTTCAACGAAGAACTTTATTCCTAACTAACCAACTGGTTGATCACACAGGGAGTTCAGATAACAATATTTCAGGGAATGTCCTCACAGTTGCCTAGAAAAGACAGTAAGAAGAATTAGCACTCCAAACACAAAATGTTTGGATGCAATTGGAAAGACGGTAAGATGACAAAGAAAAGACTTCAATCTCTTGTTACAATTTATAGATCTTAGAATACTACAACGTACTCGGAAGTCTAAAATAATAGGGCACAGATCAATGACCTAGTTCGCACTAACCTATATATTGAGCGTGTCTGGATTTAGTGCGCATATGTTTACAATCAGCGCCATTTACGACGTAGAAGCCATATTTACTGCTGATCGATCCCCTAGCTTGGACTTTCTGGGTCGACAGAGGTTTTTATATGTGTATAAGTATATTATGAATATAAGTCCGAATGTATGACAATATGGAACGAAAAAAAAAGTACGGAAATCTTCAATTTGAAAACAATGAAAAGATGAGCTAGCTCATCTCCGAGGGGTAGGCAGGGATTACCCAAATGACTTTGCCAGTAGAATTGTTGGTAGGATCAAGTAATAGGGGACAAGACTATCGTCATTCACCGAGCTTTTAGGTACTTATAGGTACAAAAGGAAATATTAGTATTTCCGTAATCCGAATTAAAATTTCTACAGCCAGGACAGAAAGTTTCATATTCATAAATACACTCACTGTAGTCCAAGCATTTGAAGAATTCAAAAACAACTAGGTATGTAGTAGGTATGAAAGAGCGCTTTGGGCAAAGCTTTATTTTATTCTGGGTTCATATTGTCCCATAGATTGGAAAATTCGTTAATGTTTGAAAGACTTATTTTGAGTTGCTTGTGCAATTATTAACTTGGACGCCTGCACTTAACATTACAAACTTAAATCTAAAAATGGTGACTATAAAATATTTAAAGCTTAAAAATAGTTAAACTTTAATAAATTATGTCCAAATAATTAAATCTAAACACTCACCACAAAATGTAGAGAAAATTATGTTTAAAAATCCTTAGTTCCTTTCGATCACTAGCCTACACCGGGGTGTGTTTGATTGTGTTGCACTAATTAATGTTATTTTGTCATAATAATAAGATTCATTTTAGAATAATTAGTTTCAGTTTGATGGCATCGGCAGCGTGCCGGTTGCGCGGGAGTTGTGGGCAGACTGCGCGCGCGGGCTCCTCTGACGTCACCAAACCAAATATAGTCCTGAAAATTGCGCACGAGAATCTCGACTCAACATCTTCCCGTTTCAGAGACATTAAGGTCTATTTTTGCTTTATCTAATGTGTGTGTTAGATCGTTTTTAGGTTGTGTTTAGTGAAATGTCGGACCGGGCGTGTTATTTTTGCATACGATTTTCGTCGTTTTCCGCGCTACAACGCGTGGCTTAAAACGGCAATAGCCGTCTGCCGTGTACAGACTTTACACTACAGCTTTGTTTACGCGCTATTTCTTTGTAACAATAAGTAGGCTAGTTGGCAATGTGGCAGCGTCTGCAACACTTTACTGGGGCAGATATTTCTCGGATTTCATGCTCACATCGCTGAAGCTTTAAATTTGAACTAATTATCCAGATTAGGAATACATATATGTTAGATTTTAATGTCTTTCATGTGACATTTAAATAAATCTCTAAATATTTAAAACCTGTGTCCAAGTAACGATGAAACTAATTTCGTTGCGCATCGACGGTACTTGACTTGAGAAAATCTACCGAAGTGCGCTGTAGAACATGTGTTTTGTAGCGCACTTCGGTAAATTATGTCTCAATTCAAGTGCCGCCTAATAGCACAGCAGATCATACTAATAGTCAATATTTACAGGATTGAGTGAATGATTTATATTCTATTTGCTACCGGTACCCACTGTTTATTTTTCTACCCTGTTTCTCATTTTAATCTTTCTTTTTCCCTTTATCATCACTCTCTTCCTTTCCTTCTCTGCTACTGGCACCGTCTACTGGTAATGTGCATCTATCAGGTAAGGAATGTTCAGTACCAGAGAATGTTTGTCTTCTTTTTTACTAGCTGTTGCCCGCGACTTCGTACGCGTGAAAATTGTATTATAACGCCAATTTGAATGCTCTCTGCTTAGCCCCTAGGATATGTATCGTGATAATATATAGCCTATTAGAAGACCCTACCCCTAGTTAATATTTGTGCAAATTTTGAATCAAATCTATTGAGTACTTTTCGAGATCCTTCCGGACAAAGCAAAGTAAACAGACAAAATTATTTTCGGCTTCAGTATCTTATGTTGAACACTCAGCGAGTATTTTTTGTAAATATTTCCAGTACAGTTTTGTCTTTTCTATCATTTTATGATATGTATAGATGTAGATTACTTAGGTATGTACTGGCACAGATTACTAAATAGTGTACTGGGCACTTATTATGTGACAAAAGGTTGTAAGTACAAAGAACACCATACGCCTTCACAATTAGGTATAACCATTTGCCTAATTTCAGTCCAACTTCGTTGACTGACGCGTAAATACTTTATATGTACTTAGTGTGTAAACAACATGTGCGCGTGCGCTCGCCACGAGCTTACTTCCACGCATGTACGTAGAATGTACCTGCTTTCTGCGCAGATACATACTTGGACTACACGAGACTTGCCGTCTGGTTAGCTGATGGCCTTTTAAGGAGATTGGATGTACTTCTAAATTACGTCTCTACAGCTGGTGTTGAAAAACTAGTTGTAAGCTCACACGAGGAAACAAGACGTCATTCTTTTATATGGTTTTTTCTTGCATTGCTACTTATTTGAAGAAATATTAATATAAGAAGCAATTTTCTCGTCCAATTCCACTGATCGACGAAGTGTGACTCTCCTTAAGTTTAAGAGTTATTCAATAGATCGTTGGGAGCTCTCATAATACACATGGCAAAATATCTATGTACCTTGGAAAGCTGCTATATGTATATCTAAGACATACGAGTATCATGATCTCTTGATTTAACTCTGATAGAGCTTCGGTAGGTATTCATATCTTTCTATTTGTTTCTACAGGCTAATCGTTCTACGGATTTCAACATAACTAAGAGCGGGAGTTTGTACGATATTGAATCTCAGTTGTTCCTCGGGATGACATTTCCTACACAATAATTGTTCAACAAAATTGTAGTTATCTAGCTACTACTATTCAAGTTTTTATCAATACATGTCCTGAAAGCACAAATGAGCGAACAGTAGTACCGCCAGCACTGACCTGCGTGACGGCGACCTTGCCGGCGGGCTTGTCGGCGACGTAGGCCTGCATGCCCGCCATGAGCACCGTGGCGCCCAGGAACTTGTTGAGCAGCGCGCGCGCCTCCGCGTCCTCCGACGTGTCGCCCTCCTGGATCACTGCGGAGAGAAAGACTGCTGTTAGGGTGGGCTGTCCATGGACACCGATAGCTTTGTGGATTTATTTAAGCTAGGATGGTTTCTAAAGATTATTTTCTAGTTAATCAATGATAATAAAATATGATCTAAGTTGCCGCAATGAGCACACTCACGGTGGGGCCAGTGCAGGCCCTTGAAGTTGACCAACAAGTCATGGGGCGAGCTATGCCCCTGGATTCTCTAACGGACAAAATCCGACACGATGTTATCGGTCAGAGAAGTTGATTGATCGGCACCTACTCGACATAGTATGCGCTTTATAGTGACCAAGATCCAACTTTATGGGTAAATCATTATGAAAGTGAAAGATACTGAAGAGGAGAAGAAAATCCTGAGCATCGCTAATATTATTGTGAAAGAGGAATATTTCTATGATGTGGGGTTACGGTTAATTCTAAAAGGGGCTTGTCTCTGCGTGGGCTTATGTATTGAAACGACTACGGTATAAAGATCTTCAAATCAGGCATCCAAAATTTTTTTGGGCGTCAGCAACTCTAAGTTTCGTCTCTGTTGGGTAGGTACTTTCCAGCTTTTCTCTTTCACTCTTCTTTTTTCCATTAGTTGCATTACGGCTAAATGGATCTTAAATTTTAAATATGGAAAAAGAATTGGCTTCGAGCAGGATTCGAACCTGCATCTTCTCGCATTCCGTGCAAGATGCTTAACCACTTAACCACCGAAACCTACTCGGAACCTACCAAATTTTCCACCTTAATGTACGTCTTGGGGCGACGTTGGGACGTCGTTTCCATGTTTAAAAATTATGATCAGTTAGCATACTAATGCTTTTCAAAAATTATCTAAAAAGATCTTGTTTAAATTTAGTACAGAAATAGAATAACTGGTCTAAAATAACACAATAAGCTGCTTTTTATTCCCGAAATAAAAGCTTTACTATTATAAAGATAGATATAATCTTAAACATACCTATATCAGCATTCTTCATCCTCGTCAAGATGTCCTGCACGCCGGTGACCTTGGTGTTGCTGTCGAGGAAGGACCTCTCGGTGTGCGCCACCTCCGGCTCGGTGGAGTGGTGCGAGTGGGTCACGTGGCCGTGCGACCTGCTGCTGGTGGTGACGGTCCGCACTCCGCCGTCGACTCGTTCCGTGGTCACCACGGTGTCTTCAACGGAGGCTAGACTGTGTTCGCTGTCCGTGCGGGCTAGTCCTACAGGGAAATGTCAAAACATGTACACTCTACATCTATCGCGATTTCTCTGGCACGGAATACCTAATCAACGTTACTTTCTATCAAGCATTACTGGCTCAAAAATGTACGCAAAAACTGTTATCCTGAGTCTGAAACGTCTGTTATAATTTATCAAATTTCTTTCGGAAGCATCGCCTACGTTCACCTAATAGATTACACGTAATGGAGTAATCTTCTCAATTGCATTATGTGACACATGACACCACTGTCTTTAATTGGCCGCGAACTCAATCTCCAATTAAGTGCCTCACATCGAATACAGGTTTTCAGTGGTGGTGCGGTAATGCTTGGTCCTCGCATCGATTCTCTGATCAGATAAAATATATGTTCCCAAACTTTTCACAGAATGCAACTAACATTTAGTTCAGTATTGTGTAATAGTTGTTCAGTCATGTGCTATCACTCTGCAATGCTGGGTTGAATGCTTGAATCCAAGGTTAGAAAGACAGGCATTAATTAATCAATTTCCAAGCAAGCCTTCCTCTACCACTATCCATTGTACTGATGAAGTGTTTTAGTATATATCTGCCTACTTCTCGGATTCCTAAAACATAAACGTCAAGGTTGATAAAGCACAACAACTCACCGGCGTGTGCGGAGGAGTCGCTGGAGACGCTGTCCTTCATCGTGGCGGTGCGCAGGATCAGCCCCGCCTTGGGGTACGCCGCGCGCTCCGCCTTCGAGCTCTCGTCTGAGGACAACCAATACATTGATGAGGAACTAGCTGAGACCTGCGTGGTGACGTTCCCGTTTCCCACAGGAACTGGAATTTGAGTTAAATCGATGGAGATATTTTTGAAAGCTAAAAAACTTGACACAGGTTTTAGACTAATTTAAAGTTAGAGTGAACATATTGCGCTGATATTTTGTTGTAAAACTGGTGCTATAATATAAACCCATTGTGCTGCAAAGGGGGAAAGTTTCGGACCCAAATCCTTTTGCCCACAATTTCAGTGATTTGACTGCTCCTTTAAAAATTAGCTTTGTCAACGAGTTGTATATGCGGGATAAGATATTTTGCAGTGTTCCCACTCGTAGGCAGTAGGAAGGGAAAGTGTGGTTTTAGTCAGTAAGAATCCGGCATAGCATCCATGAGGGATTTTCCACACGTTAAAAGAAAATAGAGTTTTGATGCAACGCGACTGTTCTAGTTATCTCCTTTCACCTCTCTTTAGTGTTCGGAGCGGAAAGTCTCAATTTGCAGGCGAGGTTGGATATTTGTAGGATATTTTGATAAGCATTTTCAACATTGAAGTAAAAAATATATTCTTTTAAAATCGGTTAATACAGAGCTAGAATATCGTCTTTTTTCAGACGACGTAGGTAATGTAAGTACTATCTGTGACAAGAAGATATGTAAGTATGTTAAGTCATATCTAGGTATGCATGTTACCACCGGTCATATAATTTTATCTCTGCTGATAATCGCATACGTACGGAGCCACGGAGTAAGACTATTCTAAATAGGTAACTACGGAATGAATTTTATTTATTTATTTCGTGAACATAGGTAAATAATGATGTTACAGCTATGATATGTAGATACATGCTATGCTCCGCCAATTGGCATACAAAATACAATCAGTTGCCCATAAACATGCACATAAAATAATAGTAGTTTATGACACTGTTGCATAATGAGGGTTCTTATAACACGAGTGTGTTTTAAAAAAACGAGCCGTAGGCGAGTTTTTTTATAGTATCACACGAGTGTTATAAGACCAAGTTATGTACAGTGTCATACACTACTTTATCTACTCTCATACTATAATACCTGATTTCATTTTGTTGTGATATATAGTTGCTCCTTGATTTCGCCGGTAACAGGTTCATGGTCATGTTTGACGCAGTTTCCAGAATGTCTGGTGGTGTACAATTACCACCATCCTCGCTTTAAGACATGTTTTTACACAAAAACTAATTTATTTTACAAACAAAACCAAACTTTGTTTAATTTAAATGTAAAATGTTGGCGCCAAGGCGCAAACATCGATTGCGCATGCGTGTTTCTTTTTTTTTTTTAGGCTGCGGAGACCATAGATTTAGGATTTTTCGCTACTCTGGAGACATATTTTTTTTTTAAAGTAGAAGTTCAAACTTATTTTTCAGCTGGAGATTGTTTATGGTGTATCGTAATGATTAAAAAGTTTTATTATGATATAGGTGTCCATACAAGACCTGTATCGTAATAAAACTTTTTTTTTGGCCTGTGCGTAATGTTTGTCATAATAGTATTGATTTCAATTTTATAATCTTTGTATTATAGTATCAGAGTAGATAAAATCTTTTTTTTTTATACAATACTAAGTAGGTAATATGTTAAACATTTGTCAAATATATTAAAATGTTATAACAATGCCATTATTGTCATTCGCAATAAATTCATTAAATTTATTGTACAGTATCTCAAGCCCTCACATAGTTTGTTGGAAAGACATTTATTTGTAAGTAAGTACCCATATAATTTACTTAATTATTACTATATTGGTTAAATTTATAGAATGTTAACAATATTTCAAAGCATGTCAAAAATATTGTATTAACTAATGTCAAATATTTACTAATGTCAAATTTCGAATCATTACAAATTATTACACAGTCATGTTAAATAATCAAAATAGTTTAATAAAATTCACTTTAACGATTTGTCATTTATATAGTCCTCAACTGAAACAGGTATACTCTTTGCAAAGTTCGAAATTTGTACTGAAAAGTTATGAAGTCTAGTTGAAAACTTTATTTTCAACAGCATGTACTGCTTCTATACGTTGCTTGTCAATAGACATAGAGTAGACAGCCATAGTGTAATACTTCGGGTATTATACGAAACAGAAAATGCAAGGTGGGCCAATAGATGTGTCCAGAAGTGTATTAAGTATCATGGGCTACATCATACGGCGATTACATTGGATGCTGAACCGCATACTTTATGTAATACGCTAGGACCATAAAAGGCTGTAAACCTAGGCTAGTTTTACAAGTATGATTGTAATACCATACTGCTTACAATGTCAATTTATAACTTCAAGGGATAAAATATCAACAAAGTTTCAAGCTACAGTCGATAGGATACTTTGAAGTATCATCATACAGTTATTCAAGGAACACAAAACTCCGCACTAAGCGGAATCTCCTAAAACAATAAGTTGAGGTGTTGCAACCGTGGGACTCACGTGTAGGTAAACATAGTAGTGTGTGTGCGTCGTAAATGAGTTGCCTCATGCAAGTGTGAGGATGACTCAACCGAGGTCAACGAACCTGACGAGCTTATTAACGAGATGAGTGTTGCACTGGGTCGCTTACTTATACTTAAACTTATAGTTTTTTAAAAGCCTTATATGGGCATTTAAAACTATCTTTTTAAAGAATAAAAATTTCTTAGGATCTTTCTAATTTCACTATCCTACTTCCTACTAATATTATAAATGTTAAAGTTTGTGAAGATGTTTGTATGTTTGTTACTCAATCACACCCTAACGGCTGGACGTATTGGGCTGAAATTTTATACCAAGGTAGATTGTAGTCTGGAATAACACATAGGTTACTTTTCCTCCCGGGAATATGTTCCCATGGGAAGCGAAAACGAGAACCAAATTTCACGCGGGCGAAGCCGCGAGCATCACCTAGTCATACATAATTTCCTACGCACTGACAGCATAGCAGCAGCATAAAAAATCCGGTCAAGTGCAAGTGCAATAGCGCACGGCATACTAAAAAGCGGCGAAAAAGCAAGTTTGTTGTGTGAGGGTCCCATTTTTAGGGTTTCGTAGCCAAATGGCAAAAACGGAACCCTTATAGATTCGTCATGTCTGTCTGTCTGTCTGTCTGTCCGTCCGAGTGTCACAGCCACTTTTCTCCGAAACTATAATTCCTATGCTATAATTAGATGTATTCTGTGAACCGCATTAAGATTCTTATATAAAACTAGAAAAAAAGCAGTAAATTTTTGGGGTCATGGGGACCCCAAAAATTTACTGCTTTTTTTTTTTACTCAGAACTGAAACTCAAATTTTTTTTTTTCGTCAAACCCATACGTGTGAGGTATCTATAGATAGGTCTTCAAAAATTGAGGTTTCTAAAATATTTTTTTTCTAAAGTAAATAGTTTTCGCAAGAAACACTTCCAAAGTTGAAAAATGTGTGTCCCCCCCCCCCCCCCCCCCAACTTCTAAACTAAGAGAATGATAAATCTAAAAAGAATATATGATGTACATTGCCATAAAAACTACCAACGAAAATTGGTTCGAATGAGATAGAGCTGGTAGTTTTTTTTAATACGTCATAAACCGCAATTTTCGGTTAGAAAAATCACTACCACTGCGAACGTGTTAAAACATCAATCAAAGTTAAACGAACTATAAGAACTTTTATAATATGTTACTTGCTGCTACGAAACCCTTCATGGGCGAGTCCTACTCGCACTTGGCCGGTTTTTTTTGTTTTAGTAGGTATTTGTTGTTATAGCGGCAACAGAAATACGACATCTGTGAAAATTACAACTGCCTAGTTATCGCGGTTCAAGAGATCCTGGTGTGGTGACAGACAGCCGGACAGCATAGTCTCAATAACAGCGTCTGGTTTTACCATTTGGGTACCGAACCCTAAAAAACTGCCTTCTTGCAATGCTACCAGTCTTCTGGGGGCATCTCTATCTCTATCAGCATCTCTATCGCAGTCCTCCACATGAGGACTGCGATCTGCGATACGGAGAAATTGTAGTTACTGCAGAGCACTCGTAGAACGATTTGTTGTAACCTTGGCTCACTAGCAATATTGTATGTTTTGATATTGAGCTATTGTGTTCAGTAAAGCTAGAGCGTTACGGAAACAATCTAGTATTGAAAAGAAGCATATATTATGGTGATATGGATGGTGACTGCCTCTGTGGCGCAGTCGGTAGTGATACCGCCTGTGGCGCTGGAGGTCGTGGGTTCGATTCACACTCAAAATATTTGTGTGACCCATAAATGTTTGTCTCAAGAGTCTGGGTGTTTCTTTGTATAATATGTATGTATTTCAAAGTATATAAGAATTAATATCCGTAGTCTGAAACCCATAACACAAGCAGGTTATTCCTAGCTTACTTTGGGATCAGATAGCGTTGTGTGAGATGTCCGTGAATATTAATATTTATTATTTATGGTGATGGTAGTATAAAGGCGAAAGACTTGTCGACTATGATAACATTGTAAAGCGGAGTCTATTGTCCATTAGGTACCTAAGCTGTTACATGTCTTAGATCGCTTATTGTATTTTACTGAACATTTACATCATCTGTAAGAAACATTAGAATGTATCAAAATCTAATGTATACAAGAAAGATTTAAGAGTACCTACCTAAGGTACCTTTATTAGATAGTAGGTATGATACGGCTTATCACCAAACCAAACAACAGTCTTCGCCGATTACATCAATAGGATTAGAGTGTATATTGATAACAGATTAGATAATAACAAAACATTTCGTGACAAACACAATGTTTCAATAAACTTGATATTTATGTGTTCAACTAGCTGATGCCAGTGACTTTGTACGCGTGAAGATGGCTCCGGGTATAAAGTGGTTGCCGTTCCCAAAGCAATGTATTCCCGGGATAAAAAGTTGCTAATGTGTTATTCCAGACTACAATCTATCACTTTACTAAACAGCCAGATAAGTTCAGCCGTTCGAGTGCGAAAAAGTAACAAACATTCACACATTGAGATATCCACACTCACAAACTTCAGCATTTATAATATTACTAGCTGATGCCCGCAGCGTCGCTCGCGTAAATTTTGTTCTCGCGCGAACTTATTCCCCGGGATAAAAAGTAGCCTATGTGTTATTCCAGAATAAAATGTATCTCTGTTCCAAATTTCAGCCGGATCCGTTCTGCCGTTTGAGCGTGAAAGAGTAACAAACATCCACACTCACAAACTTTCGCATTTATAATATTAGTAAGATTTATTTCGTAAGATATAGGTGTGTGGACGTCTTCCGTTCCATTTTTAGCTATAATATTCCTCCTCCTTTCCCTCCCCTAAGCGGTGGAATTTTGGGTTGATAGATGAGTAAGTTACCTGATAATTTCATGTCCAGATTTCATTTCGTTATAATTTTGCTACAAGTATAGATAGTGGTACGCTCCGAAGGCGAGCAGTTAAAAATGGCCTTGAATTCAACACGAGCAGATTAATTTCACAAAAATTATCATTGTAATCGTAACATTGACAGTAATGCGAATATATTTTGGCCATTTAATAATTTATTTACGCACTACTTTCTGAATTTTAACTAGTTACTTTTAATTTCTAAACGAAAATACTACTTTTTAAAATGCACTTCTCTCGTTATTCTACAGTTTAAACAAACTTCGTGACGTACAGTATAATAATTATGGAATTGTTAAATAATCAATGATACGTCATTTAAAAGTAAATCTATTAAAACTGGACTTCCGTGACATTCTCCTTTCAAGGGCACTACGAACCAAATCAGCGGAGATTTTTCACTGGATTTGTGTATTTAGGTACAACGATTCGGAGTAACGAGCTACAAAACAAATAGCTTTGCAATTCTTTACGGGAACATGTGATTTCCTTACTTTACAGTTTTTATCTCTCTCAAACTCTCACTAAGTTAAATTTAATACATTTAGTTAGAAGCCTACTCAGTGTAAGGCTCCGTCTAATACTCTCTATCTCAAAAAGATCCCTTTTAAGATTGCGTCTAAACCCCTTTATCTGAAAGAGATCCCTTCTAAGGTTCCATCTACAACCCTCAATCTCAAAGGCATCCTTGTGGGCTTCCTCCAACTACACTTTTTGTTTTTTTAACGTAAGAAAACCTTACGAGGATGCTATGCTATCCTACCGACTAAAATCCACACGTATCCCACCTAAAAGCCTACGGTTAGGAGCCCCGGGAAAGTCCTCGGAAGGATACCCCAGGACTCCCAACAGCCACCAACTCCACTGAAAATTAGCGTACGAGAGAAGAACAGAATGTGACAACTGTTAATCATCCCTGGTAAGTCGTACCAATTAGTATTCATTGAGTCAGTCCATAGTCCTTATGCATTAGATTAAATGAGGCATTTTATTTTTCATGTCTTACTCAAGATGCAATCCTACTTCCTACTTCCTACTTCCTACTAATATTATAAATGTGAAAGTTTGTGAAGATGTTTGGATGTTTAGATGTTTGTTACTCAATCACGCTCTAACGGCTGAACGGATTGGGCTGAAATTTGGTACAGGGATAGAGTATAGTCCGGAATAACACATAGACAACTTTTTATCCCGGGAAAATGTTCCCACGGGTGGCGGGAACGGGAACCTAATTTCACGCGGGCGAAGCCGCGCGCATCAGCTTGTTACTGCATAAAATATAATTAGATATGGAACTTATTTAAATCCAGTTTTAGGACTCAACGCAACATTTTAACCTTTCTGACATTTTCAAGTGAAATATTGTAAGTACACCTGTTGTTTATACCAATAAACAGTATTTGCCAGTGACTGGCAACACCGCATACCAGACAAACCACAAACACACAACATTAGTGTACAGTGACGACCACAAATACAATTGTGCATTGTAATGTCGGAAAAAATGTAAACAAATTAGATATACCGCTGCTTTGTCGGTAAATATAAATACGTTAAATAGTTCTAAGGTTGAAATACTGAGTGTATGGCGTTGGTATTTACTGGATTCGACTCTTGGGTCAGCTCAAGTGAAAGACTATCAAAATATAATTTTGTGTTTTCTAAATCCTAATAGTCAAGTTAGATAATTAGGTTTGTGGCATGCTTCGGTTTTACCAAACGTCTACAGTATGGGGTTCTTCAAAAGGGGTTTAAGAAGGTTTTTGAAGGGTCGTAAGCGCGAGTGTAGCGCCTCTGGTGTTGCTAACTTTCATAGGCTGCGGTGAACACCAGTACAACTGTTGGGCAGTATGCTTGTCTGCCACCGTTGTGGCATAAAAAATTAAAGGTAGGTATATGATATCCTGTCATCATAACATTTGGATATAACTATTCGGGAAGTATTATCAACTCCGAAACAGAAAAGAATTTTACAGAAAGCAATTGGCATTTAAATCCCTAATTGACTGATTTACAATCAGGATAAGAGATAGCTTTTAAACAAGAGCTGATACATCTATACGAAAGGTACCCGTGACGGGATCAATCAGTCACACATCGCATAGCTCAAGCCGCTGATGAACCGATTTGGATAAAATTTCACATATAGAAAGGTATTACAAAAGGATAACCAAGAATATTTGATAAAAATCCCACCTGAAGGATTGTGAGTGTGACGGGACGAGAACTTCAAGTACATCGATTCTTTGTTTTATAGCTCTTAAATAATATATTTAATTTAAAATATAAACTAAATACCTGCCTAAATCAAACAGAGAGATATATAGATATTTAAAAATGTTTTCCACAATAATAACCGAATTATCAAACAAAAATAAGAAAATAGCACAAAATAAACAACAAACTCACCCAACTTTTGGTAAATACTTAATAACAACTTAAAATTATATCCACAATTGTTATTCTGATCCATTTTTAATAAACAGTTAAATTTCACATAAAGAAAAGTATTACAAAAGGATAACCAAGGATATTTGATAACTCCTACCTAAAGGGTTGTGACGGGACGAAAACTTCAAGTATATAGATTCTTGGTTTTATAACTAATAAATAATGTATATTTAATTTAAAATATATACTAAATACCTGCCTAAATCAAACAGAGTAGATATATAGATATTTAAAAATGTTTTTGACGATAATCACCGAATTATCAAACAAAAATAAGAAAATAACACAAAATAAACAACAAACTCACCCAACTTTTGGTAAATACTTAATAACAACTTAAAATTATATCCACAATTGTTATTTTTATCCATTTTTAATAAACAATACTTCAACTTTTATCAAAACAAATATTTCGTGCACCGTACTAAGGCCTCGTGGGGCAAGTCTGAGCGCTAAATGCATACTGAAAACGTAAACGCGTTCGGTGCAATATGAAAGTATGAAAGTTATTACATAAGGAGGCTTGTGGTAACGCGTTCGCGTGCGTTTTCGTTACGTTATCATTATGCGTTACACGAAACTGATTTCCATAGAAGAAAAGTCTGATAGATCTTCAAGTAAGTAGCTACTTCTATGTTCTGAAAGTTTTGATAACGCGTTAGGAGTCACGTTTGGAGAATAGAGGAAAAATGGTGTTTATTTATTTAACACATCATCATTAGTAATTATAAATGACTAAGAAATTGACGTTTTTTGCTATACTCTCTCGCAACAATCAGGTGCTGAAACAGTTTTGATAAATTTCTGAATGAAAATTTGCCTGATTGCAGAAACAGTCAAGGACATTTGAAAATTAATAGGTTAACAAAAATACCAATTGTACATAATATTCTAGGTTTATTTGATCTACTTCTAATTGACTGTAACTAATAATAGTGCCTGTTAACCATTTTTGCATGCCTGTTTGGTAGAGATATAGTGATACTCAAATTTTACTTCGAACACCATTGTAATACTTACCTATATTTCGCAATAATAAAGAATTGAAATTGAAATTGAAATTGAACAGTAGGTGATATTAAATTAAATCAAAATTTCATCCGTTTCTCTCTATTGTAAAAAAACATCTAAACGCGAGAAAAGCGGCGGAATAAAGCTATTTACCTATAGCCTACGATTACGTAATAATTACTTAGGTACTTATTACCTCGGGGAAACAAGCTTAGCTTTTTAAACAGTTGGAATTTCCATTTTTTTTTTAAATTTGAGTCGTTAGTTACCACGCTTTGGCGTTTAGATGTGTGGCATTAGACTACCGTTAATATAGCAGGTCTATTGACCTCTGACTCACTCACAGGATACGACAAATTACAGTCAAATTACCTGCTTCGACACAGACGCTAAACCACTTATATATTCGTTGTAAGAGCACGCACTACAAGTGACTAAGGAAACACGAAGTAAGTATCGGACAGTTGAGACAACATATAAAAGCTACGTAATAAGACTTCCAATAATGCAGTATATTTCATAGTAATGAGGTGACGGACAACCGTACGTGCCACCTAAGCAAATGTTGTCACCGTGTCCTATGAATGTCAGCAACATCCAACGAATTACACTCACACTGCGGATCCAGCTGTCGTGTTGAAAAGGACGGGGAATAGCTGTGGAACAGGAACAGGAGGTCCTGTTGAAATTTTCAAGCCGCCTATTTTGCTTACTGACAGCACCGAGGCATGAAAACGCTCGTATGGAAATGTCAGAAAATGGTGATCCATCCTAGGATCCGCCATAGCGAAAGATGGTTACCGCAGTGATCGTGTTTACAGAACACTGAGTCAGCTGGGTTACGAGCTCTTCAAATAAAAAATAATGGTGACTTTTTAAGGGTCCGTATGATGCTAAATGGACTATTATCTTGATCTAGATCTCAGAACTCGAAGTAAGGTAAATTCAGTTTATGAACTAAATATGCTTCTGACAAAAAACACGATTACCTACTGATAAAAATTCTCTATAGTTTATTTTGTTTCAATTTCTTGAAATATTATCAGCTGAATCTCATGAATTTGAAGTTAGTTTTATAATATAATTTATTTAAAGGAAATACAATACTAAAATCTGCATTTGCACTAGACCACTTTTTAGGGTTCCGTAGCCAAATGGCAAAAACGGAACCCTTATAGATTCGTCATGTCTGTCTGTCTGTCCGTCCGTGTGTCACAGCCACTTTTCTCCGAAACTATAAGGCCTTTGCTATTGAAACTTAGTAAGTAGATGTATTCTGTGAACCGCATCAAGATTTTTATATAAAACTAGAAAAAAAGCAGTTAATTTTGGGGGTCCCATACTCAGAACTGAAACTCAAAATGTTTTTTTTCATCAAACCTCTACGTGTGGTGTATCTATAGATAGGTCTTCAAAAATACTATTGAGGTTTCTAACATCTTTTTTTTTTTAAAGTGAATAGTTTGCGCAAGAGACACTTCCAAAGTGGAAAAATGTGTGTAATCTAACTTCTAAACTAAGAGAATGATAAATCTAAAAAAACATATAATGTACATTGACATAGAATCTACCAACGAAAATTGGTTTGAACGAAATCGAGTTGGTAGTTTTTTTTTTAATACGTCATAAACCGCAATTTTCGCCGAGAAAAAACACTACCACTGCGAACGTGTTAAAACATCAATGAAAGTTACAACGAACTACAAGAACTTTTATAATATGTTACTTGCTGCTACGGAACCCTTCACGGGCGAGTTCAACTCGCACTTGGCCGTTTATTTCCTAATGATATTCTTTTATAATTAATTTATTTCGATAAAAACCTCTCTCTTTCTAGCACGCAAAAATGTATATCTTCCATCTTGTTTTAACCTAGAGTCAAACTTACTTTAAATAAAATAGGAAAGAGCGACTGAGGGGACAAGCACTGTATAACGACAATAGCAATAGTTACGATAACAATTGAATCGGTACTGCGTTGTTAAAACATCACGTTTTTGTACAACAAGTATAAAATAATGAACAGAAAGTGAAATCTATATAAATTACCGACAATGGCGGATACGACATGACCTATTTACTTGTGTCAACGTACAACCGTCACAAAATAAATGCAGGCTTCAGTCATGCATCACAAAACACACGCTTAAAAAACCTTAACAAAGTACTCCCGATAACCTTACGACTGTTTTAATAAGTTAATCGAGCCCCACGGTAACGCCACAACACGTTCTATCGAGTTAGGTATCCCGCAGACGACTTCAATACATGGAATTACCATAAAACTATAGTAAACTATTGTGAAGATCAATTAGATTGTGAATTGAACTGGATGATTTTTTAAATTTGTGATAGGTACACTAGATGATGCTGGCGGCTTGCCCGCGTGAATTACTGTTCCCGGTTGCGCTTCTCATGGGAATGTTTTCCCGGGATAAAAAGTAGCCTAAGTACCTATGTGTTATTCCAGACTTAAATCTATGGTTGCAACCAATTTCAGTCAGATCCGTTAAACCGTTGGAGCTGATTGAGTAGGAAATATCCAAACATCTTCACAAATTTTCACATTTGTACTATTAGCAGGATGAACAATTTCGTACATTATAATCGACGTCCAAATAAAAAAAATCACTTGTAAATTAGTCGAGAGTTATGATGTCACAGAAAAACCGACAAATATAAAGGTCTGTGAAACTTATAACAACCCTGGCCTGATAACATCAATTTACAATAAGAAATTTTATATTTGTGTGTGAATTGTCCACAAATATTTATTTATTTATTTCTTTTGTGAAAATACTTAGAAGTAAAATGTTAAGTTTTAATACAAATACTACGGTTTAAAAGAATTTAGCCCAATAGACCAGTGAACAGTACTCTAAATAGGGTTCCGTTAGTTAAGCATAGGGTAAAACCCAAAACATGAGAAGATTTCGAGCAATCTGAACTCGATATCGAAATTAAAAAAAATCACAATATTATATATATCTCGTATTATTATATGTACTATTTAATGGAAAGGTATTTACGTATTTATGTATGATTACTTGTTGATTTATTTTATTACCACATACGAACACATATAATTTAATACAAATAGGCGCGCTATCTACACGGACTTACTGGCCACGTCTGAAAATCAGCGCTGGTCAGCGCAGCTTAACCGGCTGCGTTCCAGCATACGCTGAGATGTGACCGTTTTCTGGGCAATGTGTGGCGTTCATAGCTTTTTTTTTTTTTTTTTTTTTTTAACGTGAGGGAAAATCCTCGTAGGATGCTATGCCGGACTCTTACCGACTAAAAAACCTCACGTAACGCCCAACAGCCTATGGTTGAGAGCCCCGGGTAAGCCCTCAGGAAGGATGTCCCGTGACTCCCAACAGACCTACGGCCGCCAATGCGGCCTCGCCCAGGGGGTGGTTCGGGTGCAATCCCGCGTCTATGGGGGATTTCGGGTGTGACCCCGCTTCTAAGGGGGGGCGTGCGTGAGTGCTCACGTCACGCTGCCGTCATGGGCCTGCTTCTGTAAGGACGGTGAGCGGCCCTCTCACCGAAGGCGTTCATAGCTTATTGGGGGAACGGGTAGCTATAGTTTAATACTGAGGATAATTATCATCTATGTACACGCCGCATTTTTTGTCGTAGAAATAAATGGTTTTTCTTTCTTTCTTTTTTTTTCTTTCTTTACAATTTCGGAAGCGCTCGTGGCCCCGCGGACTCAGTGTTCTGTAAACGATCACTGCAGTAAGCAACTTTCACTATGGCCGGTCCATGGATGGGTGACCATCCATGTGACCACTTTGTGACATTTATTTGAGCGTTTCCGTGCTTCGGAAGGCACGTTAAGCCGTTGGTCCCGGTTGCCAGTAAAATGGCAGTCGTTAAGTCAAGTTGAAGACTTTATTTCAACAGCAGGCAGTCACAACCTGCGCCTGTCCATTTAAACACGGCAATACGGCTCACCACCTATTACGTGGGACAAATTATAAAAAAAAAGGTGAAATGTGGGCATATAATATGCCTCTGCCTAACCCTTCGGGGATAAAGGCGTGACCATATGTATGTATGTATGTATGTACAATTTCAGGAGATTTACTTACTATGTCCAATTGTCCACACATACATATCTAGTTTAAACCGCAGAAGTTTATCAAAAAATATTTTTACAGAGAGAATAAAAGAGTACCTACAATAAAAAGAGAACTCGAAAATTTCTCCGTTTCCGCTGTAAATACATAGGTGTCGAAGAAACGAAAAAAAATAATATCAATTTACGAATGTAGCGGTAGAGCACAGCTGTTTGTTCGTGAGATGATAATCGATAAACTCTAAAACTGCTGAACATATTCAAAAAAAAACTTTAGCCATTAGAATGTCAAATTATTCTGAAGTAACATTATAAGTCATACTAACGTGTTAAAAATGAAATATGAGTCAAATGCGTGTTACGGTGTAACTAGCTTTAATACAAAGACGTTACTCGTATTGAAAAACTTCACTTTTTTGAGTTTTTCAAAAGTTTTTCAATATGTGTAGCAAGTTCCATGAAGTGCCTTCAATCAACAGTATCAATAATCTAAAGACGTTACTTACTTGCTTTAGTGATGTACTTCTCAGTAAGAGACTTGACAGAGCTCTGTCTCACAGGCTTCTTATCGTCCGGTCTTTCTTTCCTCTGCACTCGATCTCCTCTCGTCTCCACTTTGTCGATTCTTTCGACTCGCTTCTGCATTCTATCTGTTCCACTATCAGATTTCTCCCTAACGGTTTCTTCCACAATCTCTTCTTTTCTGCTCTTTATACTTCTGGTGTCTTCTTTGATCTCTCGTCTGCTGCTGTAACTCTCAGTGACATCTTCTACCGTGGTGTCGGTGACTTTGCGGTCGCTGTGTGTGAACTGGTCCAGGGCTGCACGTTCCTCCTTCTAGAAGATGATAAATAGAGTTAGATATACAGACGGGTGGTCAAATAGGAGAATTTGCGTTTGTTGTGTATCATTTTCTAGTGTGTCGAAACGATAGTATATCTTATCGTTTCGACAACGCGAAAAAATTGTTGGTAAATAACGAATATAAGCAAAATAACAGTGAAACATGGTTTTCCTTGTTTTCGTATGCTACTCTAGAAATTTCAGTGAAGCTCACTTGGCAAGATTGATTTTATCTTAGAATTTTAAATGCTTAAAAGAAATATTTATCCAAAAATAAAAGATGTGGCTTAAGGGTTCTAGTAATGAAATCGAAACATGAGAGCGCCTAATATTTTTATTGTAGCAATTAGCTAGTGTAGGTTGATTTGATAAGTCACGTAGGTGTTGTACGAGTATGAGAATTTGCGTTTCTTGGAAACGATATTTTTGTATGGAGCTATGTATCTGCATGGCATTTTTATTTTCTTCTATTTCATCATCAGTAATCTATACTAATATTATAAAGAGGAAAGATTTGTTTTTTTGTTTGTTTGTTTGTAACGAATAGGCTCCGGAACTACTGAACCAATTTGAAAAATTCTTTTACTGTTGGGAAGCTACACTCTTTGCGGCTATATTTTATTCCCGTATTCCCACGGGAACGGGAACTACGCGGGTGAAACCGTGTGACGTCCGCTAGTTCAGTATAAACAGACACTTACCCCGTGAATTTCCTTCAACGTGGTGCCAGTATCGCCGCCAAACTTCTTAGTAGTGGTAATGGCTGCGAGCCCATGTATCCTGGAGGGCTTGTCCCCCTGGCGCTGCAGCAGCTTCTCCAGCTCCTCGGGCTCCGTGGAGTAGGCGGTCACGGAGACGGTGCCCTCCGGCTCGCCGCCGTTGCGGGAGTGGAACTCTTGGCGTATCACTGTGCCTTTTACTGTTGACCAAATGAGTTTGAAGGAAATGGGTAAAATAGTATCGTAGAATAGATAGTTATTTACATATCAAATAATGTACAATATGCCAAGAAATTTTACACCGAATTTCACAACTTATCAACCGATATTTATATTGAGATGGTGGAAACTAACTGTGCAGTAAAAGTTTAAATAATTAGCTGGACTGCGAATGCATAAGTAATGTCTCTGTCAATATGCCCCTGCCTACCCCTTCGGGAAAAAAGGCGTGACCATATGTATGTATGTATGAACTGAGAGTCAATTTATTATACACTAGATGATGTTCGCGGCTTCGCCCGCGTGAAATTTGGTACCCGTTCCTGCTTCCCGTGGGATCATATTCCCGGGATGAAAAGTAGCCTGTGTTATTCCAGACTATAAGCTATCTCTGTACCAAATTTCAGCCCAATTCGTTCAGACGTTAGAGCGTGATTGAGTAACAAACATCCAAACATCTAAACATCCAAACATCTTCACAAACTTTCACATTTATAATATTAGTAGGAAGTAGGACTAGCTGTTGCCCGCGACTTCGTACGCGTGAAAATTGATTACTCTCTGCTTAGCACCTAGGATATGTAGCGTGATAATATATAGCCTATTTGAAGACCCTACCCCTAGTTAATATTTGTGCAAAATTTAAATCAAATCTGTTGAGTACTTTTCAAGATCCTTCCGGACAAAGCAAAGCAAACAGGCAAACAGACAAAAAATTTTCTAACTATATTTTCGGCTTCGGTATTTTAGAACACCCGGAGTTACGTTGGCATAATTCAACGTACCGCATCACATCCCGCATCACAATACATTACAAACATTAGTTATAAGTCCGATTCATGCTCTGTAAATATTCATTCTAATAAACCAGTTCTGTACCAACCGTCTTCGAGGACAGTAGTCCTGCATTTTACTTTTTAAAAACCCCTTTGCCGGATCACCTAACGTAGCTCCGGCGAATTTTTTTTTTAATATTTCCTATGTACAGTTTTGACTATTCTATTATTTTATAATATGTATAGATTTTGCTTACCTATGTCTCAAGGCACAAGCAGGACACTTGAAAGAAGATAACCTATTGTCCACAATGCTGTAAGTAGTCTAAACAAGCCACCCTCACGTAGAAGATCACAATCTACATACAACTGTGCCTAAGGCATCAAGAGAAATACGCACAGAGGTGCTATTTCAGTTGTGACAATATTTGTACAGTGATACACGCTTATATAAGTGAATCATTGAAGATATCTTGGGCTCCTATTTTATTATCTGAAATATTACCGTTACATTTGTGAGTACGACGAAGTCCACGTTTAGGGCCCTTCCTAATGTTACCGTGTCCATTTCTCCCGGTCATTATACCTACGAGCGTAAAACCATTATCCTGGACGAGTTGAAACGAAATTTTCCCTGACTGGTAAGGTCTCTTCTTACCAGTTAGGACACACCTACCACAAGAGAATATATCTAATGTCTGATCTTTTCAATTAGGGGCAGCAAAGCGTGCAATAGTACAGGACAGTTAACTGCCTTGGTAAGATTGCATTTCGGAGTGATGTCTTGACTACGTATGAGATAAATCTAATAGGCAATGCTTCACTGGGAAATGGGAACAGATGCAGTCATACGTCGTTGTGGCGTGACTGTAAAAGGTCCCAATGGTCTTACTCTCGAGGATGACGGAAAGAAAGTTCTTTCCCTACCCCTATCTTCTTCATATGACTAAGTAGTCATATGAAGAAGATAGGGGTACCGATCAATCCGATCAGCAATAATGAAAAAGTCATACACATGAGACGGGTTCAAGAAATTAAATAGAAAATGACTTACCTTGATAATTGCTAGCACTGTTCCTCAGAGCCTTAATCCCAAATAGCGGTTTCCCTTCGGCGTCTAATGGCCCTGGTCCATAGCTCGAGGTAATCACGTCGATAGGTTTAGAAATGATCTTAGAGGGACTCGGTGCCCTATACTTTGGTTTCTCCTCAAACTTTTTAGTACTAAAGGTGCGAGTTTCAGAAGTAATCTTCTTCAAGTTCCTGTTAGTGACCCAGGATGGTGTCCCTTCTGGAGTTTGCTTTTGTGGTGTCTTCTTCTCCACCTCGTACACAGTCTTAATTATGGTTTCTTTTTTAATAGGTTCTGATTTTGTATACTGCATGGAACGTTTCTGATCAGGGCTAGGCGTCCGTTCATGGAATCTTTCCCGACTCGGGGACTTGCGGTCTGGACTCTGCCTTTTTTCAGCTATCGTTTGTCTCTTACTTCCATTTACCTGGATAACTTCAATGATATCTTTAGAAGTAGTTCTCTCAGTTACATTTTTAATAGTCGAGAACTCTTCAATGACTTTATGTTCTTCTACATGATTTTCCGTTTTATGCTTTTCTTCAGTAACCTTTTTCTTAGTTTCAGAAAATTTCAGTTTATCTGCCTCATTAAGACCTACTTTTTTCATGTAAGCAGACGCATATTCGTTAAAACGGTTTGCTTTGAGTTTTGGACTGACGGTTTTGCTCGGAGACAGAGTTCGAGTCTTTTTATCGGGACTAGCTGGACGAATTGGGCTTTTGGTCTTCAGTGTAGACTTTGTAGTTGGTTTTTCAGGGCTATGAGTTCTTGTTCGCTTGTCAGCAATGATCTTGGCTGGTTCCTTGGCGTGTCCATTGAGTATCGGTTGTTCACGTCCTTTTGGTTTAATGGATTCTGGAGTTGATTTTTCAGCTATTTTTTCATGACGATCTGGGGAAGATGATTTGTGTGTTGTATTTCTAGGAGCACGTTCTGGAGATTTGGTTGGCTGGCGTTCAGGAGTCCGATCTTTGTGAGTAATAGTAGTTTGTTTAATTTTTCTTGTCGGTGTTGCGTGATCAACATGATCTGTTTCTAATTTTCGAGCAATTCGTATTTGAGCACGGATGCGTCGCCTCTGTTCATATCCCACGACTTTTTCCAACTGAAAATTAGAATATAGTCAAAAGAGATTTAAATAAACCATAGAGATTGAAATAATAAGTGCGAGCATGCAGATATTGTGATTACTGACCATTTGTTCCAGGAGGTCTATATCAAAGACGTCTTCAATACAGGGGTGTTCGACGCTACGCCTACGCTCGCTGCTCGTCGTTGATCGCTCCACACTGGTCCTTCGAAGTTCGACACCAAACTTGCCGCTTCCTCTGCGAGTGCTTACTTCTGTCTCGCCGATGACTTTTGGTTCTTCTTTTACTTGACTCGTCTTTGTTGGTCGAAGGTATCCAGGGACCTTTTCTTGCTTATCTCCTTCAGATAAATCATTTTGTGGTTCAACAGCTGAGATTGTTTTCGTATGAGTTGTAGAGTCCACCATTTGGTACATTGGCGATTTTGATCTACGATCTGGTGACTGAGTAGCGAGACGAGTAGGACTTACACGTGGTTTGTCATCGGGATACCGGTGTTGAGGCCGAGTTAATGTACCGCTCAAAGGACGGTCTCTAGATTGAACACCAATAAAATCAATGTTGCTGGCCTTGTTCGTTACTTCTTCTACAGATGGATCTATAACAGTTGTAGAATCTGTCTTGGGCAATTTTGTAATGACACCAATATCAGTCAACTTAGTGGTCGTCTTCGAATAAGTGATATCTTTTGTTTTTGGTGTTGAACCAATGTTTTCGAATAAAGCTTTAGCTTTTTTTACAGCTTCATGACTCCGCATAGTAGTTATTTTCACAGCAGGTACTTTTTCAGTAGGTTTTTTAGGCGTAGGGGTGCTGTTTTCTTTTATCTTAGGCGATGTAGTGGGTTTGGTAACGGCTGGGCTGTCTTCGTAATTAATAACGTCTTTATTACCGACTCCTTTATTAAGCGTATAAGTAGTATCTTCAACATCGTATGTTTCATCACTAGGTTCATTTACAATTCTTTTCATTATTTTCTGGTGCTGTTCTTTAATTCGTTTTTCTTTTTCTTCTACTTCATGAGTATCCGTCATAAATTGTTCGGCTGTTTTAACAAATTTATTTACTTTGTCAGAGACACTTAGCAAACAGTCATCACTCTTTAAAGCTTCATCAACGTTAGTCAAATCTGGGCGATCGACTTTCTGTGGAACTGGTTTAGCTTTTGGAGTTTTGACATTTTCCGCAGTCTCTACAAACAAGTGTGCTTTGTCGTGTACACTTAGTTTCGTATAATCATCAGTATATACTGTATTTTTATCATATTCGTCCACTATTTTACGAGCTGGGCTCTTTTCTTTCATATTTCTAGGCCCTTTAGCAAATTTATTGACTTTTTCGGAAACGGATAGCAAACACTCATCGGATTTTATATTTTCTTTCACGAAATCAGAGTGAACTCTACTTTCAGTATCTGTAAATATAGCAGTAGTATCTATGAGCTTCGCATCAACACCCTTTGCGGGTTTGGTTGCTTTGTCAGTTACCCTAAGTAGACTTTCATTTTCTTCAATCCGACTACCTACATCGGACTTTCTTACAAAAAGTTCATCGTCTTCACAGATTTCAACGATATCATCAACGATTGACTCAGTTTCATGGATAGTATGATGGGTTCGTCTATGTAAGTCATCTTCAGGCTCTTTAACCTCATCGGGGTAACGAGGCGTTTCAACATCATCTGTGAAATTAACTGGAGTAGGACAAATGCGATCCGGCGAGTTCTCCCTAGACGATTTCGATTGCTGAACATCAATAATAATATCATCTTCATCACTAGGCGTATTTAATGCAGTCGCAGACTTCGGCTTGCCAGGTAGTCTAGACTGAGGTTCTCTTAAAGAAGATTTCTGTGGTTTTCCTGCAGTTTTTGAATTAGATAGATCGCTAACATGTATTTCAGGTTTAGATTTCATTCTCTGTGGTGAAGTGGGTGATGTCTTTTTAGATTTCATTGCAATATCACTAACAGTACGGGTAACCTTTATATCCATTTCTTTTTTTGGGATTCCGCTCTCTCTCGTTCCTTTAGGGGTAGGTGTGCGTGGCTCAATGGTTCTACTTGATGTTGATGGATTTGTTTTCATGGTCACTTTTGATGTAGTAATAGTCTTTGAGAAACTATTTTGCTTTGTAGTAGCACTGGTTGTCCTCTTTACATCAGTAGTTGATTTCTCTACCTTAGTCGTAGCTAGAGTAGCAGGAGTGGGCTTACGTGTTAAGTGAGAAGGTATTTGTTCTTTCGGTTTGATACCACTAGTCTTGGGTGGTGCAGACGACTGAGGCTGTTCAGAGGGAGAGGGTGGTTTTTTTGGCGAAATACTTCTTGGTTTTGTCGATGGCTCAAAACCTTTATCTGTTTTAGTAGGAGTGGAAATTCCTGATGACTTCTTTGTTGGCGAAGCATTTCTAGAAGATGGTTTTGTAGGTCTATTAGATTCTTTAGTAGTCGCTTCTTTGGACTTTACAGGGTGGCTATCAATTTTAGTACCGTTTGTTGAATAAGTAGTTTCTTCAGAAATGATTTCTTCTTGCCTATTCATAATGTTTATATCAATATCTTGTAAGCTTGTTGTTGATTTTGCAGGACTTGTTTCACGACTTGGTGACTTCTGTTTACGTTCTGGAGATAATTTCCTCAGTGACTTTTGAACCCTATCCAAAATTTCTTGCTCACGCTCTGACATTAAAAAGTCGGAACTAATTTCAGTTATTTTCGTAGATTTTTTGGACGGAGAAGGCGATCGCAGCTGTCGAGATTCTTCTGACTCTGTCGTATCGCCAGGGTTTATTTTTAAAGCTGTTTTTGGTGATCGACTTCGAGGAGGTGACACAGAAGATCGAGACGAAGAAGTTTTATCTATAATTTCAGTATCAGTACTAATCGTCTCATGCTTTGAAATTACGGAAGTAGTTGGCTTCATATACCCTGGCTTTCTATCAGGACTAACTGTTGGGCTGGTTTTTCTCGGAGGTGACGCTTCCTTGTGTTGCATCCTTAACTTTTCGGTTGGTTTCGATGGTTGTTGATAGAACGGTTTACGTTCTGCATTTTCTTTTGATGGAATATTTTTGCCAGGATGAGGATGGGTTGGTGAAATCAAACGAGTCTGTTCAGACGTTTCTTTCAACTTAGTTTCAAAGTTTTCTCTATGTGTCACTGAATCGCTTTTGTCATGAGATGAAATAGGTGTTGTATTATCGGATGTCTGCTCTGCGGGAATTAATAAATCATGAGTAGCAATAGAAACGGTTTCGTGTGTGTGCCTGTGTGGAGAAATTGGTTGCATGTAATGTGGAATTTCCTTTTTGATTGCCTGGTGAGAAGGTGAATGAGACCGCGGTGGTGATGCATAATCATTAGACTTACGCTGAACGGATTCCTCGTCAGTCATATTTTCACTTTGGTAAATATGCTTGTGAGACGAAATTGGAGTCATATAATGAGGAGTATTTTCAACGTCAGAATGCTGGAGTAATGTTTCCTTAGAATATGTTGTGTCATTTGAAGTGCGTTTTGGAATCGGTGTTGTATTATCCGATGTTTGCTCTGCGGTAATTATTAAATCATGAGTTGCAATAGAAACGGTTTCGTGTGTGTGCCTCTTTGAAGAAATTGGTTGCATGTAATGTGGAATTTCCTTTTTGATTGCCTGGTGAGAAGGTGAATGAGACCGCGGTGGTGATGAATAATCATTAGACTTACGCTGTACGAATTCATCGTCAGTCATATTTTCGCTTTGGTGAATATGCCTGTGAGGCGAAATTGGAGTCATATAATGCGGAGTATTTTCAACATCAGAATGCTGGAGTAATGATTCCTTAGAATCTTTTGTGTCATTTGAAGTTTTATGCGTTGGTGATACTAAATGTTGTGATGGATGATGACGTTCGCTTTTCAATGTCGTTTCTTCGTCATGCTCAGAAGTTATTATATTCAATTTGGAACTAGCAGATTCTGTGGTTTTCATATAACCCGGGACTTTTCGTGAGTACTCATGAATTAGGGAAGAATCTTGATTAATAGTTTCATATCTATCACCAGCTCTACCTGACTTTGGCATTTGACGTGTAGGTGATTCTGTTACGCGGGAGGTGGTAGTTTTATTATCAAAAGACTCAGAAACACAAGTTTCTTCTCTGGTAGTTTCATGCGAAATCTTTGAGGCTGTTGATTTGTTGTATCCCGGTCTAGTTGGAGATAAATCAGTAGGCTTATCTCCGTACTTCTTCTCGGGGCTATTTCTAGATGTTTGTTTAGGTTTTGATGAGAGGGCCGAGCTAGGGCTTTGACTTGTAGGTTGAGGAGAATGACCTTCAGCTCTAGTTTCTTGAACAAATTCCTCCAGGTCTTCTGTAGAATCATACTCTGTAACCATCGAAGTTGTGGTTTTCAATTTATTGAGTTTAGAAGATGTAGTTTTTTGGTTTGATTGATCGCGCTCAGTTTTTTTCGGTGCTTTGTCTAGTATCACATCTTCGTGAAGTTTTCGCTTAGGTGATTCCGATAATCTCGACGGCTTCTTGCCAGTGGATTTGGTTGTAACTGTTATTTCTTCGGTGTCTTTATCCACATCATATTTCGAAGAAATAGTTGTGTTAACCTCACTACAACTTTGAGTCGGCATATGTGGTGTCTTAAAAGATCCCTCAACTTCTGGTTCTAATTTTCTCTCAGGACTTGTACCTGGGCGAGCTTTTATGATATCAGTTCCTCTTGTATCTGTAAGAGATTCCTTATATTGTACCGTAATATGATGATTTTTGGCAGGGGTACGCTCAGGTGACACTTTGGAAGGGGTACGCTCAGGTGACACTTTAGAAGGGGTACGCTCAGGTGACACTTTGGAAGGTTTCTTACCCGGCTTGTCATCTTTTGGTCTTGCAGTAGACTGCAGTGTATTATTTTGTTCTTGTTCTATTAAATCAGTTACCTGAACTTTATCATCAACAATATTCCTCGTCATTGAATATTCGAAAGGTGTGTCTTTAGCACCTGGACTGCGACAAGGAGATATACTGGAAGAATTAACGTCTGATTCCGGTTCAATTAAGCATGAAGTCTGATTCTTTAAAGAATCACTTATATCTCCAGTCATACCAAGAATCTTGCGGCAGCGATCCTCATAAGTTTCACGTCTTTCCAACGGTGGTTTAGTTTTCAATGGTGATTTAGTTTTTGGTCCATCGGGGTTATCCTTCTTAATCGATTTATGACCAGGAAATTCTGTGGGTTCCTCAGGTGAAATAAGAAAACTGGTTGGAGGTTTTTCAGTCGGCGATGTCTGAATAGTGTCAGTTACAGTCTTCTTTAATGAGCTTTTCCTAGGAAGGATGTCCTTGGGTGGGGAAAAATGTCTTTCCGGAGATGGAGAACGACAAGGGATTTTAGTCGGAGACGGAGATCTCTTTATATCGAGATTATCCGGTCTCTGAGAAGTAATGATAGCTTTATCAAATGAATGTGTTTCAGTAAATTCTTGATCATCCAAATCTGTTACAGGCCTAGGAGAGCTGAAGTAGACAAATCCACTGACAGATGTTGTAGGTGAGCTTTGTCCAGTTGAGGGTTCGGTATTTGTAGGCATTTTAGGTTTCCTAGTTGGACTTGAAGACGGTGTTACAAGTTGCCGAGAATGACCTTTTGTTGTTGTTTTCTTATTCGTTTCCTCAGTAGTTCTCTCAGAATGCAATAAGTCAGTGGTATGTTTATATTTTGCACTTCTCGTGGGTGATTCAGCCGGAGTAACCCTGGGCTTTTTATTAGGAGACAATGATCGCTCATGTGTTTTTCTAGCGGGAGATGATGACGAGTCAGGAGTCTTCCTCGTAGGAGATACAGATGAATTGTTTGGAGCATTTTCACTCGTTGTAACTACATATTGATTGTACTTTGTGTCCTTTGTTGTCATTACTTCAGTGGTTTCACTATACGGCTTTTTTTTATCATAAGTTCCAAACTTAGAGGGCGATGGCTCTCTGGGCATCTTGTTTCTAGGTGCACTCATGTCTTTAGGAGGGCTCGATTTGTTAATAACAGTATTGGTTATGTCCGTGGTTTTAACAGTAGTATCCACATGACTATAGTTTTTGGTACTCGTTACATGGTGCTTAGGCGATGGTGACCTTTTTCCAGGTACATGGATACTAGGACTTACTCTTTTAGGCGAAGGACTATCATTTATGTTTGTCTCCTCAGTAGTTTGAGTATGTGATTTCTTTTTATCGTATGTTCCGAACTTAGAGGAAGATTGTTCTCTGGACTTACACTTCTCGTCTTGAGGAACATCCTCATCATTTGCTGAGTGATAAATCTTATTATCCGTTACGTCAAACGTTTTAGAAGTAGTATTGCGGTCATACTTTGCGGTATGTGGATGTTGTCTTGTAGGAGAAGGACTTTTACTCTGCGGAGTTCTTTCTTTAGATTCTTTTGATACTCTTTTGCTACTGTCATCGACTTTAGTTTTATCTATGGGAGTAAACATTTTTGTTTCTTCATCTATAAACTTGTAATGATCTTCATAGTATTTTTTAGTTGGTGTTGTTTTATAATGTTGGGGTTTACGTGTAGGGCTTGGGGAAGATTCATGTTTACTTGGTGATTTATTGCCAGAGTTTGTCGGAATTTCTTGCATCTCAAGTGACTGACTTGACGCTGTAGGCTTCATGTAACCAGGTTTTCTATCTGGGCTAGTGCTTGGTCTGTTAGACGTATATTCCTTAGTCAAGTGGGCAGGCTTTTTATTAGAATCTAGTGGAGTGGGAGAAGCACTTTGTCGGGTGTCAGGAAATTCCGTCATTGGTTTTTGATACGCTGGTTTCCTGACTGGGCTTGGACTAGAGGTTCTGGGGGTATCTTCAGTATAGTTAGCTGTAGGAGACTTCTCTGGGCTTTTACTGTATCTACTCGAAGCTACAGGGCTCGATCTTTCTGGACTTGCATGTGGTCTTGTAGGTGAATAACGGCGATGATTTGGAGAATCACTTCGAGGGCGATTGTTAGCGGAAGTTTTCTGAGTAGGTTTCCTATCGGGACTAATGCTATTTCTCTGTATCAAGCTTTGGGGCTTTTGTTCAGGACTGAAACTCGGCCTTTGACGATGACCCTGAGGTTTCCTCTCAGGGCTATATCTAGTTGTACCTTCGTGGCGCCCAGTTGGTGGCCTTCGTTCATCGGGCGTTGAAGACCTATCGGTTTTATTAGGGCTGCTACCACGGCTTGGTGGTTTCTTGTGTATTTTGTCAGGGCTAACACTGCTCCTTAGAGAAGATGTGCTTGATTGAAATGTCTTACTTCCAGGTGACGATGCTCTTGTTGAAGGACGAATCGTAGATGGTGTGTCACTCCTAAGAGTACTAGCCCAAGCTGTCTGTGAAGGACTCCAGTCATTACTAATTTTCTTTTGAGTGTAATCTGTTTGGTATGTGGTTTTACGTTCTTCTGTATCAACAGTTGCTACAACCTTTTCATCAGTAGTGACTTTATGAGGCTTGTTTTCATGCTGCGGAGACTCGTTGTACTTTGGTTGGGATTTTTTAGGCTGCGCATCTACAGGTTTAGCTGGGCTTGTATCTCGAGGTTGTGAGCTTCTAGGCTTTGCGTCTCTTGTTGGGACGTGATCATTATCCCTCGGTTGAATATTACGATTGTCAAGTGTAACTATTATTTCACGGCGGTCATCATTAGATCTGTCATAACGTTGTTGATTTATTTCACGTACATCATTATCAGTGGATTCTATGACTTTGTGCGTTTTAGTCACATGGTGGGTTGTCTGCCTATAATCATCGTCACTTTTGGTGTGGTCCTCTACACGTTGACGGTTTGTTGCCTGATGCTGCAATATAGAATTATCTGTGACCAATTTATTGTTGGTTGTAGTGCGTTGTTGTTGAACATAATCATTGTTAATTTTAGAATTATCAATTGAAGTTTTGTTGATTTTAGTTACATTATAGGTATTATCAATTTGTTGATCATCAATATTGGTTTTATTAATTTGAGTTACACATTGCACATTGTCATATGATTTATCAGTTTTAGAACGATCAATTATTTTCTTGTTTACTTTTGTCTCATAATTCTGTGTATTAGAATAATCATCAACTTCATCTGGGACTTGTCTCTTGAAATCGTAATCATCAACATTTCGCTGAGAGTCAACTATATTCGTAGAGCGGTTATCACGATTATTAATCACTTGCTGAGTAATATTAGAAGAATCCTTTGTATCAGATCTTTTTTGACTGGAATAAGACCTATTGTCGCTTCGTGCTTGATAAGATTGTTCGGTACGGGTGCTATGCACCGGAGCACGAAATTCCCGTTTTGTACTTGTGACACGGGTACCATCCGGCAAACATCGTGTCTCTACTATCACTCTGGTATTATCATCAGGATAGTCTACTTTTCTTGATAGCAACTCTCCAGTCTCAGAATCATTCGTTCTTACAATTTGCTCGTACTCATTTTTCCTCAAGGTACGCTCATTTTCATTGCTTCGAATATTCTGCTCGTAATTATTAGTTTTAGTATTTTGCTTCCTAGTAACCGAGGAAACATCGTCGTTACGGTTAGTATCATAATTTCGTAGGTCATAGTCATCGTTAGTTACATATGGCACTGATTCATGTCTCGTCGAGGACGTCTGTTGGAATTTGGAGGTCGAACTTGAGGAGCTGGTCGTAGCCGAGACGTGTGTGCCATCGTCGGTCTGACGCACGACGTGTTCACGCGCAGCCGTGTTCGATGACGTCTCGTTGCGTTTCAGACTACTGTTCTTGTCATGATATTCGGTTACAGCCTCCTTTTGACGATCAACAGCAGCGAATTGGCCTCTACCACCGTCTACGTCATAACTTCCTTCGATGTTTGCATTAATAGACTTCACGTGGGTGTGTCCATCATCAGTCGTCTTGTTCTCCTGCTCCACGTTCCAGCCCGCGTTGGAGAGTGCCTTCAAATCTGTAAAAAAGAGGCTTCGCTTTAGCATCTAATAGTGATAATTCGTCACCGTTACCGGTTAATAAGCGTTAGTTCTGTTAGGGTTGTTTATATCTTGCGGGGAGCACCTTGGCCGCGGTAGGTGAACTCCTTGGGCGGGGAGCCCGCGTCGCGGACCTCCTTGCTCTTCATGGACTGGAAGCTCTGGTCAGCGAACGACTTGACGTGGTCTTGCGACGCCGTGAACTCAGTACCTGTAGAATTTGGCCACAAATCCACTCACTAAGAGATCTTGACAAGTACTATTTGAAATCCAATTGAGTGTAATTATGTTCTGTCCTATATCACTAATATGTCGATATTTCAAAATTTTATTCAAGAAGGAGGTTTGGATAAATTCCTTAAGTCGGGCGAAAAATTACATTATATCGAGCATCAAGTATATAGTAACCCCCATATTCATAATCGTTTATTAAACCTATTTTAGTTAAAACACATTTTAAGTCTATTGCTGTCTCTAACCATACTCTGTCATTGGTTAGAGACAGCAATAGACTTAAAGTGTGTTTTAACTAAAATAGGTTTAATAAACGATTATGAATATGAGGGTAAATATCTACACTTTCATCATTGTTCTAATTAATGGGTAGTACCTACTAGACCAACTTCATAGTCGAAATCCTAATTGATGTCTGGGAATAAGCACTACGGAATGTACGAACACAATTTTGTTTGCTGAAATTTGAATTTCTTTTGTTTACGTAAGTACTACGATTTGCAGAATGAGTTTCTAACATCAGAGGTACTCGTAAATCAATCAGTCAACCAAATCAGTGTATCGCAATTGACTGCTAATCGTAGACTTCTCCCAGTTTTCTTTATATTAAAAGGGTGATTGGGCTTATGGTACCCACCAAGCTGGCTCTACGGGTTGATCCAAGCTTTTGTTTCGAGTTAGCTCTGGTTTGGACCAAAACGGTAAAATCCCACCGCACCCTACATCAAGGCCTTTATTTCGTGTAGAAATCCAACTCCCTACGATGTTATGCTGGATTCAAATCGACTCAACTCACACGGTCCCTAGCTATCTGTTTATGGCCCGGATAACTCTTCGGAAGGATGTCCTATAATACATCACCCGTGATGTATAATAAGACATCCTTCCGAAGAGTTCATCATTCCGAAGACATCAGGGGTGTCGATAGCATGTCTGCTTATCACTTTACGTTTCATATTTACTAGCCAGTTTAGAGTTCCTCTCCTAACCCATCCTTCCCCTTTCCCCTACAGACATAGGCGGGTTCCGTACCTTTGGCCTGGTGCGCGGGCTCGGGCGAGTACAGGTTGCGCAGGCGCTCCTCCCTCAGGCGGTACATGTGTGCGCGGATCTCTTTCTTGCGGGAGAAGTCTTCCGTCTGCTGCCACTGGAATTTTAATGTTATACGGTGAACGAAAAACGATAAGTTATCTTAAACAAATCAATGTTTCGTTTATGAAAACGTTCTGAATCTGGATTATTTAATTGATACTATTTAGTTCAGTAACTAGTTTTTAAATTTAACTTAAAAAAAATGTTTCATAAGTTAAAAACACACGGACTACCTAAAGGAAATTAAGCCATCTGGAAATGAAGACGTTGTGTGTTTCTTGGTTTGGTTATTTATTTCTATTAAGATTCGCCTTCAATTTAAATAGCTGGCGACCCTTAATAAACTTAACAGTAAATAACAGTAGCACCAAACACGTGCCAAATATTGAGACTATACTCATTGCGGTTAAAATATTATCAGGCGTTTGGTATTAAAATTAGATAGTAATACGAGTATTAACATACGGCATAGCTTATGGTACTGCGTCTCATACCACAATAAAACTACGCTAGAGAATCTATAACTATAAACTAAAAGTAAAATAAATCGTTACGTAAAAAGAACAAAACATTACAACAACAACAAGTGCCTGGAATGGAAGCCACAGTTTGCCCCTCCCGCTATAACACGGCAATAGGTAGTGCAGCGTGAGATTAACACTACTGGTTGTTGCAAACCACAGTCATTATACGCTTAGAAGTACAAATACGACAAACAGCCGTATCTATTTTAAGTTTCTGATTAAAATAAATAGACAAATATATTTTAAACATTTTGCCTTGGAAGCCCCCTCCCTAAATGGGCTTTTAACAGGTTTTTATGCGTTAAGAAATCTTCATGGATGCTATGCCCGACTCCTATCGGCTACTACACAGTGAACAACCATCTGCCTACGGCTAGGAGCCCCCGGTACGTCCTCGGTAGGAGAACCCCGTGGCTACGAACACCGCTTTTAAAACAGTTTGATGCGAAGGATCAAGTAAGTAGGTACGTATAGACGGACAGTACTTCTACCTAACCGTCGGTGAAAATCCGTGCCTAAGTACCGTTAAGAATCTGCTGACTCTCGTAACAAACGTAAGGAAACCTCGAAGCCGATCAGTGTCTCAATATGGTGAATACTAGAAGATGTCTACGTCCAGCAAAAGACTACGAAGGGTTTATTTGTAAAACCTCTTTATTTAAAGTCAGTTAAACCATTGTCTCACCATGCGGCGCAGCAAGTCCTCGTCGTGGATCAACGACACGTCCCCGTCAGACATTCTGAAACAATACACAATGTACTCGTTTAGTGCCAGTCACACTTGACTACTAGCTCTCTATTGTATGTGGAGCGATTTATAACGTCCATAGGCTTCAGTGACCACTATCAGCGTGCATGCTTGTCTGCCACTTTAGTGGTATACAAAACAAATAGTTTTTGTGTATAAGCGCATGTTGGGAACAAGATCCCAGCGAAGTCTAAGAAGAACCTAATGAGGCAAAACTTATATCGGTTCATTACGACAATTATATCCATTCCATATCTATAAAATATACCTAAAATATAAAACAAATATTTTATTATTTCCGAATTTAAAAAAAAAAGCTCTAATTAATGAATGCTGCTGTTGTCCTCTAGTACCTAAGTATATAATGTACACAATGCATTATAGGAAATGCACTCTCATAAATCTGGCAATGAAGATGCGAGCGTTGAAGCGAGGCGCTCATTTGCTCCAAGGTCTCGTCCGTGTTGGCGACAAGAGGTCGCACTGATTGACTGGGTGACCGCACGAATATATTACCCGCTTGATGCGTTAATTGGTCATACACGTGTATATAGTTATATACTTTGGAGAATGTCACTATTTCAGTAGAAGAGCTTTACATATTTGGGAGAAAGGAACAAGTCAAAAATCAGGTGGGCCGTAAGCTTGTCTGCCACAGTAGTAGTTTAAAAAAGTGATACGTATACAGTCGACTCTCGATAATGTGAAACTCAAGAGACCAGAGAATGGACAATTTAAATTACGAGTGGTGATAAGAGTTTGATAAAAATAAGAACTTCTTATATAGTTACTGTAGTGTTGATCGATGAATCATTCACAAAAACGTTTGTTTTGCTAATAGTTTTGAATATTTTAGGGTCGGTAACTTTCTGGCGTTATATTATGCGATCTAAACTAACTCAAATATCATTTTTCACTTATCCATAAACTTCAAATTACTGAAGTATCAATTAACATTGATTCAATTCAATTTATCGAGTATTTTTAAAGGGTCTGGAATTATTTATTGAGATATTCTAAAAACTCATTCAGATGTAATAAATCCCATTCTGAAAACGCATTTATACTTATAAAGCTGCATTTATTGCTAGCAGACCATAACTTAAACAATTCCTCATAAGCTTGCATTTGTCACCCTCGAGCCATATGGCTGCACGGTCTGAAGGTTGTGGCCATATACAGCCATCCCCGACGCCCTTGTCCCCCTTTAAACCTTACATGGAGGTATTATTTTTTATCTCAAGAAACGTATTGGAATTATTTGACATGCCCTACTTGCCGAGGTCGTGTTTAATTAATTACTTGAAATGTAATGTTTACTTGAACAATAAGTATGTCAGTATCGCGAAATAGAAGTATCACAATGTTGCTAATAATCAGACTAGCTGGAATCCCCGTTACATACACCATACACCTCTTACCTATGCCAATAGTTTATTCGTTTTCAAAATATACACATAAATTTGCCAATTCCTGCTCCGGTCTCTTAGATAGTAGCTTGATGATATAATATCTTATAGCCGTTCTCAATAAAGGGCCATCTAATACAAAGTGTTCATGAGATTAGTGCGTAGAACCAAACGAACAAGCTCATACATACATAATGGTCACGCCTTTATCCCCGCAGGGGTAGACAGAGGCATATTATATGCCATCATTTCACCTTTTTAAGAATTAGTCCCACGTAATAGGTGGTGAGCCGTATTACCGTGTTGAGATGGACACATAGCACAAGCTCAAACATAATTAAATTATATTAAATTGGCAGGCTAGGGCAGAATTAATGTTACAGAACGCGATGTTTTCCTGACTCTAGATTCTTTCAAAACCTTCTAAAGCATTCACAATTTTACAGGGCTAGAGCAAGATTTCGCTAAGGTATAAGCAAATAGACTTAGCCTTGTCTGCCCAACACAAAAATGAAAATTTGGCAGACTAATTGAATCCCTGAACTGATTTGATGAAATTAGGTCTCTACAGAGATAGAAATGAGCTTGTCAACGGACAAAGGCTACTTTTTAACCCGGGATCAAGTCTGTAGGGGAATCGGATTCGAGAATGGTGTGGTGTGGTGTAGGTATATTCAAATAGAATCAATTTATGCTCTCGACTCGATTAAATGGCAATTAGATATTTGTTGTTTGTACTTAACTGCCTGAGATAACCGCTAAAGTATCGTTGTCCCTTATTTCATCGTTTTATCTAAAAGCAGTAAAGATAAGTAGAAAACTCGTAGATTTCATTTAATGGAGAAAGTATTCACAATTAGATTTATATGACAATAATGACGCCTGAGTTCGGTCTCTTAGTATAAAATACTAGCTATTGCAAGTAGCTTCACCCGCGCGGGGAAATTTTCTACATATATTTCATCTTATTCTCTGTTTCAACTCGTTTGAGTTAGGCAGACAGGACAGCCATTTTTAAGGGAAAAATAACAACTAGGTACATAGATTCAGACGAGACTTGAGGTAGTGGCATTTACTGTAACCAGGGCAATGGTCTGTCCTGGATATCCTTCCGAGGGCTTATCCAGGGCTCCTAACCGTAGGCTGTTAGCAGGACACGTGAGGTTTTTTAGTCGGTAGAAGTCCGGCATAACATCGATGAGGATTTTCCCTCACTTAAAACAAAAAAAAGGGCAATGGTCTGCCAACTTAGCTACAGAAACGTACCGACAATTCCAAAGTTGAAAGGGAGTCCAAGAGATTTCCTAGCCTATCTACCTACTATATGGAATCCTCATTCTTTGTTACTCTTTCGCTAACTTGCATAATCTAGCCATAGTTCTTCAACGCAATCGTACGCACTTCAAGTACTAGCCACACAACTCCCCCTATCAGTCAAGAACTATTAGTGTGACCAATCAACGCCTTGACTGTGAAATATTGGGGTTTAGTAATCACTGCCGGTCACCTGGACGCCATTAGGTGACATCATAGCTTTGTTTATAGGCAGTCGCTGTGGATGTAGCATCACGGTACAGTGGTATGTTAAACTATCTATCCCTACTTATATAATAATGCAAAAGTAACTTTGTATGCTACGTTTTCATGTCCGAACCACTGAATCGATTTAGATGAAATATCGTATAGAGATAGTTTGAGTCCAAAGGAAGGGCATAGACTACTTTTTGATTGACTGCGAAGAGGGTAATGATTTTACGCGATAGCGACTTCTTTGCGGACGAAGCTGCGGGGAACAGCTAGTATAATACATGAGATAGTAACTCTGTATGTTAACGCTTTCATGTTCGAAATACTTAACTAATTTTTGTAGTAGAGCTTGGGAACAACTTTGGCTATTGGCTACGTTTGAAAACAGAATTGAGGGGGAAATATATGGGATGAGATGAAAGTTTGTGTTGGGAAAGTCATACAGAAGGAGCAGATAGATACAATTAGGTACTAATAATGATTCTGGGTGGGAACCTGTCACAGTTCAAACCACACTCTATATTTAACTCTACTAATTTAGTTATTCGCTGTATGATTATAACTATTTATAGAGTCATTGATTGCTGCATACTTAAGATAAATACTAAAGTATATCTGTCTTTCTTTAAATTTACCACAGAGATGGTCGTAAGCTTGGGATCTGGGAGGATATAGGTATATTTAACATTGACACGTGACAAGATTACTAACAGGTAATCCGCAAACCGGTCCGAGTACGCAATGTATTTATTATACTAAATATGCCATAACGAATCATATTACTTGAGCGGAGGCCGCGAATTTGTTAATGCGAAGAAAAGTGATCAATGATGATTCTTAACTAACCTTTCGTGTCGATAGGACATTGATGAAAATGTCGTATGAATACAACGATTTAAAAGCAAAACGACCTACAAGCTGCTTATCCTAATAGCTGTATGTATGACCTAGTAGCAAATAGTTTTAATGTCAAAAGGGCATACTAACAAAATGTCATTACACAACAGTTCAACACATAAAGAGTTAACAGAGCTTCGGAAAGCACGTTAAGACACGGTTAAGACGCTGGTGCCAGTTACCGGTAATATGACTGTCGTTATCCCAAGTTGAAAAAGTTAACAATAGGTTGCCGCAGTCTGTGCATAAGGCATCACCACTACATGATAAAGACCAACGTATGTATGTAGAATTTCGAACTTTGAACTTAGTGATATGCATTGGGAGAGGTCGACAATTGGACCATATTAGACAGCATAAACTGAGGGAGATACCTACTCAAATATAAACAAACAACATCGTGGGAACGGTACCGAACCTCCACTAACTACATCCGGCGCCGGGAGCGAGCGAAACTGTAACTGTACTCTCATCACGTAACACGCTCGTACCTACCCTGAATGTACAATTTTTGTCGTGAAAGCGAATCATTCTGTTTTCTCTGATATGGATGTATTGAGATGTATCGCTTTAGGACAATATGGAACCTGCCACGATATACTAAGGTGGCCAACAAGCTCACACTAAACTTACAGAGGCAGGCCATAGACGACAGCCAGACGTGAAGGATTCACGCACGCCACACCCCTCCAAGAAGCGGGACAACACCCCATTTAAGAGGCGGGATAGCACCCGACACCCCCCCCCCCCCCCCCTTCCCCAGGTGAGGCCGCAGAGGTAGCCGTAGGTCTGTTGGGAGTATTGAGATCGGCCTTCAGTGGACAGGGGGATGTAGTTTTTAGTGAGAACATGTAGTTTTTAGTCGGTAGGAGTCCAGCATAGCACTCATGCAGGATTTTCCTCATTTAAAAAAAACACGCCTAAAGGATAATAAAGGAAATATTGAGAAAAAAAAATTTCAAATCTGCGTACGTCGTCTGCATTTACCAATACGAGGGAACCATGAGTGACTCGGTAGCTTTGCCGTCTGAAAATACCTTCCGTGGATCCATGCCGTATGCCGCAGTCCAATTCATTAAATAGCACAATTCGGATATAAATGGTTCTAGTTTAAACTTGACTCAAATTCCAAGAAAACTTTAATTAGGTAGGTATTTCACTTACGAGTAAAATAAAGTCATTCTCGTACAAAAAGTAATAAAGAATACTTTATTTTTCCCGTAATTGTGAAACGTGTCTTAAAACTATTACAAAGCTAAAGAATTTCTTTGGACCTTACACTATTTTTAAATGGTCTAAGGTTAGGACGCTAGGATCTCAGGATTCAGTAATTGGATTTCAATGAAAAATTAATCAAATATGGGAAATATGTATTCCTTTTGTGACCGATACACGCGACGTGAAACATGCTGACGCAAACAAAGTTGCGCACAGCTAGTATAAGACAAAAGATGACAAATAAACACACTTTCACACTTGTAACATTAGTACGGATGACTACATAAACAAACACGACAACCTGTTTTCTACATTAGATAGTTAAATTTACTTATTTCGTGACTAATAGAATAAGTTATGGAGAGACTCGTAAACACGGCGTCAAGGGAATGTAGTTAACCGTCTAACTTCTAATTGTTATCTACCAAGTGATACCACAACATGCATTTAACTGGTTTTAAAATGGGTGAAAGTTTTCAATTCGACTATTTGTCTTCTGTACAACCTCGATAAGAATTGTAAGGTTTCGTTGTTTTGCCTGGATTTTTGCTATGGCAATGAAGGTAGATTGAGAATTCAACGAGTGGGTAATGTCTATTAAAAGCGGCAACGCCATTTTGTGGGGCTCAGTCGTAAACTACACGTCGCTAGATAGAAACGTAAAAGTGTAATTGGGCAATGGGGAACATTGTTGGCGGTGGAAGGTCACCTCAAACCTACAATTTGGGTCGCAAGTCCCAGACACTGGTTGCAATGTTCTTCCTTGTGCCACGCGGTGTATAAGGTTTCCTAGTTATAGTTACTTAGCTGTGTGAAATAAAGAAGGAGTGATTATATGTGTTTTCTTCTGAGGTTCTACAGAATGTGTGGAGGAACGGCTGAGAGAGGATCCTCCGAGCAGGCAAGGTGATCAGCCTGGCGGACCGAAATCCAACGGCGGATGTTGGCTGTTGTATATGTATACTAGCTGATGCCCGCAGCTTTGCCTGCTTTAAATTTGTTAGCGTTCCCGCTTCCCGTGGGAACTTATTCACGGGATAAAGAGTAGCATATGTGTTATTCAAGACTATAATGTATCCTTGTACCAAATTTTTCAGCCGTTCGAGCGTGAAAGTGTCACAAACATCCACACATCCACACTCACAAACTCTCGCATTTATAATATTAGTAAGAAGTCATCAGCGGTGTCGCGATTCAAAATTGTTTGATGCGGCGGCGGTCGCCACAAATGTTTTCAGAAGGCTCTATATTATATAAGCACTTATAATGTTTGTGAAGAAGATCTACAATAAGTCCCTACTAATCTTATAAATGCGAAAGTAAATCTATACGTCTGTTACGGTTTCACGCCTAAACTGCTAAACCGATTTTGATGAAATTTGGTATAGGGATAGTTAGAATCAAAGGGAAGGACATAGGTTACTTTTTAACTGACTGCACAAAAAGAGGGTAATGACTTCTATGCGGGGAGCCGGGAAACAGCTAGTACTACATATCATTATATCCCCAACTAATATTTAAATTGGAAAGTAACTGTGTATGTTACGACATCACTGCAGAACCATTGAACTTTTCTAATAAAATTTGTTACGCACATAGAATAGAGCTTGACTATACAGTGGCTTGACAAAGGGTAGCATAGCAAGTTCCCAATCCAATTTGGGCTCGGAAAGACCTCTTAATTACCAGAATTTTATATGTGGTTAATTCTTTAGGTTAATGATTTTTACGTAGTTGTATTTAATGAGTATTTCTGTAAGAAAAGAACCTAATTAAGTTTAAGAACAAAAACTTTATTTTAATAAAAAAAACATGTTTCATGAATGTATGCGAACTGTTTCGGAATCAAATTATGTATTAACATAAGTAAGGAGATTAGACTTCTCTACTTTTTAAATATTTCACAAATAATTACGAGAATATCTGGAAAAATAAGCTTGATATTCTTGATATACCTGGTCTGCGTGGTTTCAAGCTATTTTTTTCTAGTCACGTTATTTTTAGAATCTACATTATAATACAGGACAGATACCAATTTAATTCATATACCTATGTACCTACGTATCCAGTAATAGTTCATACTGCTGATTTAAAGATTACCAACCTTGAGAGAAATTTGACGAATGTAATAAAATCTTAAAGCATTAACTACAAAATGCCAACAATCCGTCCAAATTGCTCTCAGCCCACAGAATATTTACACAATATAAAATGCAATGATAACTCAAATACTTCCTGCTGAGTGCCGCCATATTGGCAACACAAGATGGATGATCTCAGTTTTGCTAATCTGTGCAAACTTAGCACTCAATCTCGTTTCCTTTTCCTTGTAAACTACCTATGTACTTATGTAATTTTAGTGAGTAGGTATGTAGTCTTGAATTTGTTATTTCCGTCCTATACTCTGTATAATATAGCTTGATCTCTGTGACAGTTATATTAACGTAAACAAAATTGACTTTTATTTCAAAGTCATAAAGTTGTTATTTACAGTTTGCACCTCTGTGTGCTCACTCTCTGCATTTCAACCACAAAAGCTTTATGCCGTTGACATAAAGACTATTTTTTTTACGTTTCATCATCAAGCTATATTTTACAGAGTACAAGTATGAACACCTCGTACTACCCGGTCGCTTTAAGTTTGCCCGTCGCCTCCAATACTACGCCTCTACGACAGTGGCCAACTTAGAGCGAACGGGATACCTAGGTATCCCTCTATTTCCCTCTTACAACTATTTCAATAATACAACTTGAGTGCGGTCATTTGCGATGCCTCTGACTACCCTTTAAGAAAATAGTCATGATTGCTTATACTAATTGGTTAGTTTGAGACCGATAAGAAGAAAAATCTTGAACCTTATTTTGATTTATACTGGTTTTGTCATACAAATCTTAAGAAATTCAGCATAGACCAGACATAGACCGTTCACTATTGAAAAACTAAGGAAATAGGGACTTAGTAGCTACTTACCGCTTACCGCTGCGCTGTGTTGGTAATTTGACGCCTATCTAGGTTTTAAAAAAACCTTGAAATTCTTGACCATAAAATAAATAATGGCATAATAACATAATAAAGGGATTTTAAACAGGGACGGCCATAACTTTTTCTAGTTCGCGTGCAACTATGCCAAAAATGCAATGAGATGAGTCTATAATGCGCGGGGAGAGACATGTTTCAAATTTCGAATGGCGGGAAGATTTGAATTTGGATTTTTTTTTATAGTGAATAGCGATTTCGTAACTAATATTTTTTTGTTTGTTTGTAATAGATTAGGCTCTGGAACAAAAATTATGTGATAATCAACTTTAACTTAACCATTTAGGCAGCGCACACAACAGAAACTCTGAAATCGAATAAAAAAAAATCCCCGTTATTGAAAAGAACTCTCCCACCCGAGTTCCGCAGTCGGCGACTGCGGCGCCGTCGACGTGTCTTCGCCCAAGTCCCCAAGACTATCGGCCTCCATGACCGGGGGCCTGGGGACGGTGAGGGAGCTGCTCACCGTCCACACAGGCGACAGTCTTAGGCGAGGCCGCAGTGGTAGCCGTAGGTCTGTTGGGAGTCCTGTGACATCCTTACGAGGGCTTACCATACCAGGGGCTCCCAACCGTAGGCTGATGGGCATTACGTGAGGTTTTTTAGTCGGTAAGAGTTCGGCATAGCATCCATGAAGGATGTCCTTCACGAAAAAAAAAAACTTGTAAGGGTTACTACGGGCTTGTTGTATGTCACAATCGAAGCCCACATCTAATAAAGAAAGCACTCTATATTTATTTCGGCCTTGCCCTTGTAGTGAAGGCGCACCATTGGCATGAGTCAGCCCCAGCCGCCCACAGCGCTGTGCTCAAGACAAGAGCCTTGATCGATCGTCCATTACTGTTGACATAACATATTGACAGTTGTCATATGCCGCTCGCTAAGAATGGTGATGACAACACGCGCGGAGTAGAGATGTCACCGCAATTCTTCACTGTTTGTTCTAACACTAAGGTAGCAGACAAGCATACAGTTCTGTCTGTCTCAGTTGTTTGTCTTACAGAGCATATGCGTAAGGAGTATGAGCTCATGTTCAGTTTCAGTAGTCACCGGGTTGGTAGTGCGTTCTGCAGGGTCAACACAACACGGGGGGGTTCGTTGATTTTATTAAATAAGAAATTAAAGTATAAGGAACGGAAAGATGTTGTGTCCCTCTCTGTAGAGTGTACAGTTGAAATATCATGCGTAGAATTGGAGCAATTCATAGTAGTATGCGTATATAAACCTGGAGTCTCACCCTTTTGTGAGTTTGAGGAAATAATGGATAAAGTGCTATTTAAACTTGGAAAAACTAATAAACACCTAATAGTGTGCGGAGATTTTAATGTTAATATACTTATAAATACGCGTCAGACCAATGATATCTTAAATTTATTTAAATCACACAATCTCACTAACTTATTTTTAGAGCCTACTAGATATTGTGATACAACAGCTACTTGTCTGGACAATATATACAGTGATATGTTGCCAGAAAGTAAGAGTATTATAAATAAGATAAAATCAGATCATACTGGGCAAATAGCATCTTTCAAGATCACAAGAGAAAAAGTTAAAAGACGTAAAATATTATGTAGACCAGTAACTGGTGGCTGCTTGGAACGTATGCGAGTTGGACTTTGCAATAAACTTCCATTTTTAGACACTGGCTTAGATCCAAATGTAAGTTATAAGTTATTTTTTGATTCCTTTTACAATGAATTCAACTCCATATTCAAGTCTAAGGAAGTCACAATCGGTGACAGGCCAGCCTTCAGTGAATGGGCCACTGAGGATATACATAAAAGTAGATTAAAACTGTATGAACTATACTCAGAAAGACAGCTTAATAGAACAGATGAATTTCTAAATTATGTTAAAATTTATTCAAAAAAGTTTAAAGCAGACTGCTTAGCGGCCAAAAGAAAGTATATAAGTAATAAAATTATCAATAGTGTAGACAAAGTTAAATCTACTTGGAAAATAATTAACGCAGAAAGAGGCCAAGCAAAATCAAATGATAATAATTTTAAACTTAAAGTAAATGGTAACATAATTACAACAGATGCCGAAGTCGCTAACGAATTTGAACAATTTTTTTCTCGTATTCCAGTAGATTTGACCAGAGCCCTAGGTTCTTCTACCCCAATAGCAGAAACCTTGTTAAAAGCAAATGTTCCTTGCTGTAATGAAATATTCAAATTCAGTAAAATTAGTTTACACACTATCATAAAAACTTTTAAATCTTTAAATATTAAGAAAACGGCTGACCTCTGGGGAATTTCTGTACATTTAGTTAATTCGTTAATTGAAATGGTTGCTCCTGAATTATCAATAATATTTAATAATTGTGTTGATAGTGGTGTGTTTCCTGACTTAATGAAGTTTAGTAAAATAACTCCTCTGTTTAAATCAGGTAGCACCTCGGATCCGTCCAATTTTCGTCCTATTTCTGTACTACCCACATTTAGTAAAATCTTTGAAAAGGTAATGCTTAATCAAATGCAAAATCATTTTAATACAAATAAACTATTCCATACTAAACAATTCGGTTTCACGCGCGGTCGGTCTACCACGGATGCTGGAATCAAATTATTAGAGTATATATATGAGGCCTGGGAGGAGTCGTATGATGCTTATGGTGTATTCTGCGACCTATCTAAGGCCTTCGATTGCGTCCAGCATCAGACTTTAATTAAAAAACTTGATCATTATGGGATCCAGGGGACGGCCTTGGATTTAATTAGTTCTTACCTAAGAGATAGAGTACAGAAAGTAGTTATAAATGGTAAACAGTCACATGGTTCTGCTGTAACAATGGGGGTGCCCCAGGGTTCAATTCTGGGACCTTTTCTATTTTTAGTGTACATAAATGATCTCCCTCACCTTATAAGAGACGATCACGAGGTAGTTTTGTTTGCTGATGACACATCTTTAATATTTAAAGTTGAACGTGGACAACGCGATCTTGACGAAGTAAACAATGCCCTCTCTAGGGTAGTCCACTGGTTTAACGCAAATAATTTATTGTTAAATGAAACTAAAACAAAATGTATTAGATTCACCTTGCCAAATGTTAGGCTCGTTAACACCAGTATTAAGATTAGGGATGATCAAGTAGAATTGGTCGATGAAACTGTCTTTCTGGGCATAAAGTTAGACTCCAACTTGCAGTGGGGGCCTCATATCGAGAAAGTCTCGGGCAGACTGAGCTCTGCAGCCTATGCCGTTAAAAAGATCCGACAACTGACAGACATTAGAACAGCGCGTCTTGTCTACTTTAGCTATTTTCACAGTGTCATGACCTATGGCATACTATTATGGGGTAACGCCGCCGACATCGAATCTATCTTTGTGTTGCAGAAAAGGGCTGTCCGGGCTATCTATGGTATGGGGATTCGGGAGTCATTAAGAGAAAAGTTTAAGGATATCAACATACTTACTGTGTATTCACAGTACATATATGAAAACTTATTATATACTCATAAAAATAACAGTAAATTTATTAAAAATAGTGATATCCATAATCTAAACTTAAGAAATAAGAATAAATTGGCTGTACCTAGATTTAGGCTTAATAAAATAAGCAATTCTTTTGCGGGCAATTGTATTCGAATGTACAATACATTGCCGACAGCCATAACAGGTTTGTCAGTTAATAAATTTAAAAAACTAATAAAACTTAAATTGTGCCAGAAAGCTTATTATAGCATTAAAGACTTTCTAGAAGACAAGGCTGCCTGGCAGTGACACGAATTGCTCCTTTCTACATTAAAAAAAAACTGTATTAGATACTAAGATACTAGAAGAGAAGGGACCAGACTGAGTTTCTTGGGGTGTTCTTCTCAGTCTGTAGTATTTCCGAACCCCCGGTAGAGTCACAAAAATTTTGACAAACCTAAATAATTTTTTAAAAAATTTCAAAGGGAATAAATTTTATTTTATTTATTTTATTTTATTTTATTTATTTATTGTTCTCCTGAGCCATTACCGTAGCCTCTGGACTGGACGCTTACAACACCAGAGGTGCTATACTACACTCGCGCTGGCGACCCAACAAAAACTTTCTAAGACCCTTTTGAAGAACCCCATACTGTAGAAGTACGAATAATTCGGGTACACTAGCCCAAAGGTGGTAGCAGTACCTCTACCTACCCTATGTGTTTTCTAAGTTTGCTATAGAAACAGTCATTTAGGTAGCTTTACATAAACCAATTGTGCAGGAAATGTTAACGAGAGAACACACGTTATTGTAAAAATATTATAATGGCGAGTCACAATTATTCAATTCAAAATTTTATTGATCTTTGTCGTGTGTATTTTCAACATACAAGTTTATATAATATTATGTAAATGTAAATATCTACAGGTGGCGCTTAACAACAAATTTACAAATTATAGTATGATTATAATTATAATTTAATACAGGTTTTATGTAACATAATATTAAGTTTCCTAGATATCTATTAATTATACGAGTATGTATTAGGTTATTTTTGTAAATGTTTGCGAAGTTAAATGGTCTCACAAAGCCACTTGCATTAAAGGGACATCTGAATATTATTTGAATAGCCTTGAACCTAAGCCTAAAGGTTATATGCCTAGTTATGCGCCTACTTTGAACAGATAAACTAAAATGAATCCTGTCTAGAACAGGTTTTAGTGACCGTGGGACGCAGCCATTGCATCTTAGCGCTCTATACCAAGGACTGAAGGCCTTTATGCCAATATTATGTCACTGAGGGCAGTTCTAGTTTAAAAGCTACACTTTTAATTCAAGGAAAATAACTAGTTTTACTTGTAGCTTAGCTTGGGTATCAGTAGATTTTCCCGTATACTTTATGGCTGCCTCTAGCATTCTTTCTGTCTCTGAACGAAAATGTATCAAAATCGGTTCAGAAATGTAGATGTAAGTACTTAAAAAATCTTATTTTCGTGATATTAGCTTAGGTATAAACCTCTGCACTTTCTTAACACAAATACATGCCAAGTATACCTATTACCTACTACTTTCATAGTGTTCTACAAATTCATTGTTTCGAAACACTTTCATTTTATCAAAGAACAGATATCTGTCTGCACATTATTATTATTATATACTGAGCTTATGTTGCTTTGCTTCTAATCAAGCTAAATACAGATTATTTGAGATTCCTGGGGTATCCTTCCGAGGGCTTACTCCGGGCTCCCAACCGTAGGCTGTTAGCAGGACACGTGAGGTTTTTAAGTCGGCAGGAGTCAGATAACATCCATAAGGATTTTCTCTCACGTAAATAAAAAAAATAAAGCTAAATGCAGAAAAACATCTGACTTTGATCACAGATTACTAAATAGTTACTACGTTGATTCAAGTTTTCAGGTGATAGGTATGATGCATTGTAAATTATTGTGCTTACAGGCACATGTACCTAAAACGTGGGACTAAAACGAATGATCTAATAAGAGCATATAATTATGTATAGTAAGTCTCTGCCTACCCCTTCGGAGATAAAGGCATGACAACGTACGTGTGTATAATTACAGTTTGTCTATAAAGTCGTGAAATGAATGTTTGAGGAACTAAAAATAGTTATGTGTGTGGCAACACTGGCAACACGAAACATAAGTACGTCAGTTGTCAATGCTATCGTCGAATTTCGTTTACTCTCTCACGTAACTTTAATGTTTGGATTAAACTGCAACAAATTGAAACCAAACTACGCATAAAGGTTTGAGAAATGAGTAAAGAAAATCGGAGTGGTGCGCAGGAAGTGATTTTTAAAGTTTTCCAGTGATGTTTCGCGGAGTACCAAGCTGGACAATTGTTGTGGAATTTTGAGGATGTTTATGAGCGAACAGCATCTTTGGTGGGTATGTAATCGTGTTATTGTTTGTTTTGAATCTGTCTGAAGTTACAAATTTACTGAATTTACGATTTGGAGACAAAAAAAGGCATTGTTTACGTTGCATATTTTTAGGTTAGAATCACAGACTTACAATCTACCTAAAATGTAAGTCAGTGGTTAGAATAACATTGTTAGTAGGTTATTTTATAGTACGACCTACATTTTTGATACTCAGTTCAATCTGGTTTTCTACCAATTTTTTATTTTGAATTAATTGCTTCATGTCAATAGTTTGTTTCCATTACGTAATTAATTTTCTTTTTTTACTCTTTTCAGGAAAATCAGAGAGTACAGTTAGGCGAATAGTTAACGAAGGTTTTAATAATGAAGGAAAGTTTGAAACTCCTGGGAAACACAAAAAAGGTCGGCAAAGAAAGAAATAGACGATTTTAATATTTGTGCACTGCGCCAAAAAAATCCTTGTCAAATGGGGGAAAGTTACAGATAAAACATGTAATTACATGATTGTGGCGAAGCAATTGGGACTGCTGGTGGGTTGTAAGACGCTATTAGACCGGGGCTTCTGGATCTGGTTTAATAGCTTTATTCTGGATCTGATTCAATAAAACAGAAACAAAATTAAAAATGTATACATACATACATATACTCACGCCTTTATCCCCGAAGGGGTAGGCAGAGGCCTATAACGGCCCACATTTCACCGTGTTAAAAAATGTATAATGTGTTTTATTTATTAACTCACTAGCTGATGCCCGCAGCTTCGCCCGTGTCGAATTTGTTCTCGTTCCCGCTTCCCGTAGGAACTTATTCCCGGGATGAAAAGTAGCCTATGTGTTATTCCAGACTATAATGTATCCCTGTACCAAATTTCAGCCAGATCCCTTTAACCGTTCGAGCGTGTAAGAGTAATAAACATCCACACTCACAAACTGTCGCATTTATAATATTAGTAAGATTTTACTCGGAACGAACTCCTCGTATCAAAATCATTTTGGTCGTACTATATAGGGTTGCTACATGCATTCAGCAGCGCCCTCATTTAATTTCACGTCTTTATAGACAAACTGTACCTATGTGTTTCAGGTGGATTGATTCCTTTTGACTCATGATTTTGATTTCAAACTAGATCCCGCTTTACTTTCCCGCTTCCCATGGCAAACTAGTCCCGGGATAAAAAATAGCCAATGTGTTATTAAGTATATAATCTATCCCTATAGCACTTCCTCCTAATCCGTTCAGCCGTCAGAGCGTGAACAAAACATTCAAACAATCTCACAAACTTTCTTGTCCACCCACAATATTAATAGGAGTAGGATTCATAGTTTTTCTTGCACAGACAACAGCACAGGTACATCTTTGATTACATCTAGCTACGTAGGTACCTATTTTGAGATCCCAAACTTATTATGGTGGGTGGGAGAAGATAATAACTAATTCATCTTAGGTCAACAATTCAACATGGCTGCATAGATACAACCAACATCACACCTTAATCAAATAAACCTAATATTTCTTTCAAATTACAAATATCCAAAACGGATAGACGCTAAGTGAATTCAATATCGGCTTGCCAGTCAAAACCATATCTTATGACATATTTCAGAAAGTCCAATTCAGAGTAATAACACTAGTTTCCGAATACGGCTAAGATATTCGGAGTCCGTACATAAAAGTAAGTTTTTTGTGCCCCTTGTATGGGCGACTAAATGCCTTAAAGGATTGCCGCCTACTTTAAGCTCAAGTTATGAGATAATTCACCCAAAGATAACCAAAACATTTAAATGTAGAATCGTGACATGCACAATAAATATGGCTCCAGCTACTTGTGGAGGCTTCACAGTTTATTATTCAGGTCTTTTGGAAATCATCTTTTTGTTTAACAAATTCTGTGACATAATAAATCATTTGCGATTAATTTGAATAATATTCTGGGCGAGCTTAATTCGGTAATTTGTTCTGATAGTTGTGATGTAGCAGCTTGTTAAATGATATATTTCTGGCTTAAATTCCCTTCATATTCTCCTTTGCCTACCTTTGTTATCTCAAATTCCTCTACTAAAGTAACTTCAGGTTAAAATAAATTGTAAGCAAATGTGTGTCTTATCAGCGACGTCTCCATCGGTACAGATTCATTCTCCTAAGTGAGATTATGTAGAGACCAGCATAATCCTTTCTGTTCAGAACATGCACCTAACTTGTTATACATACACTGCTCAAACCACAAACGAACCCGTGGGAAGTGTATAAGTGCAGTAGATCTGCGGCATGAGCTCGCGCCGATTCCCCGAACCGAATAGACGCCGTGTTTTGGCGATAGTAGACGTTACTTGACACCGGCAATTCTCAAAACAAACGCTCTACATCAGGCATAAGCACGCTTTCTAGTGGAAACTAACCGTACCTATAGGATCGTACCATTTATACCCGATATACATAAGGGAATTAACTAAGTATAGGTAGGTCCAAACTTAGCGCGAACGGGTAGTACCAGCTATGCAACAAACGTAATTTTATATTATTTTTGCTGTTTTTTTCGTACGGACCCCTGTGTCCGCACTTAGACGGTTGTTGTGAAAATGGGGGTTATTTTAAGCTATATCGCTATGCCATCTCTTCTGTTACAAAAATGTTTAAGTTTGGTAATAAATAATAACTTAAGAGCCTACCAGACGCCAAATTGTGGAAAGAAGATAAAAGATATACATTTTAGCGTGCAAGACAGAGAGAGATGCGATCGGTTTTTGTGCGTTTTTAACTAAATAAATTAATTATAAAAAAAACCGGCCAAGTGCGAGTTGGACTCACCCATGAAGGGTTTCGAAGCAGCAAGTAACATAATATAAAAGTTCTTATAGTTCGTTGTAACTTTGATTGATGTTTAACACGTTCGCAGTGGTAGTGATTTGAAATTGCGGTTTATGACGTATTAAAAAAAAACTACCAGCTCTATCTCGTGCGAACCAATTTTCGTTGGTAGTTTTTATGGCAATGTACATCATATAATTTTTTTAGATTTATCATTCTCTTAGTTTAGAAGTTAGAGGGGGGGGGACACACATTTTTCCACTTTAGAAGTGTCTCTTGTGCAGACTATTCATTTTAGAAAAAAATTATAATAGAAACCTCAATAGCATTTTTGAAGACCTATCTATAGATACCCCACAAGTATAGGTTTGATGAAAAAAAAATTTTTGAGTTTCAGTTCTGAGTAGTGTTGCCAGGTGTCCCGATTTGGGCGGAAAGTCCCGATTTTCAGGGGTCTGAGGACGCGTCCCGATTTGGACTTGATCGGGACGCTAAATGTCCCGATTTATGATAACCAAGAACACAGAGCATCGCGCGCCTTTACAGAGGGAGAGGCCAAAGCTGGCAAACCCCCTCTGGCAATAATTTGACATTTTGACGACTAAAAGTGCCCAGTTACATAAAAACTGTTTTTTGAAGTTTCTTTCACTAGACTAAGTCTAGTTGACAACGTGAGCGGTTGAATTGTCATTTTATAAAAATGATAAAATAGTTAGATATTAATACAAAAAGAAATGTAATTAACGAAATCTGAAGAAAAATGGCATTATCTTGTGTAAGTAAGTAATTTTAAAACAAGTTATTATTATTTACACCTATTTAAACGTATAGATAATATTCAGATTGGTTTAGCAACTTTACCGGACGTCACATCAATACATGGATTGGTTGAGCGACTTGCGGTGATATGACACAAAATGTATCATGTGTGTGTAAAATTTATGAGTGTATTGTTTGAAGTGTATATATACGCTTCGTATTGACAGTCGATTGCTATTGTAGTGCGAGTCTAAGAAAGTGTGGGTGAGGAAGATTTCCCCCCGTCACCCGCAAAATATGACAGACAAATTTGTACCGAGCAATCGTTCTATGCCGTCTCCCCTTAGACAGTTCGCGTTGCTCTATGACCAAGAATAATTATCTATTAGCATCATTAACAGTCAATAATTTACTTAAAATGTTTAAAAAATCTGGTTGGCTTACTCATCATCGCCCAGCCGAATCATATAAACATGACATTTGAAGAGTACCTAATTATATTTTGTGACGTAAATATCCACACTAGTTAAATAGAGATTGTAAATAAATGAATTGAAATTGAGAGATTCGTCGAAATTCGAGGTGAAACAAGGTGGCAAGTTGTGTATTGTACGAAAGAAAAAAGTTAATTCTTGAAGATCTCAAAATTCGGCAATAGAAAGAAATAAACGTGTTTCAGATTTTCAACCCCCAAAACTAGCTCTTCTTTACAGTTTTAAGAGTACCTACCTTTTTAAACTGCAAGAACCAACATTTTAAAAGTGGCCTTTCGGCAACATATTAAATAGATAATAGATAGGCTAGACTCCGAGCGATAACTCAGCCAGAATCGGGAGCATGGTTGCACGCGTTGCCTTCACCTCACCTAGGCACCTTGCTTGGCGACGACTTGTTGCGGATGGCGGTGGCGCTCCGCCTGGGCTGCAGGGTGTGTGAATACCATGTTAGCACATGTGGTTCAACGGTGGCGGCCAATGGTCATCACTCGCTGAGTTGTATCGCGTGATGACCATTGACCTCCACGCGTAGATGCATGGGTAGGTTCCCGCGGCACCATGCTCTCAACGACATAATTTGTAGGGCCTTAATTTCAGCGGACGACCCATGCGTACTTGAGCCGCCTGGTCTGAGCAGAACTGATGGCAAGAGTAGATGGTATGACTTTGGTGCCATGGAAGAATGGTAAGTGCCTCGTATGGGACGCTACTTGCGTTACCACTATTGCTCCAGTTACCTCATTCATACGGTCCGGTCTCCGCCTGCTGTGGCTGAGGACGTGGCTGCCGGAAAGCGGCTTAAATATGAACCGTTGCAAGCCCAGTGTCTTTTCGTTCCCTTGGCAATTCCACCCCTCAAAGATTAATAGGAGTTATTACCTAGCGATTTGGAATTGGTAGGGCTATTTTTTATTTACGTTTGGAAATCCTTCATGGATGCAATACCCTAGGCGAGGCCGCAGTGGCGGCCGTGGGTCTATTGAGAGTCCTGGGACATCTTTCCGAGGGCTTACCCGGGGCTCCCAACCATAGGCTGTTGGGCGTAACGTGAGGTTTTTTAGTCGGTAGGAGTCCGGCATAACATCCATGAGGATTTTCCCCCACGTTAAAAAAAATGGATGCAATGCTAGGTTCTTATCGACTAAAACCACATGGTTCTCTACTAATGACCACAGCCGAGAGCCCCAGGAACCAGAAATTCGGCTACCACCACGGCCTCACCTAGGAGTTCGGGTGCTATTCCACGTCTTTAGGGGGTTGGTTGGGATTTGGGATGTTATTCCGCTTCTTACATCACGCCGTCATTTTAAGCCTGTTTTTTGTAAGAACGGCGAGCAGCTCTTTTATTGCATTGTCTTTATGCCCCCAGTCGTGGAGGTCGTGGATAGTTTTGGGCGAAGACAAGTCTACAGGGCCCTCTGCAGACTGAGATACTCGGTTGGGAGAGTTATCTCTCGCTCTCTTTCCGCTGCCTCTTTTTCGAGCAAGACCTGCTCGCAGAAAGACGCAGCGGCAACCCACTTCTTCCCGCTGGAGATCATAGCTCGCACGTCTCCAGCGAAAGAATGTTCACGAGGATCTGGCGTGCTCCACCAATGTGCGGAGCGCTGTGTCATCTGTGAAAACAGGTAGAAGAGGTTGTCATAGTTCGTATCTAGCCACTTGTTCATGACCGGTCTAATCACCTTGATTGTGGCGTTTCCCTATTTTGGTTGCTCAGGTCGCACCTTTCAAGTTTCTATAATTTCTGGCAGAGATGGGACTGCTGAGCCTCGATTTCTCAGGTCTATGGCCCAGCCTCAGTGGCTTCTTGCGCCATTTATAAAATTAAACAAGGGCCCTCGCTCTCAGGTCCAATGGAGAACTTCTGGTAAAACGGTTACGGCTAAAATCATCACACGACCGTCTATATGATCGTCGTTTGTAACAATCTAAGACAGGTGTTAATTAGAAAATTAAAAATCCATTAATTAGATTCTTTCTTCTTTCCATCAGGCTGGTGGCGACGTCAATTTGGCGTGCTGAATATAAAAAAAAAAACCGCGATCCCGCGACTGCTCTTCAACCCAAACATGGCCTGTAATTTCCTGAGTGAATTTTAGTAGAATTCCTTCATCACTCAAAAAGTGAGCTACTGATCTCTTAAATTTATCCAAGCCAAGAACCATCCCGGTCACATCAGCTATCAAACAAAAAAACGCAAATAACCGCTGTTTACAAATGATGTATTTCTGTTGCCGCTATAAAAGTCTGAAAATGGGGGTTTTAAGCCCCCCCCCCCCCTTTAACCCCACAATAAAAGTGATATTTACCGGCTTTTGGTACGGAACCCTCTTGTGCGCGAGTCCGACTCGCACTTGGCCGCTTTTTTATTTTGTCCCGATTTAAAACCCCAAGTCCCGATTATTTTTACCCTTTGTACCGATTTTCATCCAATAGAACCTGGCAACACTAGTTCTGAGTATGGGGACCCCCAAAATTTACTACTTTTTTTCTAGTTTTATATAAGAATCTTAATGCGGTTCACAGAATACATCTAGTTACCAAGTTTCAATAGCATAGGCCTTATAGTTTCGGAGAAAAATGGCTGTGACACACGGACGGACAGACAGACAGACAGACAGACAGACAGACAGACATGACGAATCTATAAGGGCTTCGTTTTTGCCATTTGGCTACGAAACCCTAAAAAACTATAACCAATATTAATAAAATTTTCAATAAAAATACAACCGACTTCGAACAAATCCTGAAAAATAAAATTTACTTAGCACAAACTAATATGTATTTTCATTTATCAGATTTTTTATTCAATATCATATTGAAGTCAGCGCCAAGTAAATTCATAGGTTTAGGTAGGTATTATTCATGGCACCAACTACAATATTATATTGAATAAAATCTGTCAAATCAAAATACATATTACTTTGTGCTAAGTAAATTTTATTTTTCAGGATTTGTTCGAAGTCGGTTGTATTTTTTATTGAAAATTTTATTTTCAATATTTTAAGTGACGCGTGAACCGAAAAATATATCTATCTAGGTGAAAGTTCTCACTAATACAAATCAATCAAGCCCTAACACAAGGTAGCTGCTCTGTAAATCGTCAAGGAATTCCCTCGACTGTCTTTTGGTTCCATCATCGGATTGACTCCAGACCTTCATTAACTGTAGTACATTAAAGCACTGAATTAAAAAGTTAACAAACGCACTAGTTGTCCCTATAATTATCGGTGGTTGCCCTCGATTTATCCAGGATCCCATAATCAGATCATAACCTGGTTAAAATGGGACCACCTCAGAAGTAAACCCATTCAACAAAAAAAAAATCCGTCTATAATTGACGGAAATATCGGTGAACATACATAAAACATTGAGAACTTTCTTTTTTTAAGTCTGATCTATCAATCAGGTGTAAAGTTCTCATCAATACAAATCAATCAAGCCCAAACACAAGATAACTGCTGTAAATTGTTAAGGAATGCCCTCGACTGTCTTTCGACTCTATCATCAGATCGACGCCATACCTTCATTAAAATGTAGAACATTAAAGCACTTAATTAAAAAGTTAACATGCGCACTAGTTGTCCCTACAATTTTCCTTGGTTGCCCTCGATTTCTCTTGGATCCCTTCACCTGGTGAAAATGGGACCACCTCAGAAGTAACCCCTATTCAATAAAAAATTTTGAAATCCGTCTATAATTGACGGAAATATCGCTTGACATACATAAAAAAAATACATGCAGACGAATTGAGAACCTCCTCCTTTTTTTGAAGTCGGTTAAAAAAGTGGTCTAGTGCAAATGAAGATTTTACTTATAGTATTTCTTATAAACATTTTATATTATAAAATCAACTTAAGACTTATGAAATCTAGGTTAAAATTTTAAGAAATCGAGGTATTTTCAACACAAAAATCAATCGAGGATTTTATCAGCAATCGTGTTTTTAGCCTAGTGCGTTTTTATTAGTTCATGAACTGAAGTTGTCTGTGTTAAAATTTTAATTCATTAGACCTCACGAGTCCTGAGATCTAGGTCAAGGTAATAGTCTATTTGGCGTCATACAGACTCTTAATCCTTCCTATTAATTTATTTGAAGTGGTATAAGGGGTGTCTCTGAGACTCTGACGATTGTGGTAACGTCTAAGCTACCTTTGCCTATTTATTGACTTGAAAAATATATGTATGCAATACGTAAATTATATACTTACGCAAGTAGTCAAAGATAAAAAATGAAAATGAAGAACTTTTCATTTGTAGTCGTCTAATTATAATAACATGGTGTGCAATTAATGAATATAATTAAATTATATTTAATAATTCGTGGTTACACAGACGAGTCCACTGGCAGCCTTCACGCTTGTTGCGCGGGAGCAGCCGAGCAGTTCTGTACGCTCTGCCACGCGTATTGTGCTCAACAAGAATATATGACACTTGACCAGTGCAGGAATGTGTTCTTAACAAGTATATACGCCCTAAGACGACCTCAAAATGACGTCACCGGCGCGATGGAAAGCCTGAAATTGAAGCTCACTATCGTATCACTAGGGCTTACAGTGACAGCGCGAACAGTTTATTCAAAAAGGATCTTAGTGAATATTTTGAGAAACGCTTAAAATACTCAATCAAATACCTAATTGTCTTTAAGGTGACAATTCGCCATTATTGCAAGAGGCTGATTACATCACGTACCTGCATCTGAAGAAGAGCGATGATTAATGAACTTTTACACCTACGAATAATGTATACTACCGCTTCGGGTGGGGCGCCGTATACATTATTCGTAGTTTTACACAAACTATTCTTTTTCGCCTGGAATGTATCTCTTTGGACATTATGAAACTGGAGAGAATGAACAAGTTATCAGGTTCATAGATTTCAATAACTTTTTGGAAGTACTGAATCTGCTGTTATTGTTTATTCGGCTATACTTCTTATTGCAAGTAAATTAATTCTTAAACCTACTGTACTGAAAAAATTGGCTGCACCAGAGCCTTCGGAAAGCGAATCTGGCATAGGTATTTCGTTTTAGAAGGTCTTAAGTACTTAGCGAACTGCTTGATTGATGATGATGATGATGATGATGATTTGTGAAAATAAAAATAAATACAATAAAATGTATTCCCTTTGAAATTAAAAAAAGAAAATTTAGGTTTGTCAAAAATTTTGTGACTACCGGGGGTTTGGAAATGTTACAGACTGAGAAGAACACCCCAAGAAACTCAGTCCGGTCCCCACCAAAATTCATCTCAGAATCTAATACAGTTTTTTTTATTATGTAGAAAGGAGTAATTCGTGTCACTGCCAGGCAGCCTTGTCAGTGTGGGAGAGGCCTACCTACGTTCAGCACTGGACTGCCAAAGGCTGAATTAATTGATTGATAGTTACGTCTATTTGCCACTACATTTCATAATGATTTACTAAATAAATTTTCACAAAACTGTCTCAAATAACGAAATAATACAACAAACATATTAAAAACTTACAATTCATAACATAGGCATGACAGTTTCATACTCCTAATTATAATTTTGTTCAACATTAATGTTTATACTGGTTTACACAATGTGGTACACACACAGCTGCAGCCTGACTGTTTACATGCACAACCCTCGCATGGATAGGCCTGTGGATTTAAATATTGGTGTGTTAGTCATAATAAGGACTGGTTTAATTTCAGACATACGGGACCAAGGATCAGAGCTTTTATACCTTTATTTTGCAGACGGTTTTATTGCACAGGACAAGATTAAAGTTACCATCATCTACTACTAATATTACCGACTAGTGGACCTCACATGATCCCCCCCCCCCCCCTGTAGTTCCCTATCCCGTGGGAATACGGGAATCAAATAATAGCCTATGTCACTCGGGGATCGGTACGGATTATTCCCAGAACCCCCTGTAAGTAGTTCCGCAGCGGAGTGGATGTAGTTTCGGAGAATATTTAATCCAAATAAACAATTAGATCAAAAATATTTGTAGTATAGGATATAGACGATATATATATAGACGATAAAAGTTACAAGCTAAGGTGGCAAAACAAAAGGCGATTCACCTAATGGATAGTGGACTTCATAGCCTATACGTCCGTATGTAACATCTCATGTAGGTAATACTAGTTATACACTCAACAAAATTCCTTCTAAGGATATAATAACTCCACTCGTTATAGTAAAACTTGACTTGTGACGAAGACAATACTACGCGTTCTATGTCCTAGTGAGTAATAACAATAATACTCGTACATAGAAACAGAGCCAGGGTCACGAACTAGTGTTTACATAGAACAACGTATTTACCTCCTCAAAGCTATATAGTATTTTCCTCTCGTTACCTCAATATGGCGAATTATTAAGAACTTTGATAAGACATTTATAACGAACATGATTGTCCTGGTATTAGAGCTATAAATGTTTGTAATGCAATTCATTGAGTCACTTAATATATTTTAATATCGTCATCTAAATGTTTATTTGGGTCAACCTAAAAACCTTGCTTTTTAAAGCGAATTACTCCCACTTCAAAAGGAATCATTCAACTCTTGTAAGAAGCCGATTAACACTAAGCATGCCACCCCCATCACTATCTACCTATAATGGGTAGTTTTAATACCAAAAAGGCGGTAATGACAGTAATATTAATGTCATTATTATCGACAATCTCTCGTTCGCTTTAATGAAACACACAACTTTGTCCACCACCTTAACTTTAAAATGAATTTCGGAACAGAGACTATACAATAGAAGGATTCTAGAAACGATATTTACGTTTTTTCTCGAGAAAAGCCTCGAGCAAAAGCTAGAACCGAATAAACAATCCAATCTCCAGTTCTAATCATCCTTAATGATTAAAACCATGTCCCTCCGACCCTCCCACGAGTCCCACGAGCAATAACATCCTGATTTATCCACTACTACCTCACCTCTGTGTCTGTACCGAGCATCTGATAAATTAGAGGTGATCATCTCGATATCTACGGATGCTGCCGAAATTGGAGGTGAGATGAAGTCATTCGTATTTGTGATACGGCCGCCATCTTGAACGGACAGTAGGCCACTGTGTCGTCAGATGTTCATGATAAGCTATCAAAAACGGTGAAGCAATTTGTGTTGTTGTCAGTTTATTAACGGTTGCCATTATTTTGTGGATAAGACGCAGGTTGCGTAGGTCGGAGGGGCATTGGAGTGAACGGGTTTACTTGACGTGTTTCTGATGTAGACACTATCATTCGTACTTTCTAGCAAGGTCTTTAGGCGGTTAGTATGTGAATTAAGTCTGGAATTCGTGTCTGGTAAGTTGCGAATCTGGTGAATCTAGAATCTGGTGAACTGCTCCTGAGGGGTTCATCTCGCCTGGTTATACCTGTACCTGCAAAGGCGGTGTAGCCAGATATTGCTCCTTATATATCGTACGATTGGTAGATGCACAATACGTCAGAGAGAGAATCGGAGTCAACCAATTGGTCAATTGTTATATAGAGGTAAAGATATAGTCATATATACCATACTCTTAGCAGCAGTGGATTCCATTATATACCAGCAAGGCCTGACTCAAAAGCAAAGTGTTTGGTATCAAATTCAGTCCCAAGTTCCAAATATTTTAGTTCACACGGCAACCGATATCATCAACAATGCCAATGTCAATAATGATATGGCAGACAGTAGCAACGTATAACTCATTGTTGAACCAATGTTCGAAACGTTGTAATTATAACAATAGCTTCACAATGATACGATTGATTAATTTCCCCTGTTTACATATTAGCTACTTAAAAAAATCATTTTACTCCAAACATTATTTTTTCTCTGTTGGTAAACTAACTAGCCCTTAAATTTTACAAAAGAATCTCGTAATCGGAAAATTATTTTAGCAAACCCATACTTGTTCTTAGATTACCTATCCAACTAGGTATATCTTCCACTTTTGGTATGTGGAAAATACAAGCAAAATTTTATTGCAACACTTCGTCTATTGACAAATTACAGCTTTCTAAGGCTAAGGGTCTAAGACTCGAGAGCGGACAGGACAAACCAACTCATGGCTTGTTCCAACCTACTGGTTATACAAGCCGAATCACGGGAGAAGCTCTTACTTGCCATTAGCTCATTTGGGGGTCCGCACATTTCTCCCTACAAATTGTATTCTTTGTCCGATTTTTTCCCTAAGATCTACCTCTCCCCCTTCTGGGGCGTGAACAAAGTACGTACGACAAAGTGCGGACAGACAGAATTGGGCGGATGAATATATCGACTAGGTTTGGTTGTTAGGGCAAAAGCTCTCATTAATTAAAAAGCAATCAATGACTTCGCGAGGAAAGCGATTAAAGATGTTTTGCCCAATTTTGAGTTAAATGATATTTTTCCAACGCCAAATTTGGACACCGGGCCTCTTTTGGACGGGCGATTTATTTTGCATTCAGTTCAACAAATATTAATGAGATGACTGGACAGATATTGTAACTCATATATAAACCCACACCAGATTCGACAATTTGAATTTTTAAACATGGCATAACTTTTTGAGTTTGAAATTGTGTTTTGACTGCCATTAATTAATACATTTGGTATTTTACTATAAATATTATGTTAATTATACTTTATAGCTTCTGTCACAAAATAAATAGGTAGGTTTAATTTATGCATTGTACCGACACTGTACTTCTGTTTGAAGAGTTATGCAAACGTCCTTAGGCACGGACGGTAATCACGCACGCACGGTAATCACTTTCCATGAGGTGTGCCTTAAGATAGTCTGCCACCTTAGTAGTGTAAAAAAAATATTTAATCTGTATTTGTCTCGTGGTATGCAAATCATCATGCAGGACTCACAGATGGTATTACTGGTCTTCGAGTGCTAAGAAAGTAGGGGAGACGGTTGCTTCGCGGATTTTTGATCAAATTACTTTTAAGCTATGGACATTGGCATCGCGAGCAAATTTGCTTTTTTTGCTAATGGAAATTCGCAGTTGCCTCTCACTATCCACGACACTATTGACAGTAGCCTACAAGTTCGCAACCAAATGATGTGCCTAAGGCAGACTCAAACTCAAGTAAACTCGAGGAAACTCCTCAAAACCGTATAGTATAGAGAGGATCGAGAGGGGTAGCAGGTTTATGGCCACCGAATGACACAGTAGGTAGTAAAAGTCTTAAAGTGAGGATCAAGGACGTGCTTGTATTGTTTAGTCTTAGGTACTCTATTATCAGGAGCATAACAGAAGGCACTCGCCGCGAACTCCTAACAAGCAACGATACTGATATTATGTCTGGCTAGCCCGGGGGTCTAGTACTTCAATTAGGTAGGTATTTATTTAACTTTGAAATCGGAGGTCTTGGATTCGATTACCAGAACAAATGTTATCTATTCTATATACTTATAATAAATCTGTAGAAGTGAAAATTCTGTACATTCAAAATATCAAAAAAATAAATAGCAGGGGGTGTTACTAGACCGACACCGAACCCAAAAATGTGATTAAAAATTTTTTTGTCTGTCTGTCTGTCTGTCTGTCTGTCTGTCTGTATGTCTGTCTGTCTGTTTGTTCAGGCATCACGCAAAAACTACCGGTTAGATTACGATGAAACTTGGTATAATTATTCTTTAATAGCCTGGGCACCACACTGGGTACTTTTTATCCCGAAAAAGTATACAGAATTTAAAGCAAACTTAATTTTGCGGTTCGATCCCTAGAGCCAAAGTTATTATCAATTACACAGGTCTGCAATGGTTTTCCTCTTTGAAATCTGAGTAACATTTTCTATAGTTTCTGATGTGCTGATTACGAGAAAAATAATAAAAAAAATCCATCACGTCAGGATTTTTTGATATTGAATATTTAAGATTTAGCTACAAAATGTCTGAGCGTCTACCTTTAGAAATTTATAAAACGTCATTAAAATACTTCGGTTTAATTTTTATTGCATTTAATTCATGTAATGGGACATAGAAATTAATGCAAATCAGTAATTTGATGATTACTACATGAAAAGTAAAAGTAATCCGCATTAACCATGTTGAAAACGGGTAATTTTGACTTAATTTAGTAATAAAATAATAAAAAATATTACCTAGTAGTAATACTACCTAATTGTTGTAAATATTATTAAAAAAGGGTGTAATAAAGATAATCTGAAAGGCTTTTTTTTATTAAGTACCCGCATTTATTAAGAAAATTAACAGTTGAAGTGCGCATCTTGCAACATGAACTTTAAAATGTCATCGCGAAGATGTTTAAATTCTCCAAATTGTTTTTGTAATATTTGCAGGAATTTTATGGTGACAAAACAACGAAACAGCATTACTGACTTTGTAAAAAATATTTACAAAAGTTATTATGGAGACGTTTAAATTAACCAAAGACAAAACTTGGACACCTCATAAACTTTGTACGACTTGTTTATTAGAACTTCGCCAGTGGTCAAAAGGACAGAAAAATAGCTTAAAAATCGTTTCGCCTATGCTACGAAGAGAGGCTAACAACCATGATAAAGATTGCTGCTGTTGTTGTTGTGACATAACTGGATACAATTATAATAATAAAAGGGACATAAACGAGCACTAAACTTTATTTCCTAAATAAGCACATTGATTAGGGACTTCCCAGAAAATCTAGGAGCCGTTGGCGAAGAACAAGGCGAAAGATTTTACCGAGATTTGAAAGAGCTTGAAGTCTGTTATCAAGGAACATGGAATACTAGCATGATGGCGGACTATTGTTGGTTATTGAAGCGCGATGATCCAAACTGGAATTTTAACCGAAAATTGCACAACCGAAGGTTCCAGGAAAAATGGACCAGGTTCAACAAATAAAATTTACATGTAATTTAGACTAGTAACAAGTTGTTATTATATTTTAGTCGTTTTTAAAGTTAGAAGTAATGTAATTATTAGAAAACTTGGGTCTTTTTTTCTATTTTCTTTCTGTACCTTTTTTGAAAAATCTGGAGGTGATGCAGAAAAACTAAGTACATATTCGTAATCAGCGCACCAAAATACCCTAGAATCAGATATCAAATTCCAGAGAGGAAGTTATGACCCTCATTTTGCAGGCCTGTGTTATTTCTTAAACGGTTAATGGTACGATGATGAAACTAAGCATGAGCGTTGTTTGTTACAATTTGAAAAAAGTCATTTTAACATGTTTGCAAATTCCACCTCCAAAGGTATAAAAAAGGAGGGTAACGTTTGTATGGGACAACGTGATTCCTTGGTCCGATCTATTTAAAATTTGGCATATAGCACTATTAACATAATTGATGGAAGACGTGTTTTGTATTTTATTGAAATTTAAACTATAACGAGCTAAAAAGGGAATGTAAATTATTTTGGGGCAGATTTTCTCCGGAGTTGATATCAATACTCCTTAAATAGGTACTATTATTTTATACTTAAATTATTACTTTTTATTTTGACACATAATTTGTGAAAGCGTTGTCATCGTTGTCATTTATGTTATACGGTTTTGCTCCAGACTTCAAAGAGATGATTTTACTACAAAGCCATAAAGTTAAATAAAAAGCGCTATTTTGGTATAATATTAACCAAATATGCTGTACGGAAGTATTATTGCTAATTTATTAAAATTTAGTGTGACAAAAATACATTTGTGAAAAGAAGAAGAAAATTCTAAGATGGCTAGCCAGAAAAAATGAAAGACCATGCTTCAGGTAGTATCCACTGGTCAATAAAATAACACCGCATGTTACCATCTACGCTCAATCCTTACGACAAAGATTGTCAGCAGACTGATCATGGAAGGCATGAACTTTATTCTACATAGATAATAGTACTGACTGCATTCTGTCAGGAAACAGATTCACTAAGTCTTTGTAAAATACAGGAATGGCCTCTACGAAGACTACATTCGACAGGACTGGAAAGTTTGAAAAGAATTTTTATTACGTTACCAGATCTTAGTTGGACCATCTGCATCAGGAGGACAAAGCCTACAGTAGTTCGGTTTTTCCAAACGTCGAAGGCTGGGACTACCTGAAGAAGGAACTAAGTTACGATGTCAATTGCTTAGAAGAGACGTTGTGTCAAGTCGTAGTTTAGCCATTGAATTAAGAAATATATTTAACTAGCTGACCCGCGCAACTTCGTTTGCGTGATAAATGAAGAACCGCTCGACCGATTTTGTGCAAACTTCACATAAACCATCTACCAAATACATAGTCCGAACAAAGCCTAAACATTTGGTTTGGATAGGTGAGCCCGTTCTTGAGTTATAAAATTACAACGAAAAGTGGCATTGATTTTTATGTATATAGATAAATAAATTTACTTGGCTCATATATTATGCACTAGCTGACCCTCGCAACTTCGTTTACGTCACATAAGGTGTCATGAGACTCATCAAGCAGCTGTGAAAAGGCCCTGTTTGCTTAATCATAAAAGAGCTTAAAGATTAAGTTTATTCTAAAACAATTCACTGACTGAATTGTTTTACAATAGCCTGAATCATTAAGCTCTTTTATGATTAAGCCAACACGCCCGTTTAGATTTACCCTCACATTCAATAGAACCCTTGAATTCTAGGTTTATCGAAAGTTGTGATGCCCATAATTTCTGAACTACATAACCCTCAATATTGAAAATTGTGTGGAATAATGCTTAAGGTATTCCCTTTCAGACACCAAAAAAATATTTGAAATCGGACCACGTAGTGAGTTATACTAAAAACCTATTTTGCCTTTCATCCCCTCTCCTGAAGAAACCGCGCAAAATATCGGGATCAGAAGTATCCTAGAACCTTCCTCGGATTAATAGCTCAGATTGTACCTAGTTTCATCCAAATCGATTCAGTAGTTTCGGCGTGATACTTATTCGGGATACAGACAGACAGACAGAAAGACAGACAGAAAGACAGACAGACAGACATGATGAATTTAAATTTCATTTTGGGTTTCAGTATCGATTATAGAACGCCCTACGATTAAAATTTTCAATATATCTTCCATGTACAGACTCTCGACCCTCAACAGTTTTATTATAAGTATAGATTATGAATTTGTTAATCAGAAATCTATCTAACTAGGTATTATTATAAATGCGAATGTTTGTGAGTGTGGATGTTTGTTACTCTTTTACGCTGTAACGGCTGAACGGATCTGGCTGAAACTTAGTGCAGCCTAAAGAGATAATGTTATAGTCTAGGAACAAAATTTCACGCAGGCGAAGCTGCGGGCATCAGCTAGTTTATAATAATTTTGTGTTTGTTTTGAATTATATGAGTATGTTTGTCAGTCGTTTAGAACCTACTATAGAACTAACTTACATTAACGTAACTTGGTCCAAATAGCACTGTGTAAAATAAAATGTGATAAAACGTTCATTATGTTTAAGTATAAAAAATATTTTAGGGCATAAGTATAATATATTTAATACATATTTTAATAAAAAATTAATAAACAATATGTTTTTAAACATTAAAAGTCCACGTATATAAAAATATTACAACGACGAATCACATGTCACAGACACATTATTTTTCTCTTTCTAATTACATTTATGTGAGGTGTGAGGTCATTTTTTGAACGGTTTTTAACAATCGTATCAGGTTCTGAAACGTAAACACTATGAATTCAAACTTCAGCACAATCCCGCTTAATTATACTCATATCAATGTTAATTTCAGCCACTCACCAAATTCACAAGTCGATCAGATCCAGCTCCGTGCACTAGGTCCTGGTCCGCTAAGGTTGTGCACTAGATCGCGGTAGACTGAGGAGCAGCGCGCGAGTGCCGCGCGAGGCGGGCTGCGGGGGCCGTGAGATGAAACAATCGCTCGATACGTACTCGCGCCTACGCTCTACAGCTCTATGGGCAGATGGCGCGGTTTTTTCTAGTTGAAAATTTTTACTAATGAAGTAATTGTTTTTAAATTTATACGATAAACCTTGGAGACAAGTGCTTGTATTGCAAGGCTGATAGTTAAAGTGTATTTAGCCATAGGCGTTACGTGGCGGAAATCCATTGTAGAAGTAGAATATGCAGAGAATCCTGACGATTGAGACGAAGACGATAGATTTAAGGTATGGTGCGACGTGGTAGGTTCCTTTCCCTCCCTTACTTCGTTATTGTCTAGCCAGAGTTAATAGAATTGACACACACACACCCACCCACGGATTTTCCACAAATGCTATCGATATTGCTCTAGTTGCTGAAATTCAAGTCCTGTTCTAAAGATGTCTGAAAACTTTAGAAGTAGTCTAAAGTTTTCAGTCATTTTCAAAATGTCATATAAATGTTTAATTTCAGTTACTGTTAGTGACAGAGACCTTATTCTTAGCATTCCATGGATTCTCCGTGCGGGCACCGGGTCCGTATCCGTAGCGTGTCACAGGGGGGAGCGCCCAAACGGCGTCTGGGACTTGCGACCCATTCGAGTAGGTTTAGGGTGGCCACCTTACTATGCGCATAAACGATCACCTTCCACCGTCAGCAATGTTCCCTCCCCTGCCCAACCAGATTTCCAATTTTGTAAATAAAGAATTCATTCATCAATTGTAAACATAAAAAATTCCAATAATATAATTTTTAATGTTTTCTCTAAGGCTAAGTTGTAAGACGCTGTTGTTGACGCCTACCCAAATAATAATAATTTATTGCGACTTCGGTTGACGTTTAATATAAATCAATCAAAGTCTACGTTTAAAGACAAGGCTTCAATTTTTAACCGACTTCCAAAAAAGGAGGAGGTTCTCAATTCGTCTGTATTTTTTTTTATGTTTGTTACCGGCAAATCGCTTGAAAGAGTTATCCGATTTTGATGATTCTTTTTTTATTTGAAAGCTGGTGCTTCCTATGTGGTCCTATATACAGGAAGTCAGAATCTGATGCGGGGATCCTGGAGAAATCCCTCGAATCGAGGGAATTCCTTAACGATTTACAAAAGTTATCTTGTGTTTGGGCTTGATTAATTTGTATTGGGGAGAACATTACCCCTAGACAGATATAATTTCAGTCTACCCGTCACTGAAAATCATGAAAAAAAATTTAAAAAAAAACCCACTTCAAACAAAAACTAAAAATTGAAAAATAAAATTAACTTAGCACAAAGTAATAGGTTGTATATTTAGTTTTATCTATACTAATATTATAAAGAAGCATAGTTTGTGTGTTTGCATATTTGTTAAATTGTAAGGGGTAATCTCGGGATCTACTGAACCGATTTTAAAAATTCTTTCACCAATAGAAAGCTACGTTATTGTGAAGTGTCATAGGCTATATATCATCACGCGACAACGAATAGGAGCGGAGCAGTAATAGTAAATGTTTAAAAAACGGGGGAAAAGTTATTCCTTTTGATAGCTTCGTTGCGTGTGCTGCGTAAATATTTATAGTTATGTAAAAAATATGTACTGAGTACAAAATTGTTTCTCTTAAAAAAGTTCTAAAAAAACTGCGCGATAGCATATATGTGTCTATCTTTGGGTTGATGCACAATAACCATTTTAATGGCAATCAATTTTTTTCTAAAATAATGCCACGGGATACCTCTATCATAAACGAAATTGTTCTTAAAAATAATGCAACGGGAATACACGGGACGAGAAACCTTTCTCTCTCTCTCCCTCTCTCTCTCTCACGTAGTATTGAATATCAACGACGAGACGCTACGGGAGTAAACGCAACGCGACGGGAGTAAATGCGACGGGAACAGGTAATACTCTCTCTTATGTGGCGCAAACGAAGTTGCGCGGGTCAGCTTGTTTGTTATAACTAGTATCAGATATTATTGACTGTAATACTGGAGTCGGTGCCAATATTTCTTTGAGAGATTAATAATTTCTACCTAAACCCATAGCTTTACTTGGCGCCGATTTCAGTATTACATCATAGTAGAGGGTATCTCCGACCCCGACTGCACGATACTTACCTATAGTATCAGGGCTGTCACTTTTAGTTTATTCAATCGTCGTAAATGACAGGTAAGGTTCAACAATTGGACATTCTCATACAACATCATCTAGTTCAAATTCAGTTTAAGCTTGTGCTATAGGATCTAGATAACTGATAGACATAAATGTACTTATATATTTATAAATACATACATAGTAGGTATACAATAACATCAAAACTCTAATACAAAACTTTGAGGAACACACAATTTATTCGATTCCACCCGAATCCAACCTAGGACCTCAGCACAGCATTCCCATATTAATGATGGCAACATTTTTATGGATCACACAAATAATTGGACCAACCCAGGAATAATACTAAAACTACACTACCGACTGCGCCTCAGAGGCAAATAAAATCAAAATACATAATCTGTGAAATTTTCAGCTTTCTAACTATCACGGTTCTGGAGATACAGTCTCATGACGGACGGACAGACAAAGTTCAAAGACAAACAGACGGACAGACAGACAGACGGACAACGTAGTCTCATAAATAGACTCCCGTTTTTATCCTTTGGGTAGGGAACCTTAAAAACGACGCTTGGTTTACCAGCTGGGAGCTTTCCAACTAGTACTGATTTTTTAATGTGTGCGTGACGCGCGGCTCGTTCCGACGCGACGCGCCCGTAGGCACTGCGCGCGCACACAAGTATACCGCGCTCGGTACCTTTGATATAATTTTGTTTGAAGATGCCTAACTCTATTAAACTCTGATTACATTCAATAAAATCTGATAAAACTAAATAAACTACCTATTACTTTGTGCTAAGCTAATTTTATTTTTCAATTTTTAGTTTTTGTCTTCGGTTTTTTTTGTTATTTTTTTTTTGATATATTTTTCTTGCCTTTGAAATGCTTGAAACCTGAGTAATACCCATTCAACCCATACATGCCAGTATTTACCATAACGTATGGTATCTGCTAAAATAGTTGACATTTATGATTACGGCTCCGCTCCCTTGAGAGTAACATGATGATAAATAGTCTACGTTACTTCGAAATGACTTGGTTTTGTAATAACCAGATAATTTTGCAAGAAAAAAAACCCAGCTCAAAAATTTTACCTAATAAATTGAGTAACCTCATGGTGTTGTTTTTTTTTGGTTTTACTTGAGGGAAAATCGTCATCGATGTTATGCCGGACTCCTACCGACTAAAAAACCTCACGTGTCCTGCTAACAGCCTACGGTTGGGAGCCCGGGTGAGCCTTCGGAAGGATACCCCTGGGCGCCGATTCTCGACCACACGACGTGAATACGTGGACGCAAATTTACGGGTGAAACGTCGTCCGTCTCATGTTCGCCGTTCCTAAATATGAGACAGGCGACGCCTCACCCGCCGATTTCCGTCCACGAATTTATGTCGTGTGAAGCGAGAATCGGTGCCCAGGACTCCCAACCTCATAGTATTTTGGTAGATTGGCAATGACGCATCCCGTGAAGAAAAATCGTGTCAGTCTTTCTGGTTAGGTATGGAAAGGCTATTATATTTTAAAGAGTATGTAAATGAATTTCCAACATATAATATAGGAGCCTTTTATTATACCTACCTATCAAAGCTATACAAAAGTAAAACGCTTTTATACAGACGCAAATATTTTGGAGGTAAAAGTCAGGAAAATTTATAGTCTAACAATAAAACATGTGTGTTGCCCGAATTGACTCCGAATGGAAAGTGAACGATTTTTAGATAGCATTTTTACATAAATGGCTGAGTGAACATAGGCAGTCCTTGTCAACGGTACTGTTGACAATGACTACCTTATGCTAAATATCTAATCTCTGCTGCTACTAGCAGTGACGTAAAGTAAGCCTTAGACTTTACATCACAATCGAGAAAACGAGAATATGGCGATAGTCTAATTATGTTATGTTAAAAATGTTTTCTCGCTTTCGCGAACAAGAGACTTTAAGGCGTAAAACAGACGACGGGGCGGGCCGGGCCGGTCAATTTCGCCGCGAACGATAGCGCTAAAGGAATCCTATACTACCAACGCACACGAAGGGCAAAAAGACCGCGCCGCCGCTGTCCGCCGGGCACTGGCGGCGCGGCATGTCCGTGGCTCGCCGCCATGAATCACACAAACCAGTTTGTATGAAGTAACGCAGACGGGGCGGCGCGGGGCGGCGCGGGGCGGCGCGGGGCGGCGCGGGCCGGCCAGGCTCAGTCCTCGCCGCACGTTTTCTAGTGATGGACGCCTTCGACGTCGAAAATTTAATTTCTCAAGTCGAAAAAAGATCGCCGATTTATAATACGGCATTAAAAGAATATCACGATGTAAATGAAAAGAGGAAGCTATGGAACCAAATATGCCAGGCAATATATACGCCTGCAGTATGGGATGAGTTGTCATCGAGTACCCAGTACTCCCTATTAGTCCATTGAAATGTTACAATTTAAGGACCGAATATTGCATTTGTTAGAGGACGCAATTTTATTTTTGGGACATGTGTGGGGGGTCAATAGAATCTAAACCTCAAGTTTGTGGGGTTGCCACCCTTGTCCCCCGGCCGCAATCTTAAAAAGGGGTGAAAACACTTTTTCCTCAATATCTCGGAAACTATAAGCCTACAAAAAATTGTGAAAACTTAATTTGTAGCAAATTGTTTTGCCTACAAATATGTCAAACAAATTTTTGTCCTAAATTAAAAATTATAAACAAAAAATTTAAAATAAAATTATAAAAAATTTATTTTTTGCTCTGTGGCATTTTTTTTAATTTTTTCTTTAAAGATCATCTACAAGATTAGTCTGAGGTATTATTTTTGTAAAATGTATAAAAAAAGTTATAGAGCAAAAAAGAAAATTTTTATAAAAAAAATCAAAATTTTTTGTTAATTTATATACACATTTGTAGGCAACACAATATGCTACAAATTATGCTTCTTCAATTATTTTGTAAGACTCATAGTTTGTCACGTGATGGGTGGGTCAGCCACCTCATCAAGTGCAAATATAGGTATATTTACCAAGGAGATAAATATGAACGATGTGGTAATAGTAGAACTGCAGTTATCTGCGTTTATTCTTCAGAGAATCGATATATTACAATAATAACAGTGGACTTTCGTCCCTTTAATCAATTAACGAGAGAGGTTTCTTAGTACTAGACCACCAGTCCCAGCGATGTGCACAGATGGAGAGTGGCACATCACCTGAACAGCCGCAGGCCGGAACCGAGACCCGTCGCAGTCGCGCAGCTGTTTATATAGGCACCGGTAGTGGAGGCTGCGGCGGGGATGAGAGTGCGGGGACGCGCGCCTGGCACGAAGCTCGCGCGTGGTGGTGGCGTGACATGACGTCACAGACGTCACACACCCCCCTTTTAGGGCGAGAATTTTTCTTAAAAAATTCCGCTTCTCCAGTCTTCAAGGTCCGCTCCCCTTAACGCTCCAGGGACTTGGCTTCCACCCTGGAACAATTCAAAGATAGTGGGGTACATAAGGGGTACAAGGGTGCTTAGGGTAGTAGGGGTAGAAGGTCAATAGCTAGGTAAGCTCAGATATAGGACGTGGCTAGACCGCGTAGCATAATTTTAGTAAGATTACAAGAAAAATATAAGTACATTTTCAGATAACATAGATAGGTCACGTGATAGGTAGTAGACGGCATTCGGCGCGTTGTTAGCTAGCTATAGGCTTGTGTGAGCGCAGCTGATAACCAGTACCTACACACGTAAGCTGTGAGCGAGAGAAATCGAAGTATGATTTGACTTTTTAGAAAAGATAAGCTTGCAAAATGTAGATAACAAAGTCTATATCTTCATAGCAAAGCAATAATACACCTGACTATCCTGCGACGTAGTCTTGGAATCGGAATGTTAGCCCATAGTCAGGTGGAATGCAGTATTATACCGTAGCATACTTATAGATACAAGTACATGCATAAAATTTTAGTTAACAGCGAATACTAAGTAAGTATGTATAATGATTGCGCCGCTCGCACAATGCACTGTAGTAAACATGATGACAGGCGTCACAGTCATGTCGGTCTGTTTGTCACGGTTCAACGCTATAACTAGAGAATGGCTGAACCGATTTTGACAAGTTTTAGTTTAAAAATAGATAATTATTTTAAGATATTAGTAATTTTTTTAGAAATATGTTATAGTTACCACAGAATAATATTTTTAGTTTAAGATTGTAGGAACAACTATTGCAATGATGTGGCGCTATTAGGGCTGATTTTACCCTCTAGTATAGAAGGTAAATAGCTTAGCGATTAGTCGTAGCTGTTACGTGCTCATCACCGCTCATCAACCATATGAGAGTAGGATATATGGTGTGAACTGTACCTTTTAGTTTTATGAATAGAAACAACGATGAATGAATCAAGTGACTGAATTGCGATCGAGTCTCCGCTTGTTAGAAGATGTTTCATTAAATTAGGAAAAATGTAAGCGTCGCACTCAGATCGACTGTTAGAAACACAAAAGATTTTTATTCATTATCGACGTAGGAACTTAGGTTTACAACGCCGAAACACTTTATGATTAGAAACCAAGATTGATTCTAAAGTTTTAGGGAAGAGATTATATTTTCTCCAAAAGTCCATTCCTAAAATAAGATTATTTTTTATATTAGGTACAATGTGAGCAACGAGAGATACAGTTTTATTTAGAAATTTGAAAGAAATATTGGCCGAGCCAAATGAAGAAAAATTATCACCACTAGCTGTGAAAAAATTTAAGGGTTTAGAATTATTTATTTTTATATTTTTTAAGATTTTATGGGAACCATTACCCAGAATAGTAACAGCTGAACCCGAGTCAAGTAAACCAACAGTATCAATCCCGTTCAGAGTAACCGGGATATAGGGGATACGAGGAATATGATTTATTGTAGTATTTTTAGTTTTAGAATTTCGCAGTGAATTTGAAAATTTTGAAACAAAATTTAGCCAACTTTGCCAATCAGCCGGGTCAAATTTATTATTTACTTTAGTCGTAATATAAACGGGACTTACGATATTAATTGGTATTTTATTCGAGGCTTGATTGCAGTTAGGGCAGTCAGTAGTGCGAAATTCCTTTAAACCGCACTTAAAACATACTAGATAACGAGGTTCAGTGCATGTTTTCAAGGAATGCGAGTAAACACGACATCTCGGGCAGTATTGTTTAGCGGTCGCAGCCGCGTTGACCTTGAACGCTGTGGGGCTAGTGTTAGAGGGAGATGGCATGTCAGATGCGATAACATTATTATAAGTTGAGTTAGATAACTTATAATTTCTGTTAGTGGAGTAAGTATGCAAGTTAGAATTATTTTTAGGGCATTTATATGCGAATTCAGGAGCTATCGTATCTGAAGTTATTGTTGGAGGTTCAACAAAGTACTTAGTGCGACTGTGGTATTGTTCAAATCTTCTACAGACGCTCAATAAAGAAGGAACATCTACTACATTCGATGTTAGAAGCGAATTTACATAACAAGGCCTGATATTATTTAGTAAAATTTCAAGCTTATCAGACTCGCTGATTGGAGTATCGAGACGAGAAAATAACCCTTGCATTTTAGAGATGTAAATGGTTATATTTTCTACTTCGCCTTGAGAACGGCGTCTAATTTCCGACATTAGTTTATAGTCGTAATTATGGGGACTGAAGTCTCGTTTTAGTAGTATACATAACTCGTCCCAAGATTTCACACTGTCCTTTACAGCGCGATACCAGTGGAGGGAGTCGTCAGAAAAGATTTCGAAAGCAAAGGATAGTACCTTTTCCGAAGGAATATTTCTACAGGCAATGAATTCATTAAGATTTTGTATGAAAGCACGCACACAAGTCTTTCCGTTATATTTAAATTTAGCTAATTCAGAAAAAAGTTTACGTTCATAATACAGATCAGAGGAAATCGGAACGCGCGAGTCAAGAGTAGGTTTGGCCACGTCCGTAACCTTGGCATCCGTAGGGGACAAACGGGTCAATCTAGTATAGTAATCATGGAACTGATCCCATAGGGGCTTGATTACTTCTACATCAGAGAATGAGGTTAAGTCAATTCGAGATAATCTAAAGTAAACGTGGTGTAAGACCGATTCAGTTCTAGCAAAAATGTTACTATCAAATTTACATTCTAGCGAGTTGATGTTATTAGATACTTTAAACAAAGAAACTTTACAGGCAGATATATCGTCATCCGCTTTATAGGGAGATGTAGCAATGTCCTCCGAGGACACGGTTAGGGAAAGTTTAGTAATTTGCTTCCGGAGCTCATCGACCGTATTCGACTTAGTTCCCCCGCGAATTAAAACTTCGTATTCTAATTCATTTTTACCTAAATGTGTATACTTAATGGGGTAAGACATTTTTACGGTGGATGGTATCCGTAGCGAAAATAGACACAAAAATAATGAGTTAGGTTCAAGAAATTAATTTCAGTGCAGAATAAATAGGAGCGCGTTAGGCCGGCCGACGCAGCGACTCGCTCAAGGTCATGCGGCGAGCCAATTTGAAGGACACGCACGACTCGAGTGCGCGCTGTATTTAGTACGCGTTTGGAAGATTAACCTCGCTTATGTTATTACTTGAATAAATAAAGCGAAGTTAAGATCGAATTTACCTTCTGCACTGAAAAAAAATATGTATTAGTAACAAAAAAATACACGTCCTGGTATTGGTGGTCTAGGGGTTTTCTATTCCCGTGGGCGCCATTGTCACGTGATGGGTGGGTCAGCCACCTCATCAAGTGCAAATATAGGTATATTTACCAAGGAGATAAATATGAACGATGTGGTAATAGTAGAACTGCAGTTATCTGCGTTTATTCTTCAGAGAATCGATATATTACAATAATAACAGTGGACTTTCGTCCCTTTAATCAATTAACGAGAGAGGTTTCTTAGTACTAGACCACCAGTCCCAGCGATGTGCACAGATGGAGAGTGGCACATCACCTGAACAGCCGCAGGCCGGAACCGAGACCCGTCGCAGTCGCGCAGCTGTTTATATAGGCACCGGTAGTGGAGGCTGCGGCGGGGATGAGAGTGCGGGGACGCGCGCCTGGCACGAAGCTCGCGCGTGGTGGTGGCGTGACATGACGTCACAGACGTCACAAGTTTCCGAAATGTTGCGAAAAAAGTGTTTTTTTCCCCACTCTTTTCAAGACGGCGGCCGGGGGACAAGGGTGGCGACCCCACAAACTTGAAGTTAAGCTTCTATTGACCCCCCACATATGTCCCGAAAATAAAATTGCGTCCTCTAATAAATGCAAAGCTCATGTAACATTTCAATGGACTATATTACGATTGCGTCTCTTTCTTTTTTTGTACATTAAATAAGCAACGACTCGAATTCTCTAGGTATCCATTTTCACTGACGCGCTCTTCACTAGAACGAACGTAGTGAACTAACTGCCCGCCCGTCGCCGTCGTGTGCGTTGCGTTCGCGGGGCGGGCAGTCGCGGGCATCGGCGGACAGACGCGGTCTTTATTACGTCGCGGGCAAAAAGCCCGGCCCGCCCCGTCGTCTGTCTAGCGCCTAACGCACTCTGTCATAATTATAAAGTTCGCGCAGAATATAATTTAAAAAAATAATTATTCATTTATACTGTTTTTATGCAGTGTAAGATAATAAAATGTATGTATAATTCAGTGCTATATGCAGACACACACACACATATATGTACCTATGTGTGACGTCGGAGATGTCACTTTGTGTACCTACTCGACGTATTTATATTGTGCATTCCTACATCACATCAAGAGGACATATAATACCTTTGTCCTCTTGTTGTGATTCTCGATCTGCTTTGATGACCGCCAAAAATAGGGCTTGCTTTAAGCTTAAGCTTTGAAGCTAAATTTATTTAATTCCTTTCACAAAGGCATCTTACATTAGGTAAAATAGACTACTACCAAGGTCCTTGAAGTAAGTAAATTCAGACTAAGGCATTAGATTAGAGGTCTCCTGGAACCCATATGTACAGACGAATTTGAGAATGCATGGTCAATCCGAAACGAAATTGCTTTGCACTGAGAATTGACGCCATCTCTCGGATAACATTGGAAGTCAAGTATCTTGCGCTGCCGATTTTTTTAATACCTCACACAGGAACGCGATTATTGTCAAAATAACAACTCATTAATCTTTTGAGTAATATAAATATGCCATCTAGTACATTTATTGTGATTCTAAGGTGTCTATGCAATATTAAATTCGAGAAAAGTTGCGCCACCTAGTGGAGTTTTTGTGAATTTAGACTGAAATGTGCATAGGATTATAGATCTTAAGGGGCCCATGCAATATTGGAGGTGACTGTACGTAATTTAACCAGATTGATTACTCCTACATAAATGACATCAACTGTTCAACAACATCACTATTAAAACATCCTCCGACTGCTTACATTGTGTAAAAATGTGCATAAATGACAGCTTGTGATGTCACACCTATTTCTACCTAATCTATACTCATTAGAAGGAAAGATTTGATTGTTAGTTTGTTTGCATCGAATAGGCTCTGAAAATACTGAAGCTATTTGAAAAATTCTTTCACTGTTGGAAAGCTACACTATTCCCGGGTAACATAGGCTATATTTTATTCCCGTATTCCCACGGGAACGGTAGCTACGTGGGTGAAACCGAGTGACGTCGGCCAGTTCTGTATAAATAGGAATACTGGCAACCCACACTCATGAAGCTATAGGTAAACATGGAGGCCACACTTCGAACAACCGCTTGAGTCAAATACCTACGTATCTCTATCTCACTCTCTGTGGGCTAACCTTTTCTTTCTAGGGAATTGTGCAGTGCTGCTATCTTCTTATTAGTATCTCCTAGAAAATAATAGAAATAGACCATACTAACCAAAAATGCAAGTAAAATAATTTATAAATAGCTCTATAGTTCGACTACGATTATTTAATGCGTAAATTGAAATATTTTATGCCATAATATGCATGATTGGGTTGTCGAATCAGTGAATTACATTCCCATTTTCTAAGGATTCTGTAATGTGGCAACATTGGTACTACATGTCAACTGTCAAAGTGTCAACGAACAATAGAATGGCGGTTGACTTCATTGTTTTCACACAATAGGAAACGTTGTGAAGTAGTGTGACTATATTGAGGATTTATCTGGGACTTCCTGTGTATTATTAGAAGAAACACGAATGTCATTATTAGAGTAAATAAAATAAGTTAAGTTTTGTTATCGTATGTTAATGATGAATAATTGTTTTAGGTTTCCTAAAAATAGTATTCAGCGAGAAATATGGTTATCCATTGTACCATTAAAAATTAAGTTAAAATATCTATACTAATATTATAAAGAGGAAAGATTTTTTTTTGTTTGTTTGTTTGTTTGTTTGTAACGAATAGGCTCCGGAACTACTGTACCGATTTGAAAAATTCTTTCACTGTTGGGAAGCTACACTCTTTGCGGTGAACATAGGCTATATTTTATTCCCGTATTCCCACGGGAACGGGAACTACGCGGGTGCAACCGCGTGACATCCGCTAGTTTTTTATAAAAGCAATTAGTATGCTAACTGATCATAAATTTTATTTTCTCGCGTACCTTATAAACGAATGGATATAGGTGCAATTCTATACATTCGTGTCGTGTAACTTTCTTAAAAGTGCTGGTAGATGGTGCCTCCTTTTCCATATTAAAAAAAAATGAAGTTCTATGAAAGCGCCAGGATTTGCAATTTGCATTTTCAAAAAACCGATTATGATGTAGTAACAAAGCGCTTAAAACAATCAACAGTTCCTAACTTATTGTCCAATAATCCTGTTCCAAATTTATTGTCCAATAATCAACTTAAAAATACATTCATAAAAATAAAATAAATATATTAAATAACTAAACTACTAAACTAATGCCTACTGAACATACCACCACTGATCATACCAGGCGCAAAGGTGCCCAATACACTAGCAGCGTTGCCGCGCTGGATAGCTATCGTTTGTACCAGGTACGACCAGACGTGGGAGTCATGCGTCTTGTCCTGTAGCCTACGGTCGATCTCCGAGATCAGAGCCTTAGTATCACTCCTACAACTGCCCATCGTTTCTACAACTGCCGCCGCCGGTGAATGGACGGTACGAGCCAAGTGACTGGCGGCGAAAGTGCTGATGCATGTTGCGTCCCACACTAAGCACTTGCCGTTCTTCCATGGCACAAGGGTCAGACCGCCCGGTCTCTTGCCGTCTGCGCGGGACAAACCTGGTGGTTCAAGGATACAGGGGACCTCAGCCGACCCAGAGCCCGCCGGATTAACTAATTAAGAGCGTGGTTACGCGGATGCCTACCGGTGCAGCGACAACTCAAAGCATGATGACCATCGCTCTCCACCATGGCACCGCAGATGCATTCGTGAGGTTCACACACCTTGCAGCCTAAGCGGAGAGCCACACGATCAAATTATTTAAAATCTTATTCCAATGACTTTAGCACTAACATTTCTTTATTTTGACATGAAGAGACATCGGCAGACTGTGAACAACCACGAGCTGCCGCGGCAGACTGCGAGCTACCACAAGCTGCAGCGGCAGCTTACGTCACAGCCTGCCACGGAAAGCCGCAGCGCGCGAGACGTACAGTTGATTAACCTAGAAAAATAACCCACTTGGATGAATAGCTTCGTTATTCGCAATGTACCTATGCAATCTGCAGAGAATACTACCTATCAGTCTTCGTAAAAAACAGAGAAAATAGATAATCTCGCCTTTGTACATCTAATTTATATAATAAATTTTCACCACCTATTCCGTGGGACCAATTCTTAAAAAGGTGAAATGATAATATACCTCTGCCTACCCCTTCGGGGATAAAGGCGTGACCTTATGTATGTATGTATTGTACATCTAATTGTATTATGAATATATATTGTCTTTATTGTGTACAATAAAGAATTTATAGAAAATGAAGTATCCTGGCAAAAATAAAAATAGGGCTACCCTACTTAGAAAGAGACGTAGAGCCCACACAGAGCAAGACAGTAATATACAGACTACGCTTCAAGTAGGTATTCGAAGTGTGGCCTCCATGTTTACCTATAGCTTCATGCCCACACTACCTCTATTGTCACTCTTATCTAGGGGGGTATACCTATGTCATCCATTGCATTTCTAGTAGGTATTCTCTGAAACTTTCGTTTCGATGATTTTAAGTTAATATTTTTTAAGTAAAAAATAAACTGGGTAAGTTATACGAAATTTTATTGCTCTACTCAATGGTAAAAATTTGTTGTATTGCTTACAACGAAATTATAGGCAGTTTTCTTTTAATTGCGTTGTAAGTCCTACCACTGGGATTTCTTCACATGCCCGTATGGACATAGAGTTGGGGATATACGATACTACTGTGTCGGAGACATATCGTCGCCAGCAGGACGACGCAGGGGCATCCAAGACGCGGGGGGTCCACGCGCCCCGCTCACCGAGCAACAGCTGTGCGGCCGTCAGTCACTACGTCAAAAAACACCGTCACCTCAACACGCGCACCTATATATACCTACCTATACGTCTGTGATTTTGTACAATCAACCGTTATTATAAAGTTCACCAAGAAACCAGCTGTTTCTCTTGCCACCACCTGCAAGACCCAGAGCACGTCGTCACCAACTGTCATACAGTTTCATAGTTTGAAACATAATTTTAACAAGGGCCCACTAGGCATATTTTTAGTAAATTCATTCAACAACACTAGTTCCACAGTCAAGTTTTTGGAGTTGAACAGAAAAAATAGTAGGTATGGACCACTTTACGCTGGCACTGGCACACGAACAAGATAATAGTATACGGGAATAAATATATAGCCTACATAGCTCGGAGATAGTGTTAGTACTTTAGTAGCTTAGCACCAGTGAGAGCCAAATTTCCAAATCGGTTTAATAGATTCGAAGTCTATTCAATGTAAACAAACAATCGAATCTTTCGTCTTTATAATGATGTTCAATTAATTTTTTCCCGGCACCTACCGAAATTTCTCTGAGCTAAGGACATACAAACGGGTTATATTGACCCATTGTTTAGCGCGGAAAACTAAAAATGTGTGTGAACAAAAACTGACAAAAAAACTATTCATTGTACATACATACATATAAAGATATAAAATAAATGAGGGCATTGCCTTCAAGCAATTAGCCCAATGAAGTATAATTTGAGCACTAAACAGAGCATTACATTTACATAGATACCGCAGAATGTCGGCTGTGTGGCTGTTAGCTCACTCGAATTAACTCCATACGAATTAATTTATATTAATATGCCCTAGTGACGCAGCGTTATATTTATTTTGTTTTAACTTAAGCTCTCGATCCCGATTCCCGCCACTGCACAGGCAAGGGTGGATAATCAGGTGGAAGTTTTACCACTATCGTCTTTCATTAATTGTCACCAGTTGCCTTGAAAGCAATTTTTCAATTGCTTTCAAAGCAACATGGGTATTTTATAGGAAGGATTAATACAAAATAATAAACATACTGTAGGTAGGTCTTCTTTTCATAGATTTATCTAGCCAAAGTCAAGCAAATCAAAGTTTGTGCTACACAATTACCTAACCTTTACTGCCTAAGCCTGTAGCCGTTGTCACAAAAAAAGGATTTGAAGCAATTGTTATTATTATGTCGTTGTAATTTGTAGCCTATTCATGTATAGAAAGATTTATGGTTATGATTCATAAGAGGTTTTATTTTAACGTGATTGAAAATCCTCATTGATGCTATGCCGGAGTCCTACCGACTAAAAAACCTTACATAACGCCCAACAGCCTATGGTTGGGAGCCCCGGGTAAGTCCTTGGAAGGATGTCCCGGACTCCCAACAGACCTACGGCCGCCACTGCGGCCTCGCCCAGGGGGTGGTTCGGGTGCTATCCCGCGTCTTTGGGGGGTTTCGGGTGTGATCCCGCTTCTAAGGGGGGGGGGCGTGCTTGAATCCCTCACGTCACGCTGCCGTCATGGACCTGCTTCTGTAAGGACGGTGAGCAACCCTCTCACCGTCCTCAGGCCCCTTCATAAGAGGTTTAAACAAAAATAAATGTTCGAACAATTCAATGATGCTGATGAAGCCGCTAAAGAGAAAAATTAAAAGCAACACCTTACCCTGAATCTCTTGCAACTGAATTTGTCATTTCTTAGGAGAATAACGAATGGCATATTATACATAGCACAGAGCTACTCTATGTGCAGGAGTGGCATTCCCTACCAGGCTACCACAGATTAAACTAACGACAAAACCAGTCAATTACCCACAATTTATGGCATATAAAATCTGATTTAACAGTACGCGATCTTCAGATTAAATCATCTTAGATGCAGGAGCGTAGGCGGCCGGTAATACGTGCACCGCTCGTAATGGCAGCAATGAGACAATCGTTACATGCATGATTGATTGCTTGTCTAGTACTGATCTGTCTAGATAGCTCACTAATGGAACTGGTAGTGGACAATGTATCGAGAGTTAAATGCATCGTTATCGTCTTCTTAAGTTAGAATTGGTGCATGGCGTTTGTCAATTTATAGAGAAGTCGAGTAATATGTTTTATTACTAGTTATGGTAATTGTGGTGGTCTGGGTTCCGTAACCAAAGGGTAAAAACCTATTCATGAGACTTCGCCGTCCGTCTGTCTGTCTGTCCGTCACGATGCTGTATCCCAGGAACCGTGATAGCTAGGAAGCAATTTTCACAGATGTTGTATTTCTGTTGCGGCTATAACAGCAAATACTAACGAAAAAAAGAGGGAAAATGAAAAATCTAAAAATTAGGTGGACTAAGGGGGCTCCCATACAATAAAAGTGATTTTATTACGGTTATTGGTACAAAACCTTCATGCGTATGCATGAGTCTGTTTCGCACTTGGCCGGATTTTTAGCTTTGATTCAGAATATCACGGAAGTTTCTAATCTTCAGACCCAAACCCTGTAATAAGGAGACAAGGAAAGCGGCCGAGCTCACACGAACAAGCGATGATACAAGACGTTCATTAGACGCGTCGCCGAGTTCTGTGTAAGCTTTCCACCTACAACATTGGACTCGGAACTTCCGTAATGCCAGGGGAACAGGTATTAGCGACGGTTGTCTAGCTCTAGCACCGAGTGCGGTATTGGACTTGGGGTCAAGGAGTCATACTTACATTGGACGGAACCCCTTATTGCCGTAGTGCCTTGCCTATTCACTACTAAGTTATTATTGTAACATCTATACTAATATTATAAAGAGGAAAGATTTGATTGTTTGTATGTTTGCATCGAATAGACTCCGGAACTTCTGGACCGATTTGCAAAATTATTTCACTGTTTGTTTCTCTTCGCAGTGAACATAGGCTATATTTTATTCCCGTGTTCCAACGGGAATGGGAACTACGCTGGTGAAACCGCGTGGCGTCCGCTAGTTGTTGAATAAAAGGGCACACAAGATATTATTAACTATCAAGATGATCTATTTAACTGCCTGTTTTACTCTTTTTACTACAACTTTACCTACTTATTTTAATTAGATGACCAAAATGTTTGCCGAGTGTCTTTCGGAACAGAGAGCTGCGTTTAGAATTGTGAGGTAATAGGAAAGTACAAAGATAGATTTTTTAAGACTTTTAGTAGGTACCTATCTAACATAGTGTGTTGAGAGACCCCCATTACGATCCGACCTCTCGAGGCCCCATTAATCAATCCTACTTGTAAGCAAAAACCATGCTCCTGTCAGTACTCCGTACATAAGAATTAATTGCACAAAGTTGCGTAGGCCTATTAAGCGGACCGGCGCAGGCGCATGGGAGACTCACCCGGCCGTGACGTCATTATCCGCTCGTTGCGACGATTGTCAATTATACAGTACGACCGGGACGGCCCTTGTTTGTAAACAAATTAATATGTTAATGTACATTCTTGGTATAAGCGGTACCAATAGGTATAATATCTTAACCACTTTTTCTATTCTTTTAGATATTAAGGCGTTGCAGTAGACATTGAGGTGGTAACGCCTATTGCAATGTTAGACACAACCTATTTAATCCCTAAAGCAATCAAAGTACATGTCAAAATGTAGCTTGAAAAGGTTCTTACTCAGCAATTTGTAGAGCGTACAAGCATTTGATTCGAACTGGGAATCGAACAGCAGCAAATCGCATTCAGGTACAGACACGATTAGGATCGTGGTTTATCTCTTTTGCCTAATTGTACTGAGATTTTTTTTTATTGCTGGTACCTTCCAGTAACCCATCCAGCTAAGTTGGGAATTAAGATATTCCCTGTAGAGTGGTTCACCTGTCTACGGTTCGAAATAATTCCTGTGGCCAAGCTTCAAGCTTTTAAATGGGTTCACGCATGTAGTGGCCGGAAATCGAACTCAACGCTGATTACTAGCCCAATCGTAATCATCTAGAATTCTAGAATAGTATCTTTGATCTAGTATTCTAGACTACCACCATCTTAAGATAAATAAATATTTAAGTTTCATTGCAACATTTCACAGAAATAGCGTGAGATTTGAATCAATATTAATAACGAATATGTCACGGCCGACGTGTAGCCGCCAATAAACGCCTCTCCGACAAACAAACAAACACATTACACGTAATATTTGCTATTATTCGTGGAGCCCACGCAAATGATTCATTTATGTAGGTATATGACGTCACATGATGATTGGCTCTATGCGATTTACTTAAAACCTGATTAAGTTCGAGTCGGGCCATGCGTTGTGTAGGGTTCTGTGACTGATGGTTAGAACATAATTTAAACTTCAAAAAACTACGCCGTATAATTCACCGGGGGCCTGAGGACGGTGAGAGGGCTGCTCACCGTCCTTACAGAAGCAGGCCCATGACAGTACCGCTGCACCGTGACGTGAAGGATTCATGCACACCCCCCTTTAGAAGCGGGATCACACCCGAAACCCCCCAAAGACGCGGGATAGCACCCGAACCGACCCTTAGGCGAGGCCGCAGTGGCGGCCGTAGGTCTGTTGGGAGACCTGGGACATCCTTCCCAGGGCTTACCCGGGACTCCCAACTATAGGCTGTTGGGCGTTCCGTGAGGTTTTTTAGTCTGTAGGAGTCCGGCATTGCATCCATAATGGATTTTACCTCACGTTAAAAAAAACGCCGTATAATTCTCAAAAAAATTGCAGTACTTTTCCCGCTCAACCGGCTGAACACATCTGACTAAAATTTGGAACAGATTACAAATATTTTATTAGTCTGGAAAAAAATGCTACCTTATGTCCAGAAAAAAATTCCCGTGTGCACAGAAACAAAATTATGTGAGGGTGAGCCGCGGGCATCAGCTATAGTCCCTACTAATACTATAAATGCGAAAGTAACTCTGTCTGTCTGTCAGTCTGTCTGTCTGTTACGCTTTCACGCCTAAACGGCTGGAGCGATTGAGATAAAATTTAGTATAGGAATAGTTCGAGGCCCTGGGAAGGACATAGGCTACTTTTTAACCGACTGCGCAAAAGGAGGGTTATGATTTTACGCGATAAACGACTTCAATACGGTTGAAGCCGCGGGAAACAGCTAGTGCTAAATAAAATGAGCAATATGTTTTACACTACATTCGGACAAGTTTAATGGTTGTGTTCCGAGTATTCCTTAACAAACTCACATGTGAGAACCAATTTGTTCCATCTCAGTGATTATTCTAAAGACGCTTAAAAATTAAAACAAAAACTAAACGCATGTAATAGCTAGAGTGAGAGGTCCGATCATGTAATTAGGCGTTGTACACACTGCCTCGCTCTCAGATTTGAGATGGTTTTCAGAGTTTGCGGGCTTAACCCAAGCAGTGACATGGCATAAGGCATGATACACAGCCAAATGAAAGAATTATCTACTTTCGGAGATCCATTTTTGGCAAACAAAGTAAAAAAAAATGAAGACATATACCTTAGAATAGGAAGTCAAAAGTATGTGGTACTTAAGAGTCCATATGACGCCAAATAGACTATTACTTTGATCTAGATCTCCAGACTCGTGAGGTCTGCTGAATTAAAATTTGAACACAGACAACTTCAGTTCATGGACTAAAAACGCTCTAGGCTCGAAACACGATTACTGTTAAAATGCTCGATAGATTTTTGTCAAAGACTTCTATATAAAATGAGGTAGACATGCCCTACGCACCGATTTTTGAAACCTATAAACTGCGCTAATTAGCAGCGTTGTTCTCACTGTTGTGAGTCAAAACTTCGAGAGTAGGTACTCGACTTGCAATTGGAGTCCATACGCCTTCTCTTTTACTCTTGTTCTATCCGTATATTGCTATTGTGTGTGGTGACAATTACGTAAATAGTATTTATAAGTGAGTGTAGTCTTAGCAATGTGTGTGTTTGAGGATTGCTTTTGAAATCTCGTTTGTTAGAGTACGGCGCGTCTACCTCAGTTTATATAGAAGTCTTTGATTTTTGTGTGAAAATACCTCGATTTCGTGAAATTTTAAGCTAGATCTCGTATGTTATAAGTTGTTTTTATAATATAAAATATTTATAAGAAAGACAGTAGTAAAATCTTAATTTGCACTAGAGATTTTTTTTCATATCGGTTATAGTTTTTTTATAATTAACTAGCTGACCCGCGCAACTTCGTTTGCGTGATAAATGTAGAACCGCTGGACTGATTTTGTGCTAACTTCACATAAACCATCTGCTAAATAGTCCGAACAAAGCCTAAAGATTTGATTTGGATAGGTGAGCCCGTTCTTGAGTTATAAAATTACAACGAAAAGTGGCATTGATTTTTATATATATAGATTTATTTCGTTAAAAGTGCACAAAAACCGATCGCATCTCTCTCTTTCTTGCACGCTAAAATGTATATCTTCTTTCTTCTTATAACAATTTGGCATCTGGTAGGCTCTTAATGCATTCCAATGTATTCATATGGCATAAACAATAGAATACAGTATTAAATATGCAGCGTCTAATGGAAAAATTCAAATGCATGATAATAAATATTACATTTGCACACATTTTTATGGCAGAATATGTTAGAACATTTTTATGATGTCAATACACTATACACACCATTTAAAAACTAGCAAATACAGAATTTAAATAGGTACTTACAAAATCACTTAGTCATAGACAGAGCAAAACATGATGATAGATACTAACTAAACGCAGCCTATCACGACGAAGAAAAACAAAACGCAAAACACTGCCGCAAAACGCAGAACGCCGCTCAGTGTGCATAATGCCTTAAACAGTGGAAATGGTAACAGGTAGAATAGCTTCTTGAACAGGTCGTTTGGCTTACAAAAGCGTGAAGGATAGTGCTGATGTTCACGCAAATGTCTTCGTTACAATCAACAATTGCACATGGTAGGTACGCGATACACTATAATTATTATAATTACTGGTCTTTATATTCATTTATTGTGAGCTTATTGTTTTTTGGAGCGTGTGGGCGGCAGCTTTGTGCTGTTCGCAATGATCATACTACGAGATGGGTTTCGATCTTAGGAGTCAGGGTCATCACCGTCCAAGTGACTTTAAAAATGGAAGTCCAATTTCATAGTCATAGGTACATCTCGCAGTCCCACTTACTCAGTAGGTACCTATAAGCGGCAAAGGCTATTCTTCTATTTATTATGCGCATCAGACCAGTGACTTCTAAAAATTTTGCGTAGATCTATATGGAATGCCTAGTACTAACCATTTTGGGTGCACACTGGGATTTGTTAGAGTGGGATACCCGAGACTCCAAGCCATAGGCAGATGGATGGGCACTAAAAGGTTTCCGTCGGTAGGGATCCAGCATAGCAGCCATGAGGATTTCCACTCGTTAACAAAGAATTGAATACATCCAATAACTTATTCACCAGAAAACTTACAACGAGCTCGAAAAAAGTGTCTAGCTAAAGTTTACTTTAGATCCTAAAGTTAAGGTTCATGGCACGGTTTTTTTGAAGTAAAACTTCTTTAGGCCCGCGACTAGGGTGTAACTCAGATTATTTTTCTGACGGAAGTAACGCTTACTATTTAAATTTAGTAGTAGTTTCCGCTATTCAAATTTCGATTGAATGATATTAATATAACATTTGATGCCGTCAATGGCAAAGAAGTTTTGCTTCAATCAATCGCGCGTAAATGCACGCGCGATACACGCACACATATATTTTTTGTATAGGGCTTTTTTTATGTGTGTAAATCCACCATGGATGCTATGCCGGACTTTTACCGTCTAAAACCACACGGTGTCCTACTACTGATTACGGTTGGAAGTTCCGAGTAAGCTCTCGGAAGGATGCCCTAGGATTCCCGTCAGACTTTTTTTGTACGTGAGGGAAATGGCAATGGGGGCATTTAAAAAAATGAATTATGAATTATGTTGGAAAAATTACTGCATTTTTTTAAATTGCTAAAACATTTCGTATATGTACCTATTCTTTTTTTAATATTTTCGTTCAACTTTTTGGATAACCAACCAGTTGAATTTTTATGATACGATTTCAAACTAAATAGGTATAAAATCTTTGTTTCTACGCTGGAAAATCTGGAAGTGCGCGTGCATCGTGACTTTGATTGAGCTTTTTAATTTCGCAATGAGTTTATCCTACTTGAAAAACAAAATACACAGTCACGACTACCGAATGTCGCTTAAATGAATATGTAATTATAAATCATAGATAATAATAAACAATAGGTGGTCTTGTCAAACTCGTTCAATTAATATTCAATGGCTTAGCTTTTAATTAAATTTTATTATTGTAATATTCAAAATGGTTTTAATTACAATATTTATTGTAGATCTAAACTTAACCTAATATAAAAAAAATAGTAATAGTAAACAGGTAGGAATAATAAGATATTAAATATATAAATATGGAACAGACGGCAATGTAGCTTACCTAGACTTTATTATTATACTCAAAGCTACTACATGTATCCAAAGACTTCTATATAAACTGAGGTAGACATGACCTACGCACCAATTTTTGAAACCTATAAACTGAGCTAATTAGCAGCGTTGCTCGCACTGTAGTGAGTCAAAACTTCGAGAGTAGGTACTCGGCTTGCAATCGGAGTCCATACGCCTTCTCTTTTACTCTTGTTCTTTTCGTATACCTATTGCTATTGTGGTGACAATTACGTAAATATTATTTATAAGTGTGTGTAGTCTTAGCAACGTGTGTGTTTGAGGATTGCTTTTGAAATCTCGTTTGTTAGAGTACGGCGTGTCTACCTCATTTTAAATAGAAGTCTTTGCATGTATCTAGTACATGGGATGCTATGCGATGCCCTTGCTGGCACTCGTATGTTATATAAAAAAAGTACTTATTTACGCCCACATTTTACCTTATACTTTTATGTCCCACGTAATAGGTGGTGAGCCTATTGCCGTGTTTAAATGAACTGCAGAAATAAGTTTCTTACTGATCGATAAATGAAAACTTAATTTAAGGCACTTAGGGGCAAAGACTTCTATATAAACTGAGGTAGACATGCCCTACGCACCGATTTTTGAAACCTATAAACTGAGCTAATTAGCAGCGTTGCTCGCACTGTTGTGAATCAAAACTTCGAAAGTAGGTGCTCGACTTGCAATCGGAGTCCATACGCCTTCTCTTTTACTCTTTTTCTATTCGTATATTGCTATTGTGCGTGGTGACAATTACGTAAAAAATATTTATAAGTGAGTGTAGTCTTATTAATGTGTGTATTTGAGGATTGCTTTTGAAATCTCGTTTGTTAGAGTACGGCGCGTCTACCTCAGTTTATATAGAAGTCTTTGCTTAGGGGTCGTTCAGGCATTACGCTACGCAATATAAGGGGTTTGGGATCTAGTAAAACGTTACGGTGCTTTAGAGGGGCGAGTGGGGTGTATTGGAACCGAAAAACATTTTGGTGCCTACTTTTTATTTCAAAAATCTTCTAAAATTGCAGGCTTAAAATTTAGCGTTACTTTGACGGAATTTTCTCAAACAGTACTAACACGATGGAGCAGGGTAGAAAATTCTAGAAACTCTTTTCATGTTTGAAAGTACTGGCTTTTGAGTAATACTTGACTGTGTTGACTTGATAATAAAAATGTGAGTCTTTGAGGAGATCAGGCGACCAGTAAACTTAACCAACGAATAGTAAACAAGTTTTATAACACGCTGTATTATGTTTAGAAACTGGCTTCAAATTTATCTTGTGCTAAGCGCCATAAATTCAGTAAGATATCAGGTTGTAATTCTACACATTCTTGTAAGGAAATAACAAAGAAAGTTTGTGATACAGATCAAGTTTTATGTTTGATTATTTTCGGTTAACATTAACATATTAACGGTAACATATCTACATCTTTTTACTAGCTACTAGCCGTTCCCGTGGGAGGGCGAGGATAAAATATGGTCATATGTTACTCAGTAATCATGTAAATTTCTAATGGCCAAAGAATTTTTGACATATTCAGTACATACAAATCCTGTATAGTAGATATATTAGCGTAGATAAAATAGTTGTTACAGCTGTTTTCTTTGCTCTTTATAATTTTACCATTATCTTTATAAAGGAATAGATATCCTCAATAATAAGTAGGTTCTGAAGACGATGGTGTATGTGTACAGTTTATTTATAAGTTTGATGTGGGTGGATCAGGTATTAAACCGAACAGTGACTAACGCTGGAATCTAACTGTATCCTTGTGTCTTAAGACAAAAAGAATTTGAAACTGCGGAGTTATGCTGTGATTCACAATAATATTTTGTAAAAAGGTTCAAAGTACCTAATCAAGGTTATTATTAGTTCTAGAATAGAGGGCTGTCTCTGTGGCTGAGTGGTTAGTGTATACAACTGTCGTGCTAAGGTAACGGGTTCAAATCCCGGGCCGGAATAAATAATAATATGTGTGACCCGAAAAAGTTTGTTTCGGAGCTTGGTGGTTGGTACTTAATTAAAATATAAGTAGTTTGTTTATCGGTTATCTAGATACCATTGCACAAGCTTATAAGTATTAGTTTTTATTATTTTGTACCCTTTGGGCATGAAACCCTAAAAACAAAGCTAGGTCGTCGTTTTGCTGGCAAAAGTTCAGTTATACTTAGAGTGACTCCCGATGGCAACTTATATGGCGTGTCTCAAAAACCCTCTCAGCAATCTAGCAATGCAAATAGGATTCAATATATTCATTAAAAGGAATTGAATTTACTTTTACCAATTCAGAGTAATTGGATACTTATTCTAACGTACCGCTAACTTAAACGTAACTTATCTTTCGGTCAACAAAACTTATCCCATGACAAAACTACGCTAATTGAATATATTACTATAATAGGTCTATGTCGGTATACGTAGGTACTATTTTAAGTTACTAATTAGCGTATGCATGACAGGTCGTGAAGATTTCTTAAAAAAAGTTTAAATTTACTAAAAAATGTAAAGAAACTAAGGCCTGAGGGCCTAAAAAGGCAACATTGTATGTTTCATATTATGAAACGTAAAATTTTTGGTATGCTTTGTATGTTCTGTATTTCAAATTATATGAATTGTATGTTTCATATAATGAAACATACAATGTTGCCTTTTTAGGCCCGCTGAGAGCATCAAGACCTATCTGATGCTCTAAGCCTTAAATAGTTAATTATTATGAAAAAAACAAAAATAACGTTCTTTAACATAATATCCTTATAATCCTTACTGACCTCCTAAAGTCCTAACCTTTAATTGAAGCTCAAGATTACACCCGATAATATTTTAGGAATGTAATTTAATAAAATTATTAACCATTTTAAGACGTATCACGAAGTTTGGTATCAAACACAGATAGTTTGGTACTCGAAATCAACCAAACAGGTGTGCAAACATTAGCATCCGAGCCCCGAGCAGCCTCGCCATGCCACACACCTAGACGCTAAGTATTTGTTATGATGACAACCGGGACGAGCCGGCGCATTCCGCTAGCGAGACAAATACCTACATAAGCAAACAACGACCGAACACCTAAACATTCGATGATAACATCTGCATTACTCACACTTACAAAACTATTAAGTATGCATCATCAAATACCTTCACTAACATTGTGAACTCTTAACTTTGTACCCAGGTTGCTCTATAAATAAAAGGTGCGCCTAAATTATGCGTAGACACGTTAACAAAAAATACAAATGTCAAAAGCCGGCGAGCGAGCCCGCTCAGCTGATAATAATGATTAGGAGATGTGAGACAAATTCGAACTTACCTGTAGTGGTGAGCACCGCCTCTGGCCGGCTGCTACACGCCCGTTATCATTTAAATTCAAAACAATTCGCTCTGAACTCGATATCTTCCGGTACACAGTTTATTTTCCACCTTTATGTTAATTAATATAACTTATAATAACAGTTAATGAAGCTCACGTGTTATGGTTAAGCGTTAATGTTAGTGCTTGCTATGCGCGGTCAGTGTCTCGGCGGAGTCGTTTCGTTCGTGTCGGCCGCTCGGTATGCACTTTTGGGGTCACTCGGGGTCGATTGGTTTTATTGTGTTTTTTCGCGTGGTGCGGCTGGAAGGTGAGGGCGGGTGTATGGTGTGCAGAACGTGGCGTGCGGCGCGGTTCGCGTCCGAGCGATCACTAAAGTGGCTGAGCTGCGCGGGCGCATAGTGTCCGGCACATCCCTGCGCGGCGGGTCGCGGGATGCGCGCTCACTCACCTCCTACTCCTCCCTCGACCTTCTCCCGAAGGCTTTCATTGCCTCCGTTGCTTCGTGCCCCAAAAGATAAACCACTCATCGAGCCGCGTTCCAAGGAAACGGCGTACAATACATACACACACGTATACAACTCTAATTAGGATAAGCGTGTTATTTATTTTGACGCGATAAAAGTCTTTTTGTATAGATTACCTAATGTTTATGAGGTGGTTGTACCGACACACATAATATTTTGTAGCCCATCGAACAGTTCACTGTACCTCGAACTATAAAAATGACTTCGACATTCTTATGGATACTTATAGGAAACTTATTGGAGGGCTGTAAAATGGAATATTCATTAAAAGTGAACGAGAATACGATCTTGAGCGCACTAAATCACCGGTGAAAGTGGACATTTTAATTGTTAGTGATCCTTGGTCGAAGAAATGCTTGAGGAAATTATTTTAAAAGACAATCAATTTTGGACGATGTTATGTTGTACAATGGAGGGCGGCTGCGATTGCAAGATAAGTGCGGACTGGACAATGACTCTCAGCCTTTGTGAAAACCGGAACGGGTCGTAATCCGGCTCGGCGGGCGGACCGATGCATCGCGAATACCTTGAGGCATCCTCGCCGTTTTCTTTGAGCAATTTATTTATATGCAAATTAGCGAAAAAGAAAACCTTGTGACGGACCTTTATCAGTAGATAATGGTCGAGGTCAACCTCGCGAGTCGCGACACAACGGGTTCTGTTACCACCAAACTACATTTATTTTCGCACAAGTACCAAACATGTTATTGGTAACTTGTTGAAAGCTATACAAAGAATGTAATTACATAATAATATAAAATCTTCATTGTTTTCAATTTCTTATGTTAGAAATGGCAAGTCCAAAAGATGCAAGATGAGTGTAAATAGTAGATATTATACTTATTATAATTTTTGTCTGTGATAGTAGTAGCGGAGGTGTGAAATAATCGGTGGCTGAAGAATTCTTCGTTAGCAGAACACGGACCTCGTTTACACGTTTTCTTCAAGTAAAACGAGTCGGGGATATTACTGTATTGAATTGATATAATTTTTTGATAATTTAATCATACAATGAGGGAATTAATAAAATATTGCTGAGTTTACGAATCTTCAGAATAACTAATAAAATCTATTTATTTCAAGTCATATACATCCATACATTCAATGTAAGGACGGATATGACTTGAATGGGTTTAATTAAAAAATATTATTATAAGAAATAATCACTCCACAAGTAATACAGATTTTCAAGCAGAATAACATTACCTTGCAGAAGGCAGTATTAAAATATGACATCACCGAATTCTGGCGATCGCCCACTGAGCCACCGCAGGATTGGATTTGTATTAAACATATCCACAACACGTAATGTGTATATTTATACAACAAGGCTGTTTGACGTTTCTGTGGCCTTTCTGCAAGAAGTTGCAAGAATGAGACTTAGCAGTCACCCGCTCGTGTCGTAAAAGATGTATGGGCGTGGGAGACCCGAGCAATCTCCATTATTCAGAACAATAAGCTTAGGATTCGGAGCAACAATTCGGGATAGCCTAGCCCAGTGATGGGCAAAGAACGGCCCGCGGGCCAACTCCGGCCCGCGAAAGCATTAAATCCGGCCCGACGACGCTCCTTCTACATACTGCTCGTTAGCTCTAACTTTGCCGTTTGGCTCCATACTAAAGTCGATTTTTTAATTAGACGAAGTACATTGACAGCAACTAATGTCACTTCTTCATACAATGTTGCTTATTTTCTTTGAAGAAGTGACATTAGCTACTGTCAATTTACTTCGTGTAATTAAAAATTCGGGTATACGCCTCTACGCCAACGGCAAAGTTAGAGCGAACGGGTTATAAGTATATGGATTTCCATAGTAATATTTTGACGGTCCAGAAGTATTACGTTAGTAGATTCTACTTAATAGAACAATAGAACAATAGACGCACACCACTGGCCTAGCCTGTCACCCTATCTGAGGAAGGGTTACAATATATTGTTATTTTATTTAGGGGTTCCGTTGGAATAATTTCTCTTTTGGAGGTTGTACAGCTCAAAAGCATCAGGGGCACTGTATACTGTAGTTTGACTCGGCCGGGTTTTAGAAATAAATGCCTACAGCCGCGCGGTACGTAAGCATGCGATAGGGCTGCCCACCTACAGCATTTTAATAATATGTGCCTACTTTGATTTTCTATTTAGTATTGCGATTGTAAATATGTGCATACATACATTCATATAGTCACGCCTTTATCCCTGAAGGTGTAGGCAGAGGCATAGTATACGCCCACATTTTACCTTATAGTTTTACGTACGCGTATATACATATAGTGAGCATAATGCAGTTCAATTTTTTCAATCCGCCCACAAGGCCTTCAATCTGTATTAAGGATTGTCGTTTTACTGACAACCGGCTTCAATTTCGAGTAAATATGTACCTTTTTTATTTAAACAAAAAAACACTTTGTGAGTAATAATATAATATACCCGCAACGACTGGCGGCGCGGGGCGGCGGCGTGGCGGCGCAGCGCCCTTTATCTACTAACGATGGAGTAAGACGGGTATAGAAATTTGAAAACGAGTAAGCGGCGTAGACAATAATAATCGGCTCATCACATGTTTCGTCAGTGATAGAATCACGGAATTCTAGTCTTTATAATCATTGCGTTAAATTTTTGATTTACAAAATTAAAACTATTTTTCGATTTGAAAGTACTAGTCAGTCTCTAGTACACTAGTACTTTTCGTACATTGTCAAGTTGTGTTAAATTTTGGAAGTTCATATTTGTCTCTATGCGTGTAATAAAAATCAAAGATAACAAAAATGTTTAATCAAAGTCATACGGTTTGTTTCTTTGTGGATGACCGATGTTACAGTACACTTAGCGTGTACTGTAACATCGGTCATCCACAAAGAAATGAATACTCTTGAAACATACCTAAATCATTGCTCTCAATTAAATAACTACGAACTGACAACGGAACTAAATGTACTACCTACACGTACTAGAGTTCTGAACTGGTTTTTTTTTTGGATATTGTACTATATTGGATCGCACCGTTCACTGACTGAGCAAGCACAAGTCTAGTTTTAAACACAAACATACCTACTTCATGTAACTACCCAGTTCACTCGTGTCAATCACTTTGTTTAACTTTAGTCAACTAGTAGTATAGTACTAATCAGTACTTAAGTAAAATCAATTTATAGTCTTACTAACTAACTAACTAACTTAATATTTTTAGTAAATAAAACACGCGCGGTTACTATCTAAAAAACGACACACCGTCCATTCGTCTACTCGGCACAATCGCCTGCAAGCGTGCTGAAAGGCCTGCCGAAAACGAGAATCGTAGGTATAGCTTGCATTTCGTCCGTTTGTAGGGAGCTACAATACTGGTTAGTACTCTTTATACTGTTTGTTAGTACTCTTTATACTGTGTTATTAGTACTCTTTGTATTTTTGTTTTATTTTATTAGTACTCTCTTTATACGTGTTGTTAGTACTCTTTATACTGTGTCAGGGGTGTAAAAAGTGAAAATTATTTTATAGTCAAAATCAAAGAACTATTTTGGGTCTGATAAGAAAAATTGAATATGTACCGGAGTAAGATAAGATCACAGTAATGACGACATGATATTTTGCCTGTCAATTGTTCCCTGAAAACCTGATTAAAGTCCAGGTGGAACACCATGATATACGTGTGATGGGTAGAACGTTCCCACTCCCGACTCCGACAGTCCTGTAGCGGACTCCAAAGGGCCTTTTTTTTTTGTTTAACGTGAGGGAAAATCCTCATGGATGTTATGCCGGACTCCTACCGACTAAAAAACCTCACGTCACGCCCAACAGCCTGTGGTTGGGAGCCCCGGGGAAGCCCTCGGAAGGATGTCCCAGAACTCCCAACAGACCCACGGCCGGCACTGCGGCCTCGCCCAGGGGGTGGTTCGGGTGATATCCCGCGTCTTTGAGGGGTTTCGGGTGTGATCCCGCTTCTAAGGGTGGGCGTGCGTGAATTGCTCACGTCACGCTGCCGTCATGGGCCTGCTTCTGTAAGGACGGTGAGCCGCCCTCTCACCGTCCTCAGGCCTCCGGTCATGGTGGCCGATAGTCCTCGGCGAAGACACGTCGGCGGCGCCCAGGCCGCCCACTGCGGAACTCGGGTGGGAGAGTTCTCTCCCGTACCCGTCCCGCCGCCTCTTTCACGAGCATTACCTGCTCGCAGAAGGAGGCGGCGCAGTCCCACTTACTCCCGCTGGAGAGCATGGCTCGCACCATAGTCTCGAGCGAGAGAGTGTCCACGTCCAGACTAGTGTTGCCAGGTGTCCCGATTTGGGCGGAAAGTCCCGATTTTCAGGGGTCTGAGGACGCGTCCCGATTTGGACTTGATCGGGACGCTAAATGTCCCGATTTATGATAACCAAGAACACAGAGCATCGCGCGCCTTTACAGAGGGAGAGGCCAAAGCTGGCAAACCCCCTCTGGCAATAATTTGACATTTTGACGACTAAAAGTGCCCAGTTACATAAAAACTGTTTTTTGAAGTTTCTTTCACTAGACTAAGTCTAGTTGACAACGTGAGCGGTTGAATTGTCATTTTATAAAAATGATAAAATAGTTAGATATTAATACAAAAAGAAATGTAATTAACGAAATCTGAAGAAAAATGGCATTATCTTGTGTAAGTAAGTAATTTTAAAACAAGTTATTATTATTTACACCTATTTAAACGTATAGATAATATTCAGATTGGTTTAGCAACTTTACCGGACGTCACATCAATACATGGATTGGTTGAGCGACTTGCGGTGATATGACACAAAATGTATCATGTGTGTGTAAAATTTATGAGTGTATTGTTTGAAGTGTATATATACGCTTCGTATTGACAGTCGATTGCTATTGTAGTGCGAGTCTAAGAAAGTGTGGGTGAGGAAGATTTCCCCCCGTCACCCGCAAAATATGACAGACAAATTTGTACCGAGCAATCGTTCTATGCCGTCTCCCCTTAGACAGTTCGCGTTGCTCTATGACCAAGAATAATTATCTATTAGCATCATTAACAGTCAATAATTTACTTAAAATGTTTAAAAAATCTGGTTGGCTTACTCATCATCGCCCAGCCGAATCATATAAACATGACATTTGAAGAGTACCTAATTATATTTTGTGACGTAAATATCCACACTAGTTAAATAGAGATTGTAAATAAATGAATTGAAATTGAGAGATTCGTCGAAATTCGAGGTGAAACAAGGTGGCAAGTTGTGTATTGTACGAAAGAAAAAAGTTAATTCTTGAAGATCTCAAAATTCGGCAATAGAAAGAAATAAACGTGTTTCAGATTTTCAACCCCCAAAACTAGCTCTTCTTTACAGTTTTAAGAGTACCTACCTTTTTAAACTGCAAGAACCAACATTTTAAAAGTGGCCTTTCGGCAACATATTAAATAGATAATAGATAGGCTAGACTCCGAGCGATAACTCAGCCAGAATCGGGAGCATGGTTGCACGCGTTGCCTTCACCTCACCTAGGCACCTTGCTTGGCGACGACTTGTTGCGGATGGCGGTGGCGCTCCGCCTGGGCTGCAGGGTGTGTGAATACCATGTTAGCACATGTGGTTCAACGGTGGCGGCCAATGGTCATCACTCGCTGAGTTGTATCGCGTGATGACCATTGACCTCCACGCGTAGATGCATGGGTAGGTTCCCGCGGCACCATGCTCTCAACGACATAATTTGTAGGGCCTTAATTTCAGCGGACGACCCATGCGTACTTGAGCCGCCTGGTCTGAGCAGAACTGATGGCAAGAGTAGATGGTATGACTTTGGTGCCATGGAAGAATGGTAAGTGCCTCGTATGGGACGCTACTTGCGTTACCACTATTGCTCCAGTTACCTCATTCATACGGTCCGGTCTCCGCCTGCTGTGGCTGAGGACGTGGCTGCCGGAAAGCGGCTTAAATATGAACCGTTGCAAGCCCAGTGTCTTTTCGTTCCCTTGGCAATTCCACCCCTCAAAGATTAATAGGAGTTATTACCTAGCGATTTGGAATTGGTAGGGCTATTTTTTATTTACGTTTGGAAATCCTTCATGGATGCAATACCCTAGGCGAGGCCGCAGTGGCGGCCGTGGGTCTATTGAGAGTCCTGGGACATCTTTCCGAGGGCTTACCCGGGGCTCCCAACCATAGGCTGTTGGGCGTAACGTGAGGTTTTTTAGTCGGTAGGAGTCCGGCATAACATCCATGAGGATTTTCCCCCACGTTAAAAAAAATGGATGCAATGCTAGGTTCTTATCGACTAAAACCACATGGTTCTCTACTAATGACCACAGCCGAGAGCCCCAGGAACCAGAAATTCGGCTACCACCACGGCCTCACCTAGGAGTTCGGGTGCTATTCCACGTCTTTAGGGGGTTGGTTGGGATTTGGGATGTTATTCCGCTTCTTACATCACGCCGTCATTTTAAGCCTGTTTTTTGTAAGAACGGCGAGCAGCTCTTTTATTGCATTGTCTTTATGCCCCCAGTCGTGGAGGTCGTGGATAGTTTTGGGCGAAGACAAGTCTACAGGGCCCTCTGCAGACTGAGATACTCGGTTGGGAGAGTTATCTCTCGCTCTCTTTCCGCTGCCTCTTTTTCGAGCAAGACCTGCTCGCAGAAAGACGCAGCGGCAACCCACTTCTTCCCGCTGGAGATCATAGCTCGCACGTCTCCAGCGAAAGAATGTTCACGAGGATCTGGCGTGCTCCACCAATGTGCGGAGCGCTGTGTCATCTGTGAAAACAGGTAGAAGAGGTTGTCATAGTTCGTATCTAGCCACTTGTTCATGACCGGTCTAATCACCTTGATTGTGGCGTTTCCCTATTTTGGTTGCTCAGGTCGCACCTTTCAAGTTTCTATAATTTCTGGCAGAGATGGGACTGCTGAGCCTCGATTTCTCAGGTCTATGGCCCAGCCTCAGTGGCTTCTTGCGCCATTTATAAAATTAAACAAGGGCCCTCGCTCTCAGGTCCAATGGAGAACTTCTGGTAAAACGGTTACGGCTAAAATCATCACACGACCGTCTATATGATCGTCGTTTGTAACAATCTAAGACAGGTGTTAATTAGAAAATTAAAAATCCATTAATTAGATTCTTTCTTCTTTCCATCAGGCTGGTGGCGACGTCAATTTGGCGTGCTGAATATAAAAAAAAAAACCGCGATCCCGCGACTGCTCTTCAACCCAAACATGGCCTGTAATTTCCTGAGTGAATTTTAGTAGAATTCCTTCATCACTCAAAAAGTGAGCTACTGATCTCTTAAATTTATCCAAGCCAAGAACCATCCCGGTCACATCAGCTATCAAACAAAAAAACGCAAATAACCGCTGTTTACAAATGATGTATTTCTGTTGCCGCTATAAAAGTCTGAAAATGGGGGTTTTAAGCCCCCCCCCCCCCTTTAACCCCACAATAAAAGTGATATTTACCGGCTTTTGGTACGGAACCCTCTTGTGCGCGAGTCCGACTCGCACTTGGCCGCTTTTTTATTTTGTCCCGATTTAAAACCCCAAGTCCCGATTATTTTTACCCTTTGTACCGATTTTCATCCAATAGAACCTGGCAACACTAGTCCAGACCCACTACGAGGACCTGGCGCTGTTGCGCCCACGCCGTGCAAAACTCGTATGGGCCTAAAATGCATTTACCTCGTCAATAAAAGAATATAAAATGTCACATTAAACACACAAATATTCTAAAATGCACTTTACCTGAAGATCGCCTTGATAAATGGAAATAGGAATAGTTAATTAATGAATTAAATGACGAATAATAGCTATCAACCTTCACAGCGTCTTGTGTAGAATCGCAATGTGGTGTGCCATGGACTCACTCTGTTTACACACATCACACATTTACAGTGATTAATACTCAATTAGATAAAATGTTAATGATGTGGATTGTGGCGTAAATTGGAGTTCAGCACTGGACTGCTATAGGCTGATTTGGTAAGATAAAAATAACTACTTCTACAAGTCACTGTATTTTCATTCTAGTACGTTCTCGATTGCATCCAACCCTATACTTTTTGTGACTCGAGCTTTACTTTACTTGTCTCCTACAAGAAACTGCTCAGGGATTTCAGCTTTTTGTCGGCATTGTTGCAAGCATTTCTGTCTGAATCCATGACCCTTTCTACAGGCATTATATTATATAGGTACCTAGATTCACACAGACATCACTTGCAGTTGAGACCGGCTTCCAGGCCTTAGTATATCCCGTAATTCAATATCGAGCTTATTATACTAATCTGAGAGGAATTTTGTGACGCGTGCGATGCTGAGTTTCTTTGGCACAACAAAACATCGTCATTATTTTGTCACATTACCGTTTGTACCCATGGCGAATTCTGAAGTTAAGGATCACACCATTACATAAAGGCTGTATTAGTAGCCATTCATGGACGGCCTTAACTGATGCTTTTTCACGTCACCTTTATAATACCCAGAATTTTACGAAGAGGGATTTTTTTGGAATGAAGTCAAATTTACCTAATAGTAGTAGTAGTTCTGAGGATGATAATTAATTATTTTCGTATTCTGTCTTTCCACTCCTACCAACTAAACCGACAACTGTTGTACAATGGAACTCAATCTAGCAACAGCAAGCATAGCTGGTAAAAATAATACAAGTGTGATTATAAAGCCAAGTATTGTTATGTATTGTTTAATACAGTGCGACTGGTAGAGTTGTCCTGTTCGTGACACATCAAGTGCGCTTGGTGTTGCTGTTTCCATGCACTTTTATTGTATGTTGATGAAGTGCTAATTAATATAAATGGACTCCATTGAATAATATTGACTGGAATAGACTGGCTGGTAATGATAAGTATTCTTATTTTTTTCATGCTACCCAGCAATTTTTGGTGCAATTCCTTTCTTGATGCAACGACGGGATCTTTTTAACTCTAGTTGTTAATTTGTATCTATTACTACTTTGTCAGTGTTGTTGCATTAAAATAAAGAGATTTTTCTTTCTTTTCTTTATTTATTTCTTTCAATTCGACTTTCTTTTTAAGTTTCCGTCACCAAAAACTGTCAAGGTTCAAAAAGCTCGGAGTGCTCAACAGGACCTTGTGGTACAGTACCTACCGTGCTTCGCAAACACTGATTCTTTACATATCCCAAGTACGGCCGCACGTGGAGCACTGCTGTCGCCTTTGGACTGGAACACCATGACTATACATTTGACTCGGTGCAAGGGCGAGCCACGAAAGTTGTCAATCATCCCATACCTTCAGGCGGGGTGGTAGGTGGAGCCCCTTCGCTGTCAAGAGATACTTCGCCTGCAAATTCGTGTTCTACCCGCCTGTACAATGTTTGTGCTGTAAAGAATTGTGTAACTATCTAATTTTTAATTTCTAATTTGTTTGGTATGATGCCCACGTCCACTTTCTACCATCACAGACAGGATGTTCATTCTCACACTCTGCGGCGTCCGGCGCCTTCAGGCGTGGTCCGATGGGGGCTTTTTCCGCACACGCTTAGTTTGTGAAATGAGCTCCTTGCCTCGGTTTTCCCAAACGTCTAATTTACAGCATGGGGTTCTTCAAAGGGGGTCTTAGAAGGTTTTTGCAGGGTTGGCAGCGCGAGTGTAGCGCCACTACTACGATAACTACTTTCCATAAGGTGGGCCGTAGGTATGCTTGTCTGCCAATCTAGCATTATAAAAAACACAAGTCATACGAATAAGGAACGCTGTCTTACAACTTACTAATCACGTCACTAAGTACTAAGTGCCGAGCGGCGTGCGCCAGCGCCGTGCGGTGACGGACGACGGTGACACGGCCCACATTAGCATCACAATCGTGCTGCGACACCATTGTATCGTGTCCTGGCCACTCTACAGTCAACACCATAAGGGACAACGGGCGACACACTGCTACATATATATGAAAAGGTATTACATTTACATCTTCAATGCCTAAGAAGCACGCAGAGAAGTTTTATTCAACAATTAGGTACATGCCTGGGGAAATTACTTACAGAACACGCATGTGCAATGATAGGGTACGACCATAATGGTAGATGGATACTAACCAAACAAAGGCACTCATTTTAGTTAGCTTTCTAAGCAAGATGTACAAATCAGGTGGGATATTTTGGGGTCTGGTGGGAGTGGGGCAGAGGCTGGGCAATACTGATACTTGTGTCCAATTCGGCAATTAGCTTATAACCAAAATAGGACGTAGGAGAAGTGAGAGGTACACGCTGGCACGTAGTAAATGGTGAGGCTATTGTCGTGTCGAAATGGACAGGTGCTAGTTGTGACTACCTGCTGCGGTTGAAAATTTTCAAGCTGCCCTTAAAGCCTTCAACTTAAGCGGGTCGTTACAACCTGCAACTGTCCATTTCAACACGGCAATTGACTTACCGTCTATTACGTGATACAAAACTATTAAGTGAACTATGGCTAAGGGGATAATAATAAATAACAATAATAATAATAAAAGCATTTATTCAGAATCTTCAGTAACGATACGTGCGTCTGCCAAACTGCATGGCAGTTTGTTGGCAGATAAAGATAAAGGCGTGACTAAGTATACTTATGTATGAATATATGTGAGTAGATATGTCTGTACTATTGTATAGAATGTTCAGAGAACCAACAAGGTGACTTCATCTCGCCATATGGTCGAGCCGATAGCCTTAACGAGATTCTCGCTCACAAACACCTCGCCAATAGGAATAATCCATTTTAACCACACTTTAAGAACTTTAATGTATTTCATTTTACACACATTATCAAAGTACCAATGAAATAACATTAATACATGACTCCATCTAGACCACTTTTAACTGATAACATATAAGCTTATGGTATCTAGGCTAACTGACTTACTACCCGTTCGCTCTAAGTTTGCCGCTGGCGTAGAGGCGTATGCCCGATTTTTTAATTAGGCGAAGTAAATTGACAGTAGCTGATGTCACTTCGTCATAGAAAATGCAACATTGTATGAAGAAGTGACATTAGTTGCTGTCAATTTACTTCGTCTAATTAAAAATTCGACTTTAGTATGAAGCCGAGCGGCAAACTTAGAGCGAACGAGCAGTATACAATTAGTCCTCAGGAACCACTACGCTGTCAACTTCAAAATCTTTGTACTTTTGTGAGCGTGGATGTGTAGATATCATTGCCGTGTTGAAATGGACAAGCGCAGGTTTTGACCACAGCTGAAATTTTCCAAGACTCATATAAGGTTTCCACTTGGTTTAACGATGGTCATTTTACTGACAACCGGGTTTCATTCCGAGTTTTCCTTCTCTATGCAATGGATCGTTTTGCGAAAGTGAGCATCATCTAGTTACAAGTAAAACGACACACGACGCGATGAACGACGATTATATTAGAAAAGGATCAAAATACAACAAATCTTGCGTATATTCCCAACGGACTCCGGGTGTATGTCCCCTCACGGGGTCCGTTGGGAACTGAAGATAATTTCATGTCCAAGGGACCCCCTTGCCAAGTACGTGGGGTCCGGTCGGAAAAAGAATTCCCTACGGACCCCCACTCTCCACCCCGTTAATAAAAAACGAGTACGGGGTCCGTTGGTAATAAATCAAATCTTGGAAGTCAAACCGGCTAGAGCTAGACTATAATTCATAGTTAAACAGCAGTTAGGAGGAAGGCTGAACCAGCTGCGTTGGTGGCATCTCAATACAAACGTAGACGTCTAATTTAACTCGATGCCATTACTGAGAAATGTTGCGATAATTATGACTTATTTGACATGTCTCTGCCACTGGTCTCGTAGCCACTTCATAATCTAAATACACTGTGTATAAAATGAGCACTTATCCGAGTTATCCGCCATTTAAAGTAAAAAGTCGCTTGAAGGCTGTTCAACTTCAATCAAATCAAAGAAGTATTTCTGAAATTTCTTTCCTAATTAATCTTTACAAAAAATATTTTCATCACTGTTCCTCTCAGTTACTTTTTAAAAATGTCTTTATTCGCCTCACTTAGTTTTAAAGAACTGCTGGGACATCCGAGCTCATAGAACAGCTGTTACAACTGTTGCTGCAGGCGTCCCTATCTTTCTGGGATTGTCGGTGGTTATAAAATGTCAGAGATACGTACCTTGGTCGCGTTCAAAAGTCGTTTCAAAAATTTATTTATTTATTTATTTATTTATTCCACACACTACTATCAATACAGGTTGGTACCCAATACAATAGCAGACCACTTTACAATAAATTAGCACAGCACTTTAGTACAATAACACAAAATCTAGGAACTTCAGTACCTTATTAAAACCTTTACACAAACCAAGCAGATTACTTTCCAATCAAAATTCAATTCCCAGATACACTTAAAATACAAAATTTATGCCACCCCAATTACATAACAAAAATTGAATCACAATCAAACCCAAACAAATTCCCAATTTACTGGCTATTTAGTAATACAAATTCATGTCAAGTTCCTATTTATTCAATGTCAAGTCCCTATTTATTCAATGTCAAGTCCCTATTAATTTAATGTCAAGTTAAGATTATTTTAATGTCAAATACATAATATTATTTATACTTTCGATTGTCGGCACTTGATGGAACTTGTTGTAATACATTATTGAAACACACACTTGTACTTACATTCCACAATTTAATTTGATTTAACACCTAACCGGTTTCGCTTTATATAATACCTTTGAGAATGCTATAAAGCGAAACCGGTTAGGTGTTAAATCAAATTAAATTGTGGAATGTAAGTACAAGTGTGTGTTTCAATAATGAAATACATAATAGTGTAATGTCAAATCAATGAAAACTTAATATAACAATAAATAATCAGAATAAAACTTAAATTTGCAATGTCAATACAATAATATAATGTAATGTCAAGTTGATGATAATTCAATAAAAATTCAATTCAATAATATTACAAATAGACAAATTCATACAAAATAACCTAATCCCACATAAAATCATCATACTTATAACATTACCAATTCAACCTAAAAACCTTCGCTCAAAATACAGTAACTAGCCCTTGTGAATTCATTCAGTGAGCATGTAAACAAGCACAAATCCAAATTGTCCGCCATAATACTAAGTGTGCGTAGCGCCCGCGTCAGCGGCGCCCTCTGCAGCAAGTTGGTACGAGCACGACTCACTCGCAACAGTTGGGGCCGCGCCGCCGCCTCATCACGTACAGTTTTGGTACCCACAGCCCCACCTCCCGTAGGATAGCTGGATTGTGTATTAAGCCACGAAACACTTTAATCAAATATGTGGCCATAGCCACCTCCCTCCTAACTTCCAGCTTATAGTATCCTACCATACCCAGAATGAACAACGTAGGATATAACCGTGGATACCCCGGGTAGACCCCATACTGTTTAAAATATAAAAGTCGTAGGAACTTATTCTGGATACGCTCTAACATGCCTTTATACTTGTCCTCGTGCGGAGACCAGATAAGAGCATTAAACTCCAGATGACTCTTTACGAGAGCCTCATACAACGCCCTCAATGCCGCGATATTCGAAAATTGGTTTGCTTGACGTAAGACAAATCCTAAACTGTACGCTTTTTTACAGATACCGAGTGCGAGTTTCGGTGAGCGCCTGTTGACATTCACGAACGAGCGCGTTATCACCGATTTGTATGGGATCGAGACAAGTTCCCGCGTTTACAGCTAGGTGGCGGGGTCTCGATTCCAAACGAATTGGTGAGCCGTGAATGTCGACATGCTCACGCAAAAACTCGCACTTGCCCCTCAGTTCTAAAGCGAACTCCCAAATCCTTAACCTCGGTCATACGCTGCAGTGGGGCCCCCTCCATGTGATATTTGTAGTGGCTAGGGTTGTGGGCACGGCTGAACGTAATCACCGAGCACTTAGCTACGTTGAAATAAAGCTTATTTTGCAGGCTCCATCCCAAAATCCTATCAACGTCCCGCTGCAGTTCATCATGATCTGCGTGTAATTACCCGTACCAATTTGAGATCATCTGCGAAGAGCAGGGGTACTGAGTGTTTGGCCTCCTCCAGTAAGCTATTTATCATTAGTATGAAGAGGAGAGGCCCCAAGTTGCTGAAATGACGAAAACGATGACATGGCGTCTCCTTGCCTAGGACTTGAATGTACACATCAATTCAATAGAATTTTTGAATTAACTTCAGCTAATTTTATTCAAAAATACACTCACTTATCGGTTTTAAGGACACTGCGACAATTCTGCCATAAAAGGGCGCACGCGCCAGCTGACGTCACGGACACCCACGGAACAACCAGATCAACTCATGAATGAAATCACCTCACTGCATTATTATGCACAATTAAAATAGATATTCTGCGACGCCGTTATGGACACAATCATTTATAGTATAGGTAAATTAATTTATTTTGAACGAATTTAACATCTTTCCTAAACATCATACCCTTTACCGAGTCTGCCATGCTGTAGCAGTACTTTAAAGAACTTGCCAGTTGAGGGTCAGTATACTCAGTATCACAGTGAACATGGCCTTCAGTTGTGACAGTGGCCTTCAATTTACCGGCACAATGTTGAGTCTTTTGACGGTCTGTAAGATTTTAAGAAGATTAGCGAACGATTCGCGATAGAATTTAACGTCTCTTTTTTCTACTATTTTTTTCCGCGACCAGCGATAAATCGCGCGATAATTGCTAAGTTCGACAAAGTTTAAACTTACCCTTTCTGATTCAGATCAAAGCGACGTCTGTACTTCCTACTGTGTGTCTCCTTCGCACCTTGATACGTAGTAGGTACCCTAGATGAGGCCGCAGTGGTAGCCAAGGTCTGTTGGAAATCCTGGACTCATCCGTCCGATTAGGTAAAAAACGTGTGGTTTTTAGTCGGTAGGAGTCCGGCATAGCGTCCGCCGTCTCTATACGATTTTCCTCACGTTAAAAAACCTACCTAGGAATTGCTCATTAGTTATCCTGACTTATCCTATATCAAATCGCCGATGAAAGCTATAACAACATCGATATAGATAAGACTAGATGACTAACGACCGCGCCAACATCAAGCCTACCTAACGTAAGCCCACAGGCTTAGGTGAGCCAAACGTCAGTTCAGTCTGACGCCGTTACGCCAATCGTACGTACAAATTGAACCGGGCGACAAAATGGTCAAATACACAGTAAAAGATGGCGATTCTAAAACATTAAAACACAATTAGTCATGTAGAATTACTTTTCACACGTAATTATACTATTTACGCATTGATATCAGCGTAAATACCGCTATAATCGAATTTTGAAAATAAAATTTGTGATTGCCATTCAGTGTTACCACTAAAATATCAGTTTGGTTTACCCACAACAGTGGGAGAATTAGTAATTAATTACCTATGTAAGATACATTAATAATATTACCCGACTAAGGCAGGGTTATGATTTTGACAGGCTATATACGTATGTTTGAATGTTCATGTATTCCTCAGAGCTCCTCATCTAGGTACTTATTAGAACTGGACTAATGAGATATTGTTAGAAGCGCCTTGACGTTATAAGCTATATATCGTGTCACTGAATTTAATGGGTATACTACGCCAAATCGAATGCCAAATAATCGAACGTTCAAAATATCGAACGTTCAATATATCGAACGTTCAAAATATCGAAGATTACAATATCAATGTTCGATATATTACCTAAACGTTCGATATTTTGAACGTTTGAGTATTTGGATGTTCGATTATTTGGCATTCGATTTGGCGTAGTTTACCCGAATTTAATGGTGCGCCCTCTAGCGGCCATAAAATACATTTAGGAAAAAAATATCCTGTTTGGTATTAAATGAAAGGGTTAGACGTTTTGCAAGTAAGTGCCTTTTTAATGGTCTATATAGAATACTAGCGGACGTCACGCGGTTTCAGCCGCGTAGTTCCCGTTCCCGTGGGAATCCGGGAATAAAATATACCTTATGTTCACCCGGAAGAGTGTAGCTTCCCAACAGTGAAATAATTTTTCAAATCGGTCCAGTAGTTTCGGAGAGAGTTTGTTTAGTACACCGGGAACCAACCCTAAAAACGCGGGATAGGACCCCTATGCGAGACGGCAGTGTTAGCCAAGGTCTATCGGAATGCGATGTGATATGGTCACGCCTTTATCCCCGAAGAGGTAGGCAGAGGCATAATAAATGCCTAAAATTCACCTTTTTTTATAAGAATATAACCCACGTCATATGTGGCGAGACGTACTGCCGCTGCCGTATTGCTGTTGAAACTTTTCAACCTTGGTCAAGTCCTTCAACTTGGCTTAACTACTGCCATTTTACTGGCAACCGGGACCAACAGCTTAACGTGCCTTCCGAAGCACGGAAACGTCGGATACGCTCGAATAAATGCCAGCCGGGACACCCTTCGTAGGCAGTAGCAGGGCGCAGTGTGGTTTTAGTCAGTAGGCGTTCGCAATGGATGCCATGCGTAATTTCAGCCATAAAAGAGAGAAACCCGTCTTAAGGTAGAGAAATTTCTAAAATGGACACCTGAGAAGATTTATATCTACCGTTGATTAATGGCACTTGGTGAAACTTGTTGCACATATTGCAAACAAAACCGGCCAGGTGTGAGTCGGATTCGCGCACGGAGGGGTAAACGCGAGACTCTCTGAACGAGAAATGAGGCTTTGCCGTCCGTCTGTCTGTTAGTCACGAGGCTGTATCGCAGGAACCGTGGCAGATAGAGCATTTTTTTTTACAGGCGATGTATGTTTCTGCCGCCATAACAAAAAATACCTACTAAAAGCAGAAAAAGACCCCATACAACCAACGTAAATTGCCGTTTTTGTATTTGGACCCTCTGTGCTTAAATTCTACTCGCACTTGGCCGGTTTATTTTTAAATATGAACACGTGAGTTTCGGTTTCAACCAAAATAAAATAATAAATGAAATAGGTACATAATAATTTTAAATTTGTTTAGTAATTCTATAATATAGTGGGTAAAAATTTCATACAGTAGTCAACACTGGCCCACGATCGTCATGTTTATGTTTTTGTCTCTGTCTAATCGCAGCGGCGGCGGTGTTCACCGTACGCGTGAGAATGAGACAGACATATATTTACCATCACTGCTTAAAAAGTTTCATAGTTGCGTCTTCTCAGCTCATAAGTAGCCGTGCTTTTGTCGAGACGCGATGTTCGTGCTTGCCTCTCTAATGATAATATATATAACTCTATGTATAACAACAATACAAGTGCGACACGAAATCGCGGCGCGTGCGCACGCAGCTCGCACGTGACTATTGCGCAGTGCACGCACCATCATCGATATGCTCGTCGAAAGAAAGATATAGTTCTGTTTGTCTAGTTATTGTAATGGATTAACGGTATGTTACAGAATTTGTAGGCATATTTATTATTTTTATAAGATACTGCCATTAGTTTGAAGTTTGACAGTGACAAGTTGACATTTGACGTTGACACGTCAAATGTCAACTTGTCACTTGTCTTGTCACACGTCAAAGTGTTGTGGAGGGAACAGAGTATGTGTCAGGTTTCCGAGTGAAACGCCAGTCAGAGGGCGGACGCGATTAGATCAATAAGGTCAGTAAAACTTTGTTTGTGAGTTTCTGTTGAGGAGTAAATTAGTAGTGAGGTTAAATAAATTTTGTTAAAATATTGTGATTCGTTTGATTTATCTCCCTCCTGCGATGTCTTTAACATCTCAGAAGTGGGATATCTCGAAAGAAAACAATATTTCGTTAAAATCCACCCCACGAGCACGGTGGCCATCATTGATAAATGAAGTGAAAGAAACTATTTTTATATAAAAATACAGTGTTCTATAGAAAAAGTAGCCTCATTGACATAGTAAAACACATTTCTTGTGAAGATTTTTATCGCGGTTTGATGGATGGAAAAGGATTTTATTCGGATTCACCTACTTGACCTCAGTAGAATCTAATAAATAAAACTTTTGTGATGTTGAGTTATATGAAAAATATGCATAATTTTAATATCTACATATTTAACAAGTCAGGAATATAAAAATAAATTATAATTTCTGCCCGAATTAGTCAAGATGCAAATGGATTTATACTTTTAGTCTACCCTATTTTTTTCTTCTCGATTTCATAATACGGTTTTTCTTAACTTGTGATAAAACAGTTAGCAGATTATAGTGACGCATACGGGATAAAATCTAATACTTTGTTAATTTTCGAGCTTTCAGAGAATGAGCGACCAAGGTTCTGCAACGAACTCTCCTGAACACCGGGTACATTTGCGACGAAGTTGGAGTGGCACCCGTCGCCAGGTTTACACTCCTTCAAGACTACGATCTTATTTGTAGTAAGTATGCGTTGAAAATAGTGATGAGCGGGAACGAGCTTTCTGTAATTGAAAATACACCTTTTCTATAACAGCGATCACGGTGACTGAGTACATGCGTGAGTTTAATCAATCGATTTAAGAGATAAAGAACATTGATTCGTTAATTTGAACCTGTAAAGTGCGTCGTTAAGCGATTTCCGACTTGTGGTTCCATAACCATTATCAATATGATACGCCTCCTTGAGGTAGGTATGTCATGGCAACAGACGGGTGTATTGTGGGCGCTTTGAGGAAGACTCATCGTCGACCTTCTATATGAGCCATTTTCGAAATATGTGATCCTTGATCGATATGATTTTGAATTATATTATTATAATTAAAGCGTAGGTCGGGGTTAGCTTCTAACTTTTTCTCTAAAGTAAGGAACTGGCGTTTTGCGGTGGGACCAGAGGTGAATCAGTGTGATCAGAGTGGCGATCGATGTCATTTCGAGTAAGAGTTGAAATAAAAATGTGTCACAGACTTCGTAATGTCTGTTAATAGTGACACTTTCGAGTTATCAAAAGCGTTGCGTAAGCGTTTCAAGCGAAGGAGTTAGTTGCGTTAAGCAAAATTAAGTTTTGTTGTGAGAAGCGAATGTTTTTATTTTGAGCGTGCGTCGTGTGTGATTTTCGCGAGCGAGTGTTTGATAGTTGCGCGGGCGAGAGTATTGTGAGAGATGTATGCGAGGACGAAAATGATACCGCGGTACATTGCTGTGCGTGGATTGATTATGAGCGATGTGAGATCAAGGCGAGTGATTTCGTTCTTATGTTGTGTATTGGCAAGTGTCAATTTTTAATGTTGGTACGACAAATCCTGAATTACAGAACTGTTCTGGGAAGAAATCTACTGATTTTATTCAACGTTCAAAGTCTTTATTGCATACATAAAATGTGAAATCTCTAGTGTAAATTTGATTCTAGAGGTTAACAAATTAAATAAGGTTACAGTTCACAATGATTTGACGTTTTTTTTAAAGAATTAATTGATGTATTTAATATAGGTCGTTAAAATTATAATCATAATGAGGTAGGTACTGCGTTGAAAATGATTTATTTATTTTATTTATTTAACAATTTATGTACACACATAATATATTACAGAGATACATAGTTAGGAAAAAAAGAGTACAACGGCACTGCTTATTTCTATAAGAAATCTCTTCCAGCAGGCCAACGAGAGAACATAATATTGAATAATTCAGAGAGGTAGAAGTGTGTGAGATAACTAGGTAGAATCAACTATTTATACATACTATACAAATACAAAAATATTAATATGTGTATATATATATATGTATATGTGTGTGTATATGTAAATTAATAGGTATATATATATATATATATGTGTGTGTGTGTGTATATACATATTTATAACAAAAAAAAAACTTACATACGTGAGATTACATTTTTATAAATAAAAAAAGGCATTATCTGTTAAGTGGTAGAGAGATAGTATTCGCGGACTTTCTTCTTAAAATTCGCAACTGTGTTAACGTCTCTAATATCATGTGGCACGGAATTCCACAATCTAACCGCATGAACTGGAAAAGAGTAAGAATAGAAATCGGATTTATGGCGTGGGAGTTAAAGGATGGAACGAAGCGAAGGTGTGTCCTGCAAGGAGCATCGTCAATGATTAAGTTTAGCAAGGTATAGTTAGCATTACATGTTAATAAACAACTTCTATTTTGTTAAAAAAAGCCATATATATATCCGATAAACAAACTACATTTTTAATGTGAATTCGATAAAAAAAAAAAAAGTTTCGTTTTGTGTACTACTTAAGTTTTGAATTAGACATGTTTAGTTAATCAATTGGTTTTCACATAGCATTCAATTTCTGATATGCAGTTGGTTGATTAGTGGAGTTACCCAGCCTACAGAAAGGTTATACAGATGTGCATAAAATATCCCTTTAAATATACAGGTATTAACATAGTAAAAAAAGGTTTCTATTGAAAATGCAACAAACACAAAAGATTGGTTTATTAGCAGTCAAACACATTTATCAATAGCCACAGAAAAGGCGGCGCCACCGATCATATGTATCTATATTCCTAGTCCGTATAACTGCTCAACGCGCGCAAGGCTCCGACAGGCGTAGGGTACGGTCCTGAGCGGGCCACTATGCGAGTCTATTTATCGCACTCAAGAAACAAGTGGTGAGGTAACTTGTGTTGGTTGTGGTTGTGGATAAACAGAAGTCTTTTCCTACAGGCTCTACTTGGTTTACTGTTCAAATAAAACTTTTGGTAAATTAGTTTTAATATGTAGTTCTATTAAATTTGTTAGATAGGGAGTGTTGAGTGCGCACTTAAGTAACTTGTTTTGGACAACTAGAAGACTATTAAGGTTGATGACTAGTACTGCTCCATACTGGGCTGGGCAAACGTAAGTAAAATCAGGTCATATGGTACAATATAAAGTCAATTTAGTTTCACTAATAGGCAGGAATCCTCAATTGAGAATGGGAGTTCAATGCTGTAGTGCCCTCAAATTTTAATCTTATTGTGTTATCACTCCAATTGAGCTTATGATCTAGCATAGTGCCCAAGCTCAAACAGAACGACTCCATTCGATCCCACTTCAGTCAAATTTGAGATTTCACCTAGGGAGCGACTTTGCCTTGAAAACAGAATCGCCTCCGTCTCAACAATTTTCAAACTGCATTCGCGACAGTATTTATTTATTTATTTATTTATTTTTATATTTTAACATACATTGTCTTTACAGAAAACATCCAATACAACAATGTAGCATCAAATCTCTTAGTAATATCTATCGAAATACAAATACATGCAGTAGATCAGTAGCTACAGCTTATACTAGACTTTTGACAAATACTGAAGCGTCACCCTTTCAAATTCCGCCAATGTACATATAAATATGTCAACGCTTTGCGATACCTTGTTCAAAATGCTAAGTGCCCGCCCAAGCGGAGCAAACTGTAACAAGTTCGTGCGAGCTACCGGGACATCGAATGTTAGTCCCCTCGGCGCCCTCCGCAGCCTGGTGTTAGGAACAAGCAATCTCAACTCTTCTAATATCTGAGAATTATTAAGCTTCCCACGTAAAACTAAAAATACATATCTAGCCAAAGCCAAATTGCGTCTCACCTCCAGCTTATAGTATCCAACCATTCCTATAACAAAGAGAGTTGGGTACATAAGTGGGTAACATGGGTATACTCCGTATTGTTTAAAATATAAATACCGTGTAAATTTGTTCTGCATCTTCTCTACCATGGAGCTATATTTGACTTCATAGGGATTCCAGATGATAGCACTCGTCTCCAGTGTACTCCTGACCAACGTGTTATACAAGGACCTCACGGCCACAGTGTTTTTGAAAGATCTAGTCTCCCTCATTACAAATCCTAAATTCCTAAACGTTTTTGCGCAAATTTTAACTATATGCTCACGAAATGACAAGTCTGCTGAGAATAAAACCCCAAGATCTCGCACCGAGGTAACACGCGGAATGATCTCCCCTTTCATTGTATAAGTGTAATGAATAGGCTCCTTCGCGCGGGTGTATGATACTATATTACACTTGGAGACGTTGAAGTGTAAATTATTTTTGAGACTCCATTCAGTTACCCGGTCCATATCCTGTTGGAGAAGCTCACAATCTCGTTCGTTTTTGACCTGGTAGAACAGTTTTAAGTCATCGGCAAACAGTAGGCAGCCCGCACATTTGACCACTTCTGGTAAGTCATTTATCATGATGATAAATTCCAGTGGCCCTAAATTGGAACCTTGACTTACACCTGTCAACGTTTTGTAAGGGTTTGAAGTGTGTCCTGCATAGTCCACATACTGCTGACGATCATAGAGGTAATGCGAAAAGAATTTTAAGAGGTCCGGAGTAAATCCAGCCATCGCAAACTTCTCCAAAAGAACGTCATTATCAACACTATCGAAGGCCTTTCGGTAGTCAAAATATGCGACATCCAGCTGAGCACCCGCCTCAGCATCTAGGCAGCGAGTAGCTTTGTTCATGAGGCACATTAGGTTGGAATCAGTGCTACGACCCGCTCGAAATCCGTGCTGGGCGTCGTTGAACTGCACACTCACTTGCGAACTTATAATAGAGCATAAAGCGGTCTCAAAAACCTTCGCAAACGTTGACAATATCGCCACTGGTCTATATCCACTTACTTCGGCGCTGCAACCTCCCTTAGGAACTGGCGTTACCCTGGTTATCTTCCAACCGCGAGGATAATGCCGCTCCCTCAAACAAACATTAAATAAGTGTTGAAGGGGCCTCGCCATTACCGCTCTGCAGTCTTTCACTATGTAAGGAGGTATGCCATCAGGTCCCGTAGACCGCTTAGGTTTAAGACGCGCAAGCGCTCCCCTTACTTCCCTTAATGACAATTGCCCGACATGAATGCGTGCGCCTCGCTCAGGCACCACCTTCATCGCCAACTCGGCATCCAAGCGAGGCGCCCGCACCCCATAGACCGAGTGAAAATAGTCTGCAAATTCCTGCGCGCACTCATGTTCCGATAGTGGAACACCGTTTTTCGTAATGTTGGTCTTATTTCTTTTCGAACGTTTCTGACTAATAAACCCCCAAAACGATCCCGGTTCCTCCGCAAATTGCGACTCAATACGATTCTGATAAACCTCATACGCGTTGTGTATTTTTAATTTCACCAATGCCCGATAATAAGAGAATTTATTGTAATCTAGCTGACGTCTACTAGCCTTATAAGATTTATGCCAATATGCTTTCTGTTTTATATCCCTCACTATATCCGCCGTGTACCATTCGGGGTAACTGTAACGAGAAAGGTAGGCTTTAGGTATTTTTCTGGGAGCACTATCATCAATTATCCTATTAAATATTGAATAAAATGTGTCATACGCTTCGTCGACATTGCTTGTTTCATACAACGCACTCCAGTCCGTCCCCGCCAACTCCGAGTACATACGATAAAAGTCTGCCTTAGCAAAGTTCCACAGTGGACGGTGAGAGGCGGACGAAGGCGGGGCGGTGCTAGAGGGGGCTGCGTCTGACGCCGCCAGTACGGTGCGCACGCGCTGGCAGATGCTCACATGCAGCGGCGGATGCTGCTTGTCAATAGCGCACAAAGGCTCGGTAATCTCCCGTACGGCGATATCGTCATCCTGCAATGTTGATAACACAACATCAAGCATGCGGTGATTACAGTTTAGAACATTATTACATTCTCGAAAACCGCAAAAAGCTACGAAATATTCATAATAGCATTGTATATCCTGATTAGTTGAGTACATATTGAAGTCGGCAACTAGAATTACTTTTTCATATTGTACACCCAACTGTTCTAACAAATGAAACATATACATATACTCGCGCTCGGCAGTACCCGGCGGAATGTACGCAACAACACACAGAAACAAGAATTTATTTTTACGAAACACAGTCGCACAGACAATCTCAAACAAATAAGCGTCCAAGTTCGTGTCGCCGCCGGGTAGGGATACTCGGCGTAGCTCAAGACCGCTACTAGGCGCTACGGCCAGCAACACTCCTCCGAGCTTCCGCCCATCATCACGATCACAGCGTAACACGGTGTAGCCCATTGGTATAAGCTCTCCATCATGTATAGATGTATTCAACCCACTTTCAGTAATTGCGAATAAATGTGACTCGGAGATTAGAAGGTTTTTATAAAATGTTTTTAACTTTGTACGTAATCCTCTCACATTTTGGTAGTACAGGTAAACACAACAATCAGATTTATTTTCTCTCGGTGAATCTGCGGGGACTCCGAAACCAAAGCCACTCACTGAAACGAGTATTCACCGGCCATACCTCCGCATTGGCAATTTTGTCGTATTCACTTTCGGGAATGCCAATTTTAAATGATGAATAGTCACGCTGAGTTTTCGGTACTATTTTCTCCACACAGATGTTACGGTTTTCGTTACATAATATCTCCCTTACGTGGGATTCAATACCGTCTTCAGACGTGTCGGGGTGTAATGACCATACGTGCAGATACCTCTTTTTCTCTACAGCCTGAAGACTTTTTATTTGACTATTCTCACCCCTGACTACCAATGGCCTGTTGATCTTTCTCACTCGTTTTTTGTTTGAGACCGTTTGCCATTCCAGCTGACTCTTTTGGGTAGCTTCACTTGATAAATCATACTTATTAGAATCTATTGACTGCTGAGTATTTTGTGAGCTTTCTCTGTCTTCCTCCATGTGGTTATTCAATAATTGCGGACATAGCTTCTCCTGACTTTTAGCCATCTGGGTATTACGCACCGATGATATTTTATTTACCTCAATTCTTGGCTGGTGCGAAATATCCTCCTTTTCCTTTTGCTTCTTTACCGCTTTCTTATCATGTTGTGACAACTGCTCAGATAGTAAGCGGTTTTCCTTACGGCATTCCATTATTATATCTTTTAGTTCATGTATAGTTCTCTCAAAGTTACTCAACACTCCCATAACTAATGTTTCCAATGACTTTTCAACAATAATTGTAACTTCAGTAGGCGGTTAATAGCTCAAACGATAAATGTATGCGAAGTTAATGAATATCCAACAAAGATCTAAGAGATTCTGTGTCGTCCGCAAAGCTGTCTTAAGGTTGCATTGGTGTCATTAATATTTAGTGATGTAGTACGAAACTTAAACCCTAGCATCCTACTAATTTTCTAGAAGTGCCTTCCAAATGGTAGCGTAATTATTGGCAGTGAAAGGAATCTCTGAACACACTGTCGAAGCCTTGTTAGATTATTTACCCTCTAAGTACTGAACCTTCCCTGTGAAGATGCGGGTGTGGTCATGAATGAGACTTATGAGGTTCTTGTAGAGAAGTCACCATTCACTTGGAACAACGTCAAGAAATGTCAGGTTAAGTGGAGGGAGTTTTTGTTAGTAGACCAGGTTGTTTCCTTCTTCCTTCTGACCACGGAATAATAAAAAAAAATGACGAAAAGAATAGATATCTACCTACTAAGTATGCTTGCATGACTCATCGGAAACATTAAGCACAGGTCATAAACATTTTGTGGCCATAAATATTAGCGCAGCCTGCATTACTTTTTAAGATGAATTTTCATAGGGACCGGACTGAGTTTCTTGGGGTGTTCTTCTCAGTCTGTAGTATTTCCGAACCCCCGGTAGAGTCACAAAAATTTAAACACTAAATAATAAAAAAATAAAAAAATAATAAAAAAAAACTTCAAAGGGAATAAATTTGATTCCATTTTATTTTTATTCAAATACAGATTCTCTATCTGCGATAAATAGGGTACACAATGTTGTTACATCATATGAATAAGATAATCCTTGCCTATTCAGCCATTGAAATAGCATGCAAGATTTTGTGTATAAACCGTCACATTTTCAGAAGTAAGTACATATGTCGTTAGATAATTAATATATTAGAGACTACAGAGATTAGTGTTATATTAAATAAGATTCTTTAAAAAAAAAATCTCAACAATTACAATAAGAAATAAATACTATTTGAAGTCATTAAGACTAGAGTTTAAATCATTGAATACATAAATACCCATAAAAAAAAAAATATCATCCAGCTGATAATTTAACATTGGGTCAAATGTAATGATAAATAATTGATGCCATTTCATTAGTAAATTTAGTATAATAGACTTTCTTTTTGCGTTGAAAAGTTTAACTCCATCAGGGAATTTACGATCATCCATAGTTTTGGGCATTCTGTTTGCAAAAGACTAATTAAAGTAATTTATTTAAATCGGCGCGTAATTTCAAGAAAAAGAGGAGCCTGAAGATGCTTAAAAAAAAAATTAAAAAAAAATACTAGGATATTGCGATCGTTATAATATGTCAATTTAAAATAAGAGAGTTAAAGCGTCGAATACGGCATAAAAATACACGTGAACGAGTTAATAGCGAAATATACCTATAATGTACCTAGTGACGGTATTATTACGGGTTGCGAAAAAAAAAACCTTGCAATAAATTTAATTAAGTCTAAATAATGTATCATCTAATTTTAACAAAGACACCGCTACTTACTCCTCAACTGAAAATGGTGTTAATGAGTACTTGTATTTTAATGATAAGAGATTGATTACAGATTTAAGACGGCAAACATTTATGATTGTAAAACGTAGTGAATGCATTAATTTTAGTGATTTAAGTATAGTGATGTATGTAGGCAGGATGTGAAAAATGATTGTAAATTATCGAGTACATACATATGCGTGTGTATAAGTGATTGATGAGGGATTTAAACCTTAAAATTGAATTGAGCCTGAGTAATGTACTTATCATCTAATTTTGGCGAAGACACTGCTACTTGCTCTTCAACTGTAAACAGTGTCAATGAGTAATTGTAATTTGATGATATGAGATTGAATAATTACAAATTTAGGACGACAAAGATTAATGATTGTAAAACGGAGTGAATGCATAATTTTAGTGATTTAAGTATAGTGATGTATGTAGGCAGGATGTGAAAAATGATTGTAAATTATCGAGTACATACGTATGCGTGTGTATAAGTGATTGATGAGGGATTTAAATCATAAAATTGAATTGAGCCTGAGTAATGTACTTATCATCTAATTTTGGCGAAGACACTGCTACTTGCCCTTCAACTGTAAACAGTGTCATTGAGTAATTGTAATTTGATGATATGAGATTGAATAATTACAGATTTAGGACGACAAACATTAATGATTGTAAAACGGAGTGAACGCATAATTTTAGAGTGATTGAAATATAGTTATAGTGAGGGTGCTCTCGAGCCGGGCAAGATTGGCGTAAACGACCTCGCCGCCCACGATTGGTAAGAGACATCGCAGTTGTGTGTCGTTCTGGTGAAAGAAGTAACCTTTGCGGCATGCAGCTATACCATAGTAGTGACGGGTGTTCTCGAGCCGGGCAAGATTGGCGTAAACGACCTCGCCGCCCACGATTGGTAAGAGACATCGCAGTTGTGTGTCGTTTTGGTGAAAGAAGTAACCTTTGCGGCATGCAGCTATACCATAGTAGTGACGGGTGTTCTCGAGCCGGGCAAGATTGGCGTAAACGACCTCGCCGCCCACGATTGGTAAGAGACATCGCAGTTGTGTGTCGTTCTGGTGAAAGAAGTAACCTTTGCGGCATGCAGCTATACCATAGTAGTGACGGGTGTTCTCGAGCCGGGCAAGATTGGCGTAAACGACCTCGCCGCCCACGATTGGTAAGAGACATCGCAGTTGTGTGTCGTTCTGGTGAAAGAAGTAACCTTTGCGGCATGCAGCTATACCATAGTAGTGACGGGTGTTCTCGAGCCGGGCAAGATTGGCGTAAACGACCTCGCCGCCCACGATTGGTAAGAGACATCGCAGTTGTGTGTCGTTCTGGTGAAAGAAGTAACCTTTGCGGCCGGCTATACCGTAGTAGTGAGGGGTGTTCTCGAGCCGGGCAAGATTGGCGTAACGACCTCGCCGCCCACGATTGGTAAGAGACATCGCAGTTGTGTGACTTACTGGTGAAGGAAGTAACCTTTAAGCCACGCAGCTATACCATAGTAGAAGGTTCTGTATTAGTTTAGGTGTATGTAATTATATACGTAGAGTAAAAATCTTAATTTAGGTAATTATAAAAGTGATGCGAGTGATACGTTCAATTTTATTATATAGTTAAACAATGTATAATGGAAATATAAATTATAGTTAATTAGAACGAAGAGACTCGTTCCCATAGGATGGCCGACTGTTACAGAATTTGTAGGCATATTTATTATTTTTATAAGATACTGCCATTAGTTTGAAGTTTGACAGTGACAAGTTGACATTTGACGTTGATACGTCAAATGTCAACTTGTCACTTGTCTTGTCACACGTCAAAGTGTTGTGGAGGGAACAGAGTATGTGTCAGGTTTCCGAGTGAAACGCCAGTCAGAGGGCGGACGCGATTAGATCAATAAGGTCAGTAAAACTTTGTTTGTGAGTTTCTGTTGAGGAGTAAATTAGTAGTGAGGTTAAATAAATTTTGTTAAAATATTGTGATTCGTTTGATTTATCTCCCTCCTGCGATGTCTTTAACAGGTATTAATACTTTATCGAAAAGGTATAATGTTTATAGGCTTCGGTCGGCCGCATATATTATAAGGGCGGAGAAAGGTCTAGCTAGGCAGATTTTTCTACAGGCAGATGCAGATATCTAGACTCCTCGATACATTGCTTACCCCTGTTGTATCACAGAGTGACACCACGATTGAGGTCATTCCGAGGGCACATCATTCCATTAGCCAGAGCCTCGCCTTTATCCAGGAAGGGGTAGACAGAGGCATTATTGAAGTGAAACTTCTTTATCGGCGTTGGAAAAAAAATTGCGTCACGTCACGTCACGATTTTTGGTTACGCGCCATCTTTGTTCTGTTCCCCACCACGGTGGATTCGAATTAAGAGTACTTTATCCAGGGATAGCATGTCATTTAAGGGTTTTTGGACTTTTGGGCTTTTGGACTTTTGGATGGGACATTGGTACTTTGGGTCTTTGGGACTTTGGGACTTTGGAACTTTGAGACTTTGGGACTTTTGAACTTTTGAACTTTTGAACTTTTGAACTTTTGGACTTTTGGACTTTGGACTTTCGGATGGGACCTTGGTACTTTGGGTCTTTGGGACTTTTGGACTTTTGGACTTTTGGACTTTTGGACTTTGCACTTTGGACTTTTGGACTTTTGGACTTTTGGACTTTTGGACTTTTGGACTTTTGGACTTTTTGACTTAATTTAAGGTGAGGTGAAAATTAAGTTTATGAAGAAGTTTCACTTCTTACGTGTGTACACTAAGTACACGCAATTTTTTATTATTTATGGAGAGACTTTGTCGCCTTATGTGTGTTCGACCGCCTATATAATGGTTTGTACTCTGAGGAAATGTTTGATGTGATGCCTACGGCTACGTTCTATCTTAGCACCGCTCACCACAAACTGGGTGCCCGGAGCGTACGAGCACGGTAAAATTCCAATAGAGGCTTACATCCGCGAACGCTTAGGTTGTGGAATGTTCTCCCTGCCTCGGTTTTCCCATAACGTCTACAGTATTGGATTCTTCAAAAGGGGTCTTAGAAGATTCTTGCAGAGTCGGCAGCGCTGGTGTTGTAAACGTTCATAGGCTACAGTGAGCACAGTCTCTCAGCTGGGGCGCCGCCTTAATGGTATAAAAATAATTGTACAATGTCCAGATTCAGTCATCTTTTTAGGATTTATCCAAAGTAATAGGTGGTGAGCTGGATTGTCGTGTTGAAATGGACAGGCGCATGTTGTGACTGCCTGTTGTTGAAAAATTTCAAGCCGCCCAATAATGCCTTCAACTTGGCTTAACGACTGCCATTTTACTGGCAACCGGGACCAACGGCTTGACTTGACGTCCGAAGCACGAGTACGTTTAATAAAAAAAAAAAAATTGCGTGTACTTAGTGTACACACGTAAGAAGTGAAACTTCTTCATAAACTTAATTTTCACCTCACCTTAAATTAAGTCAAAAAGTACAAAAGTACAAAAGTCCAAAAGTCCAAAAGTCCAAAAGTCCAAAAGTCCAAAAGTCCAAAAGTCCAAAAGTCCAAAAGTCCAAAAGTCCAAAAGTCCAAAAGTCCAAAAGTCCAAAAGTCCAAAAGTCCAAAAGTCCAAAAGTCCAAAAGTCCAAAAGTCCAAAAGTCCAAAAGTCCAAAAGTCCAAAAGTCCAAAAGTCCAAAGTCCAAAGTCCAAAAGTCCAAAAGGCCAAAAGTCCAAAAGTCCCAAAGTCCCAAGGTCTCAAGGTCCCAAAATCCCAAAGTCCCAAAGTCCCAAAGTCCCAAAGTCCCAAAGTCCCAAAGTCCCAAAGGCCAAAAGTCCAAAAGTCCCAAAGTCCCAAAGTCCCAAAGTTCCAAAGTCCCAAAGACCCAAAGTACCAAGGTCCCATCTAAAAGTCCAAAAGTCCCAAAGGCCAAAAGTCCAAAAGTCCCAAAGTCCCAAAGTCCCAAAGTACCAAAGTCCCAAAGTCCCAAAGTCCCAAAGTCCCAAAGTCCCAAAGTCCCAAAGTCCCAAAGTCCCAAAGTCCCAAAGTCCCAAAGTCCCAAAGTCCCAAAGTCCCAAAGTCCCAAAGTCCCAAAGTCCCAAAGTCCCAAAGTCCCAAAGTCCCAAAGTCCCAAAGTCCCAAAGTCCCAAAGTCCCAAAGGCCAAAAGTCCAAAAGTCCCAAAGTCCCAAAGTCCCAAAGTCCCAAAGTCCCAAAGTCCCAAAGTTCCAAAGTCCCAAAGACCCAAAGTACCAAGGTCCCATCTAAAAGTCCAAAAGTCCCAAAGGCCAAAAGTCCAAAAGTCACAAAGTCCCAAAGTCCAAAGTCCCAAAGTCCCAAAGTCCCAAAGTCCCAAAGTCCCAAAGTCCCAAAGTCCCAAAGTCCCAAAGTCCCAAAGTCCCAAGGTCTCAAGGTCCCAAAATCCCAAAGTCCCAAAGTCCCAAAGTCCCAAAGTCCCAAAGTCCCAAAGTCCCAAAGTCCCAAAGGCCAAAAGTCCAAAAGTCCCAAAGTCCCAAAGTCCCAAAGTTCCAAAGTCCCAAAGACCCAAAGTACCAAGGTCCCATCTAAAAGTCCAAAAGTCCCAAAGGCCAAAAGTCCAAAAGTCCAAAAGTCACAAAGTCACAAAGTCACAAAGTCACAAAGTCACAAAGTCCCAAAGTCCCAAAGTCCCAAAGTCCCAAAGTCCCAAAGTCCCAAAGTCCCAAAGTCCCAAAGTCCCAAAGTCCCAAAGTCCCAAAGTCCCAAAGTCCCAAAGTCCCAAAGTCCCAAAGTCCCAAAGTCCCAAAGTCCCAAAGTCCCAAAGTCCCAAAGTCCCAAAGTCCCAAAGTCCCAAAGTCCCAAAGTCCCAAAGTCCCAAAGTCCCAAAGTCCCAAAGTCCCAAAGTCCCAAAGTCCCAAAGTCCCAAAGTCCCAAAGTCCCAAAGTCCCAAAGTCCCAAAGTCCCAAAGTCCCAAAGTCCCAAAGTCCCAAAGTCCCAAAGTCCCAAAGTCCCAAAGTCCCAAAGTCCCAAAGTCCCAAAGTCCCAAAGTCCCAAAGTCCCAAAGTCCCAAAGTCCCAAAGTCCCAAAGTCCCAAAGTCCCAAAGGCCAAAAGTCCCAAAGTCCCAAAGTCCCAAAGTCCCAAAGTCCCAAAGTCCCAAAGTCCCAAAGTCCCAAAGTCCCAAAGTCCCAAAGTTCCAAAGTCCCAAAGACCCAAAGTACCAAGGTCCCATCTAAAAGTCCAAAAGTCCCAAAGGCCAAAAGTCCAAAGTCACAAAGTCCCAAAGTCCAAAATCCCAAAGTCCCAAAGTCCCAAAGTCCCAAAGTCCCAAAGTCCCAAAGTCCCAAAGTCCCAAAGTCCCAAAGTCCCAAAGTCCCAAAGTCCCAAAGTCCCAAAGTCCCAAAGTCCCAAAGTCCCAAAGTCCCAAAGTCCCAAAGTCCCAAAGTCCCAAAGTCCCAAAGTCCCAAAGTCCCAAAGTCCCAAAGTCCCAAAGTCCCAAAGTCCCAAAGTCCCAAAGTCCCAAAGTCCCAAAGTCCCAAAGTCCCAAAGTCCCAAAGTCCCAAAGTCCCAAAGTCCCAAAGTCCCAAAGTCCCAAAGTCCCAAAGTCCCAAAGTCCCAAAGTCCCAAAGTCCCAAAGTCCCAAAGTCCCAAAGTCCCAAAGTCCCAAAGTCCCAAAGTCCCAAAGTCCCAAAGTCCCAAAGTCCCAAAGTCCCAAAGTCCCAAAGTCCCAAAGTCCCAAAGTCCCAAAGTCCCAAAGTCCCAAAGTCCCAAAGTCCCAAAGTCCCAAAGGCCAAAAGTCCAAAAGTCCCAAAGTCCCAAAGTCCCAAAGTCCCAAAGTTCCAAAGTCCCAAAGACCCAAAGTACCAAGGTCCCATCTAAAAGTCCAAAAGTCCCAAAGGCCAAAAGTCCAAAAGTCACAAAGTCCCAAAGTCCAAAGTCCCAAAGTCCCAAAGTCCCAAAGTCCCAAAGTCCCAAAGTCCCAAAGTCCCAAAGTCCCAAAGTCCCAAAGTCCCAAAGTCCCAAAGTCCCAAAGTCCCAAAGTCCCAAAGTCCCAAAGTCCAAAAGTCCCAAAGTCCCAAAGTCCCAAAGTTCCAAAGTCCCAAAGACCCAAAGTACCAAGGTCCCATCTAAAAGTCCAAAAGTCCCAAAGGCCAAAAGTCCAAAAGTCACAAAGTCCCAAAGTCCCAAAGTCCCAAAGTCCCAAAGTCCCAAAGTCCCAAAGTCCCAAAGTCCCAAAGTCCCAAAGTCCCAAAGTCCCAAAGTCCCAAAGTCCCAAAGTCCCAAAGTCCCAAATTCCCAAAGTCCCAAAGTCCCAAAGTCCCAAAGTCCCAAAGTCCCAAAGTCCCAAAGTCCCAAAGTCCCAAAGTCTCAAAGTCCCAAAGTCCCAAAGTTCAAAAGTCCAAAAGTCCCAAAGACCCAAAGTACCAAGGTCCCATCCAAAAGTCCCAAAGACCCAAAGTACCAAGGTCCCATCCAAAAGTCCAAAAGCCTAAAAGTCCAAAAGTCCCAAAGTCCCAAAGTCCCAAAGTCCAAAAGTCCAAAAGTCCCAAAGTCCCAAAGTCCCAAAGTCCCAAAGTCCCAAAGTCCCAAAGTCCCAAAGTCCCAAAGTCCCAAAGTCCCAAAGTCCCAAAGTCCCAAAGTCCCAAAGTCCCAAAGTCCCAAAGTCCCAAAGTCCCAAAGTCCCAAAGTCCCAAAGTCCCAAAGTCCCAAAGTCCCAAAGTCCCAAAGTCCCAAAGTCCCAAAGTCCCAAAGTCCCAAAGTCCCAAAGTCCCAAAGTTCCAAAGTCCCAAAGACCCAAAGTACCAAGATCCCATCCAAAAGTCCAAAAGTCCCAAAGTCCCAAAGGCCAAAAGTCCAAAAGTCCAAAAGTCCAAAAGTCCAAAAGTCCAAAAGTCCAAAAGTCCAAAAGTCCAAAAGTCCAAAAGTCCAAAAGTTCAAAAGTCCAAAAGTCCAAAAGTCCAAAAGTCCAAAAGTCCCAAAGTCCCAAAGCCCCAAAGACCCAAAGTACCAAGGTCCCATCCAAAAGTCCAAAAGTCCAAAAGTCCCAAAGTCCCAAAGTCCCAAAGTCCCAAAGTACCAAGGTCCCATCCAAAAGTCCAAAAGTCCAAAAGTCCAAAAGTTCAAAAGTTCAAAAGTTCAAAAGTCCCAAAGTCTCAAAGTTCCAAAGTCCCAAAGACCCAAAGTACCAATGTCCCATCCAAAAGTCCAAAAGTCCAAAAGCCCAAAAGTCAAAAAGTCCAAAAACCCTTAAATGACATGCTATCCCTGGATAAAGTACTCTTAATTCGAATCCACCGTGGTGAGGAACAGAACAAAGATGGCGCGTAACCAAAAATCGTGACGTGACGTGACGTGACGTGACGTGACGTGACGCAAATTTTTTTCCAACGCCGATAAAGAAGTTTCACTTCAAAAAGGCTACAAAGTGGTCACCTTATAGTCACCCATCCATGGACCAGCTATATCGAATGTAGTCAACTGTAGTGATTGTTTATATAGAACACTGAGTCCGCGCAGCATTGATCAGCAAATACTCATTGTCAGCGCCCACTGAAATTTCTTGCAAAAACTTTGCATTACATCGTATGATGTTATATACAAACATCAATAAAAATGTTCGATGTAAGAACACTTCGATCATAAACAACAGCCTCCTCGCTCACAATACGAGCTATGAATCAATCACCGCGTGGGCGCCTGCGCCGGTGACCTTGCTCGCAGCGAGATCGACAACATGCAGATTGCTCTTCTTGCTTCCGTGTTTAGCAGACTTTTCGACCAAATTCATTCGAGGTTTATCAAAAAATAGAAGCGCTTTATAGCTCTGATGACTCAGTTTTCTGTAAACGGTTACTGCGTTAATCATCTTTCACTATGGCTGGTCCTTAGATGAGTGACCTCGTTGGGACATTTGCATTAGAAAGCATTGTGGTAACTCCTCGGGAGCACTCTTCCTACTGCTTTGCCTGTATTCTCCTAAATTCTTCCTGGGATACTTTTGCTTGTTTTTGCCACTTCGTTCCCAAGAAGAATACTATCAATCAAATCAGCATGGTAGTTTACTGCTGGACGTAGGCCGCGCCCAAATTAAGCCACAACACTGGGTCGTGCACCCTCCGACTCCAGTCACTCCCTGCGACTTGTAAGTTGTCGGTTCATCTGGCAAGCAGAATACAGTAGTATAAAAGTAATATATTGAAGTAGGTGATTTTACTATCACAACAACCGTGCCCTAAAATGAGAAAGTATCACTTACAGTGTGTCGCAAGCGTGCAGTGTGTCGCAACTCGCGCGCTGCCGGTAACTCTACACCTGACCGCAGGCAGTGCCCAGGAGCATAACTCACATGGTTTACTCGGATTTATGGAACATTCTGGGTTATCAACCAATCTTGCGGAGCCACCACAATAGATTAGTTGGCTCCACGTACCTACATAATAGGTGGTTTATACCTATTGTCAATCGCGAGAATAAAAGATAATCTGTCATTGACCAATAGGTAGGAATTCAAGCACTACATGATAGCATTGTTAGCTAATGATCATAACTTAATTTGAGCTAGATCATGTGTAAGAATGTCGAAAAATATTTATTTATTATTTAATTGTAGATATTATCTTTATGTCGCCAAATCGTGTGAGTAATATTCGTACGAATATTGTAACATTCGCGTATAATTAAGAAAAAGTCTATTCACTCTATTCGAAGATCAACTATCGCGCCATTAAAAATCATTCAATACGTGTTGATCCTTATGCAAATATCTACAAAACTTATCGGCTTCAACAAATAAGTTCCAAGAAACTAGCGCTCGATCTAAAACGTATGCAAATATTAGTTTTTAAAAGATTTATAACTAGTTATTGATAACGATAAAAGCCTATAATGTGAGCTATCAATCACTTTCTATATTCGCGACGTTCCGCACGAAACGTTTATTCGGACAACGAACGGGACAGTTGGATCTTGATAACGTTTATTTTATAATTGTACCAATGATAGTTACGGGTGCAATAATACCTTGGAAATATGTGTTGACTAGATACCGGACATGGCTCCGAGCTCGTGGAATTCTTTTCCCCTTTCTGCATCTCAGGGAAACGTATTCTTAGAATAACGTATTCTTGAAATAAAAACAAACTTCCAGTTCCACACATCCATAGGTATTATGCAAGTAATAGTTTGCTACTCATTTATGTCATTTGGTGGAAATGTGCCTATGCAGATAGCTGGTATTGTGATACACCAATATGTGCAACCAGTTGCACCAAAAATAGTCCTCTTTAAGCCCAAAGATTTTGATGAATCAGTCATCGCTACAAGAGGAAAGCAACCGGGACTAACGGTGAAATAATGAGAATGATACTCTTGGTCTTGTCTATTCATATTTTATGACTAGCTGACCCCGCAACTTCGTTAACGTCACATAAAGTGTATGAAAGGAGAGGTATTTCTTCATCAGACTCATCAAGCAGCGTGTGAAACTGCCCTGTTTGCTTAATCATAAAAGAGCTTAATGATTAAGTCTATTCTTAGCCTTAATCATTAAGCTCTTTTATGATTAAGTCAACACGCGAGTTTAGATTTACCCATTTTTAGATTCATATGTCTATGTATGATTCTTTAAAGTGATATAACTTTTTTATTTATAAACCGATTGACATGAAATAAACACTAAATGTTAAGTGGAGCAAACCTTAATACAATAAAGAAAACCGCATTGCAATCGGTTAAGCGGTTACTGAGATTAGCGTGCACAACAGTGCAGACAAACAGATATACAGACATACAGACAAACAGACAAAAATTCTAGAAATCATTGTTTTGGGTTATGTTGCGTTCATAAAGCCCCTCTATAATATTTTTTCTTATTTATCTTCCATGTCCAGACAGCGACCTGTTACGATTTTATTATAATATATGTATCAAATATTGATGATTGATGATTTAATCAATCAAAATGCGTACAATATGAATATGACATTACACGCGAAGTACGTGCTCGGTTGCAAATAACGTTCTTGTTCTCCTTGGATAAACGACTAATACGAGTAAGAGATACGTATATTTTATATACAGCATGTTTGTGTTGGGTTTTTTTTTAACATTTTATTTCAACTCACTTTATCATTAGTATTTTCTCCCACGTAGCTGAACCTGTTGCCGTGTTGAAATGTAGCCACCCCTGCCTGAGACCTTCAACTTGGCTTAACCGCTGCCATGTTACGGTCAAGTGTGACCAACAGCTTAACGTGCTCTCTGAAGTAAGGAAATGGAAAGGCCAAAATATCGAATCACCTCAATTATACCTACCAGCCATTTTTTTTACGTAAGGAAAATCATACTATCATGGATGCTATGCCGGACTACTACCGACTAAAAAGCACACGTATCCCAAATAACAGCCTACGGTTGGGAGCCCGGTTAAGGCCTCGGAAGGATATCACAAGACTCCCAAACAGTAGGTACTAGCCATAGCGTAAGATGCTATCGTTTGCAGAACACAGAGCTAGCAAAACTACAAGCGCTTCAAATGATGCCATAATATACCTACTTACTTAAATAATATTCAAGAAACGCTTTTAAGAGGCTTTTATAAAACTACGCTGAAGGGTTCCTAGAGTTTTTTTTTAAAGGCTCGGTATTGTCTATAATGTGGCTCGTAGGTTCTAAGTATAAATAAGTAGGTACCATAAGTATTCATCCTGTAGTACGCTTGGAGCCCACACTCGCGCACAATAAAAACTAGGTGACAATATCGTTTCCCTGTGGCACGGCCAATATTCGATGCGATGACGGTACCTCGCCTTGGTACAAACAAACACATTAAAATAATATGACACATGCATTGATCAAAACGATTAAGGTGGTTATACAGAAATTCTGAACGTAACTAATGTTTTTGTCGTAGCATTCTTGCTTCATTGTTTCCATTGTTTCAAATCGGTTGCATGGTCGATGTCAAAAAATTCCCTTTAAAATGTGAAAGTTAGCGAGTATGGATGTTTGTTAAATTGTTATGCCTTCTATCTTTAACGGCTGAACAGATCTGGCTGAAATTTAGTAAAGAAATAAATAAGTAGCGACGCGGGCGCTATCTCCTTGAATAATTAAATTACTAGAATACACACCGCCGCCCGGTCTGGCTAGATCTAGACCTGTCTGCTCTAGGCTACTCAATCCATTCTATCCACCTAACTAGTCCAGTAATGTGAAATTATGGTGTACTAATGAAAGGCCAACTCAGTCAGTCGCGAGCAGATTGATGTTCTGTCGTGATCCTTAGCGATGGGTGCAGGTCGTCTTATCGCATAACTAATGAGACAGCTAATGGATCCATTTATAACAAATTTCATGTATAGACACTACTTTAAAAGAAAGTGACAACACAGTTAGTAAATTAATCATAGACTCATTCAGTACGTGGCCGCCTGGGCTGTCAGTTGTCTAAATGTGTAGCCTGTTTCAACAAGGTCTAATAGCGTCAACAGGACATCAAAAGAAATATGAACACGGCTAGAACTAGTTTTGACTCCTACCAACTAAACCCACACAGTGCCTTACAACTGAGTCCCCGGTAATCCCTTGGAAGGATATCCCAAAGCAAATTAAATAACGATTGTTTAAATAGGTATACCTAAGAGTCTTCCTCTTTTTGAGCATCTTATCTTAAGTGAAGGAGATGGAGAGATCTACGAGTGTCTATGCATCAGCCTAGTCTCCATTAGTCAGTAGGTGGACGACTTGGTGCAAGGTTAGCATGAGGTTTTCTAACACTATTCATAACATTTGCAGTGTAAAATTAAATCACAATCGGAGGTGTCATAATTATTTTTAATGTTTTGTTTAACCGCAATGAATACTTGAAAGATGCAGCTTCTTAGTATTTTAATGTTAAAGTTACTCATTCAGGTCAATGTCGCGTTCTGTTGATCGGCAACTGCGAAATTAAAAATTACCACATTTCTTACTGCATGATTATTACTAACCAGACTTTTTAAAGGGTCTCTTCTAAGGGCGCGTTAGGCATTTTTCATTTAACTAAATTGGCAAACAAGCACAAGATCTATTTGATGATTTTGCCGACCTTTGCAAGGTCCCAAGTTCTCGCAACTACGATAAGACATGAAAAAAAAAAAGATTAATTTTAGTCCATTGAAACGTTACAATTTAAGGACCGAATATTGCATTTCTTAGAGGACGCAATTTTATTTTTGGGACATGTGTGGGGGGTCAATAGAAGCTTAACCTCAAGTTTGTGGGGTCGCCACCCTTGTCCCCCGGCCGCAATCTTAAAAAGGGGTGAAAACACTTTTTTCCCAATATGTCGGAAACTATGAGTCTTACAAAAAATTTGTGACATCATAATTTGTAGCAAATTGTTTTGCCTACAAATATGTTTAACAAATGTTTGCCCTAAATTAAAAATTAAAGAAGTTATACACAAAAAATTGAAAATAAAATTATAAAGAATTTCTTTTTTGCTCTGTGGCGATTTTTTTTATTTCTTTTAAAAGATCATCTACAAGATTAGTCTGAGGTATTTTTTTTGTAAAATCTATAAAAAAAAGTTATAGAGCAAAAAAGAATTTTTTTATAAAAAAATTGCGTGTACTTAGTGTACACACGTAAGAAGTGAAACTTCTTCATAAACTTAATTTTCACCTTACCTTAAATTAAGTCAAAAAGTACAAAAGTCCAAAAGGTCCAAAAGTTCAAAAGTCCAAAAGTCCAAAAGTCCAAAAGTCCAAAAGTCCAAAAGTCCAAAAGTCCAAAAGTCCAAAAGTCCAAAAGTCCAAAAGTCCAAAAGTCCAAAAGTCCAAAAGTCCAAAAGTCCCAAAGTCCCAAAGTCCCAATGTCCCAAAGTCCCAAAGTCCCAAAGTACCAAAGTCCCAAAGTCCCAAAGTCCCAAAGTCCCAAAGTCCCAAAGTCCCAAAGTCCCAAAGTCCCTAAGTCCCAAAGTCCCAAAGTCCCAAAGTCCAAAAGTCTAAAAGTCTAAAAGTCCAAAAAGCCCAAAAGTCCAAAAGTCCAAAAGTCCAAAAGTCCAAAAGTCCAAAAGTCCAAAAGTCCAAAAGTCCAAAAGTCCAAAAGTCCAAAAGTCCAAAAGTCCAAAAGTCCAAAAGTCCAAAAGTCCAAAAGTCCAAAAGTCCAAAAGTCCAAAAGTCCAAAAGTCCAAAAGTCCAAAAGTCCAAAAGTCCAAAAGTTCAAAAGTCCAAAAGTCCAAAAGACCCAAAGTCCCAAAGACCCAAAGTACCAAGGTCCCATCCAAAAGTTCAAAAGTCCAAAAGTCCAAAAGTCCCAAAGTCCCAAAGTCCCAAAGTTCCAAAGTCCCAAAGACCCAAAATTCCAAGGTCCCATCCAAAAGTCCAAAAGTCCAAAAGTTTAAAAGTTCAAAGTTCAAAAGTCCCAAAGTCTCAAAGTTCCAAAGTCCCAAAGTCCTAAAGACCCAAAGTACCAATGTCCCATCCAAAAGTCCAAAAGTCCAAAAGCCCAAAAGTCCAAAAGTCCAAAAGTCCAAAAACCCTTAAATGACATGCTATCCCTGGATAAAGTACTCTTAATTCGAATCCACCGTGGTGGGGAACAGAACAAAGATGGCGCGTAACCAAAAATCGTGACGTGACGTGACGCAAATTTTTTTCCAACGCCGATAAAGAAGTTTCACTTCAAAAAATTCAAAAAAAATTGTAAAATTTTTTGTTAAGTTATATACACATTTGTAGGCAAAACAATATGCTACAGATTATGCCTCTACAATTTTTTGTAAGACTCATAGTTTCCGAAATATTGCGAAAAAAGTGTTTTTTCCCCCCTTCTTTTCAAGATGGCGGCCGGGGGACAAGGGTGGCGACCCCACAAACTTGAGGTTAAGCTTCTATTAACCCCCCACACATGTTCCGAAAATAAAATTGCGTCCTCTAATAAATGCAAAGCTCATGTAACATTTCAATGAACTATTTGTTTATGTAAGGAAGCAGAATGTTTGAGGATCGATCATTACAAACCAGCCAGTCTCAATTCTCAGACATTCATTAAAAATAGTATGACATAGGTAGGTTTCCTACATTCCGATAATTCTATATATTAGTGTATTCTTGCGAAGAATTCCTAAACAAATAAGTGAACCAGTTCAAGGTGTCAGGCCCGACAGGTGACGCGACACTGCAAATGGTAGGCATTTACGCGGTTTTCCTTTACTTTACCAGTTCTAGTGAAACTGAGAGGGACCCATATTATATAGTGCACCAGGTCTGTCAGTATGGTCAACCGGTAAGGAAAACCAATGCATTTTGTAACGATTGACACTTACATCTCCATTAATGAAATTACGCCTACCAAAGACCAGCCGAATCGCATAAACCTAGAAACATTATTCTTTAGGGTAAGCCTTTACCCTTATTACGCACTCACTAAAAAGGATACTGCCATTTTCTTCTCACATTAATAGACGTACCTACAACATGTTCAAAACCAGATAGTATCTCATAAATGGCAAGATTCACTTCACTAGAATTGATGCCTAAAAAACAATACAGACTTTCAGTGCGGGCGTAAGTTTCGTTTCGGCCAATTTCAAAGTAACTGTATCTTAGAGTATCTATTTATATTCTTTCTAGATAATTTATACTCTCTAAGAACTGGATAGACCACCGTAAAATAAATAGTTCACGTAGTTCCCATGAATCGTTTCCAGAAAAATTTAACAGTTCAAACAGTTGGATTGGTCTAACTAACTGAAACATAAAGTCCCAGTAGTTTACAAAACTTAACCACGGGCAATTTTTTTTTTCATTAACAGTAATTTTATTTCGAACTATTCGAAACGATATAAATTTTAAAGACCAAATAGGTAGGTAGATAGTTGTTGAGTGCACTAATGTGAACAAAACATACTTTACACATGAAATGGAGAGGCAGGCATTGAGGACCCCGTATAGGGCGACACGCTGCCCTTGTCCCACACTCTGGGGGTACACATTAGGGCTGTCACACACCGCTAGTGTTGTGAATATATGAATATACCCTAGTCCTGTTAGGCTTTTTGGTAGCTTTAATGTTTAAAATCGCGATGCAAATTACTGGTAAGATTTTTAAACTTTGCCTGTAAATAGGTACTTACTTACCTACCTACCTAGTTTTGGGGAAGTTATCCGTCTGTGTTTTAACACAGACGGATAACTTCTCCCAAAACGAACAAATGAATCCAAAGATAAAAACTTTTCATACTTAATTTAAATTCAATTTCGATGGTCCTTCCTTACCTACACCAGAGCCGACAGATCATAGGTTTTTCTCTCTGTACTGTGCAATGTGCATATACGCATATACTAATTAATTTATGAAGATTGTTAAGTGTTTGAAGAACGTTGGATTATTTTAAGGAAAAAGGGGTTATGCTAAAAATATTAATTGGTACAATATTTAACTTCTACAGAGTCAATAAATTTTAAAATTTATTTTATAGTTTCAAAACCGTAGGTAGATACCTACTAGACACTAAATGAGACGAAGCCTACTGAGACAGCTTCAACCCTGTGGTGTTGAATCACGCTGCACCATATGACCGTACGATTTACGATCTGATGCAACCCGGCACCGAACCGACTGACCTCATATTCGTCATTCAGTATTTTATCTTTTTTATGTAGGCACAATAAGCACGTTCATTATTATAAAATTGCTTGATGACGTAATGTCTACAATTAATTTTACGGATATCTTATACCTACCTACTAGTGAAAATCAAAATAAAATGAAATGTAAATGAAAGTTGTTTTATTCATTTAGGTAACAAAGTAGGTAACAGTCATAGAATTATAACGCAGTTATGAACGTCAAGATTTTTGATCCTACATTTACATTTTCTTCCAGATTCGCAAGACGGTAGAGTCTGTGAGGAAGACAAAGACAGCTATCACAGAATAGGTAGGCAGCTATCACACAAAATACAAGCTATATCTAGTAGGTAGTATTTGTAATACAACTATACTGATATCCTAGTTAAAGGTTTTAAAGTAGTTTAAAAATATAGCCTATTTAAAAAGTCGGCAGCGCGAGTGTGCCGAGTGTAGCGCCTCTGGTGTTGCAAATGTTCAAAGGCTACTTTAGCCACTAGGCCATCTGTGGACCGTATGCTTGTTTGCGAACTTAGTCAAATAAAAAAAAGCTATTCTGTCGTGTTAAACGGAGTTTCACAGTTCGTTACAATTTTTAACTTGAGACCTATTCGATTACATGAAGATGGCTTGTGGCTAGATCTTTAGAAGAGGAAGCTTACCTATACCTATGCAGCTATGGCATTAGTTGATGGGGTTTGCACTGGACACAGTTATAAACTTTTGTAAAATTAAGTAGCAACAATCCCCATAACCATTACTTAGTGATCTTATGCAAGTGATTCGTCTAGTATCAAGCGCAGATGCACCATTGGCGAACTTTCGAACGGTGTATTTTCTTCAAGCATTAAGTATGTTTATCACAGTAAGGAACCTATTTAGTCCTATGTATTAAGTAGGTACAAGACACAATAGAATCATTGTGAACGTAACCGGTAGGAGCCGACACCCGCTGCCCTTCAAGGTGTCTGACTTGTTATAGGTACCATACAACTCTAGGTATGCATGCATCTGTATCTGTAGGCTAGACGTTGCCTCTTAAAATGCTTATTCATTACTAGATATAGCTTATTCCTGGGGACATCCTTCAGAGGGCATGCCCGGGGCTCCCAATCGTAGGCTGTTAGGTGGGATACGTGTGGTTTAGTCGATAAGAGTCTAGAGTATAACATCCCTGTAGGATTTTCATTACGTTAAAAAAGAAAAAGTTTGAAACAAATAATTTAATGTAAGTACATACTCTGCTAGTGCATTTTTTGCAGTTTGACGCTTTATAAGTGGTAGTGTTTAATATGTAGTTTATCATAAAGCACAAGCTTACTCGTTTTATATTTACTTAAATAGGGTGAAATGAAATAGATGACTCATATTAGGTATTTAGGGTCGTTTCCCAGGTCATATTGGTCTCCCAGATGTTCCTTTCTGCACTCGCAAGCAACACAGTCTTGCACAACATAAGTACAAGTGATTGCAATTGAGTTAGTGGTGATCCCGTCGTGCGATTTTTCACTCTCATTATAGCATCAGTTGTTATGGTTGTGACAACTCCGTAACTCCATACATCTGCACTAACTGTGTCACACACGTAGGGCTGCCACGACAGAGCTCAAAATCAAAATCAAACTCAAAAATATATTTATTTCACATAGGCATTATACAGATGCGCTTGTAAAACGTCCAGAATATAAAACAAAAACTCTACCACCAGTTCACAACGCGACCCACCTGAGAAGAACTGGCAAGAAACTCAGCGGGTTGTTCTTTTTTTTTGCTCTATTTACAATTTTAAAGAATCTAAAAACTAGGCATTTTAACAATTGTTTTGAGAATCCTGCAGAGCCCAACAAATAATCATTGATTGTATAGTAGCCCCTGCAGTACAATTTACTTTTAACAGATCTTTTAAACTTATTAAGGGACATACTTTTAATTTCGTCTGGAAGCCTGTTGTAAAAGCGTATACAGTTACCCATGAAAGAATTGCTGGTTTTGTGCAATCTGCTATGAAAAACAGCAAGGTTATTTTTATTTCTAGTGTTGACATTGTGTCTATCACTTAACTAAGCGAAACTATGTAGATTTCTTTGTACATACATAAGGTTTTCAAAAATATATTGTGATGCTACAGTAAGAATATTAACCTCTTTGAATTTTTCGCGCAGAGAGACCCTTGGACCTAGTCTATATATAGCTCTTATGGCCCGCTTTTGTAAAATAAAAATTTTATTTATTTCTGCAGCATTGCCCCACAGTAGAATACCATAAGACATTATATTATTTTTTATTTAAGGTTTACTTATTCGCTTTTAAAAAGTACTTATTATCTACCTGTTATTTACTGTAAACTTTTTATACGTAAAAAAATGGCTATCCCATTACACCTCTAGTAGGTGAAGCAAATCTTAAGAAACCCGTTCTGTGGATGGCGACATTAGAGGGTACTTATACCACAAAAAGAGTCCAGTTGTAAGGGTTCCTGTTGTTGGTAGATAAATGAGTGAGGTATTCGGTAATTTTCAAGAAATTTTGAGATAAGTACTGAATACTGTAAGTACCAACCTCCATCCTAGCGTCGTCAGTCTATAAGTATCTACTTAATTAGGTATACTAAAGAAGTTCAAAAACATCAAGTTACCGTCAACGTCATGCATGATGGAATAATAAAATTTCTCTAAGCTCAGCTCATACGTTCGGCGATTTCCTTCTGTACAAGCCGTGTCTCGAAAGTTTTAACTTATTAGTCCACATAAGATGTTTCTTCAAGGTGATCCCCTTACAGATGAACCACGCTGGCTAGACGTGGAACAGTGTAGTGTCAGGGTCGCCCAGCACCTGAGCACAGTACCGTGTTCATTGAGGGAGGTGTTTTGCGACCTGTGAAATTCACCAGCTTAGGTCTACTCTACATAACTAAGCCAAAGAATACCGAAGAGTACATAATTAGGTGGTTTATTTATATCTACTTGGCGTTTGTGGACAAATTTAAGATTCTTGATTCGGTCTAAAACTGAGCTGTTTCAATCTCTACCAATTGAGTAGGTATCGGTAAAAAAATTAATACTGACTAGTGCAAATAACAATAGTTGTCGTCAACCCTAGACAACTGGTCGGTGTGACCATACCGGGAGTAGCATATGTCTGAGCTTCTGCGACCATATGGCGCAGTTTACCTCATCGCCGCAACACCACTCGGCGTCAGGTCATCGCGCATTAGGCAACTCGGGCCACTACTTAGATAGTATTAAATACTCAGGAGTTGGCTGTCACAAGGAGTCATTACACCTGAATATCGTCTGTACCTAATATGCAGTGCCTACTTAGGTACATCAGGGATCTATTACCTAGTACCTACCTATACCGTTTTGATGGACGTTATACAAGCTCGTAAAGATACATGCCTTTGTTATCTACTGAAATTACATTTATTATTATTATCTACATAAATATAAATTACTATACGTTTACAATGCAACAAGAGGTTCAATTCAACGCATACGTCTCAAAAAAATCTTCAACGACCTCCAAGTTTCTATCTCTATACACCTTGCACCTGGCGGCGTGCGCCAGCACCGGCTCCGACCTGTCGTAGTTGATGTGCTTCTCATACGTCTCGGGGTCGTCGAACACCTGCTGAGCAGTCTTCGGGTCCATCAGAATGAACGGATAGATAGTCATCGCCTCAAATATGCCGAACATCCTAGCTCTCTCGCACCATTGTAAGAAATTTACTCTATCATAGCCTAATCCTTCCAGTCTCTTCTTAGAATCGATAGTTAAATTGTCCACAAATATAGAATAGTACATATCAAAGACATTTTTCTCGTATTGTTGACGGAAACTTCTATCAGTAACGAGATATAAGAATATCATGAGATCAAAAGCAGGAGGTCCGTACCGCATGCACTGGAAGTCCACCAACAGCGCGTTTGTCGGCACTCCATTGTCATACTTGAACAGTATGTTGTTCACCCACAAATCCTTGTGTATCAACACGTTTACACTGTCTTTACATTCAGTCAAACTGTGGCTTGCTTTCAGAAACAGTTCATAGAACTTGGACTCTTCTGGCAGGTGGTTGCGGTATGATTTCGTAGAGAGACTTTTCAGGAGATTCGTTGACAGTTTAGCGGCTGCTCGGAGCCATGGGCAATCTCGATACGTGGCTTCGTTTAATATGTGGCCAAACTCTTGGAAGGTATTGTATGGACGTCTTAGTTCGATACTTTTCTTAGTTTCGTAATTGACGAAATCGGAATGAAATCGTGCTAGCGATGACGTTGCCAAGAATATACGTTCTGAGTCAAGGGTCTCCAGAAAATGAGGGCACGTGTAGCCAGCCTTGTTCAAGTCTGGCATCACAACGATTGACTCTGTGTAGATGTAGGCTCTCACACACCACGTAGTAGGACCTATAATAAAAATAATGATTTTGTCAAAATTATCGGCAGGAAATGCTTTTCATGTCACCTCTGTAGAAATTGAGTACATAAATTAAGATTGAAGTGTCACTGTCACGCTCTACATTGTTTTAAGTCGTTTGAAGTCCATCTCTAGGACCTTTTGGTTAACCCTTGGCCAGACTGAAAACTATTTTTCTGAATACCTTTGTAACTAGTATCTAGGTGCTCCATGACTATCTACGTCTACTACTGGAAGTCGTGAATTCTGGTCGCTCGCCAAAGCTGCCGAGGGAAACTTTTGTCGGTCGGGATTACCACCTCTACATAGACTGGATGGTAGTCTGGCCCAGAGTGCCAAGGAGAAGGCCGACCTTTTGGGTTCTCTCTTTGTCTCCAACTCGACCATAAACGATGGAGTTGCGCTTCCGCCTGGTATCCCTTGGTGGTACTTCAATGCCAGAAATTAAATTCAGGCAACGGGACGTCAGGCGGGAGCTTCAATCCCTAGATATTCATAAGTCGAGTGGGCCGGACGGCATTCCCGCGGTGGTACTTAAGCGGTGTGGTCCGGAGTTCAAGTCTTTTCACGCTTTCATACTCCATGAAGCAAGTCCCGGCGTCGTGGAAGATCGCGCACGTGCATCCTGTGCCCAAGAAGAGTGACAGGACCAACCCGGCCAATTATAGGCCTATAGCCGTCACCTCCCTTTTATCTAAGGTGATGGAGCGTGTAATTAATACACAGCTCCTGAGGTACCTTGAGGAACATGACCTGCTCAGTGACCGGCAGTACGGTTTCCGTCACGGTCGCTCGACGGACGATCTTCTTGTGTACCTCACACACCGCTGGGCGGCGGCTATCGAGAGTAAGGGTGAGGCTCTAGCAGTGAGCCTCGACATCTCGAAAGCCTTTGACCGGGTCTGGCACCGTGGTCTTCTTACGAAACTGCCCTCCTATGGACTGCCCGAGAGATTATGCGGATGGCATTCATTGTTATGCAGACGACAGTACGGGTGACACTTATTACACGGGCCGTCCCGGTATCTCTCGGGTTGCAGTGGAAGACAGTCGTGAACAACTTGTGCCTGAAGTCGAGGCTACTCTCACCAGAGTGTCCGATTGAGGTCGACAAAATCTTGTCCAATTCAACCCTACCAAGACACAAGTTTGTGTTTTCACCGCAAAAAAACCCCATTCACTGTGGCGCCGCAATTTCAGGGCACATCTCTCACCATCTCTGAAAGTATAGGGATTCTTGGTGTTGACGAGATTCTAGGCAAGTGCCTATGTATTAGGATTATGCGAAATAAATGTTTTTTGAGTTGAGTTGAGTTGAGTTTGACATCTCCAGTGATGTGCAGTTCCGCAGTCACTTGGAGGGCAAGGCCAAGCTGGCGTCCAGGAAGCTCGGAGTGCTCAGAAGGGCGCGGCGGTACTTTACTGCGGCGCAAGTACTGCTTCTCTATAAGTCGCAAGTGCGTCCGCATTATGGAGTACTGCTGTCACCTCTGGGCGGGGGCACCCGAATACCAGCTTCGTCCATTTGACTCGTTGCAAAGGCGAGCTATGAGAGTTGTCAACGATCCCATACTTGCAGGTGGTGTGGAACCTCTTAGTGACAGGAGAGACTTTGCTTCTCTGTGTGTGTTCTACCGCCTGTACAACGGTTTGTGCTCTGAAGAATTGTTTGGTATGATGCCTACGGCTACATTCAATCATCGCACCGCTCGCCATAGACAGGGTGTTCATCCTCATACGTTGCGTCCTGAGCGCTCGAGCACGGTGAGATCTAATAGAGGCTTTCTTCCGCGTACGCTTAGGTTGTGGAATGATCTCCCTGCTTCGGTTTTCCCAAACACCTACAGTATGGGGTTCTTCAAAAGGGGACTTAGAAGGTTTTTAAAGGGTCGGCAGCGCGATTGTGGCGTCTCTGGTGTTGCAAACGTCCATAGGCTGCGGTGACCACCGGTACATCTGGTGGGGCCGTATGCTTGTCTGCCACTCTAGTGGTATAAAAAAAATACATTGTTACTACCAACGACTATACAACCGCGTCGTTGGTTACTACAAACTTGTAGGGGAAATACGGACAAAATGACATGAATGGACAAAACGACAGTCACCTTTTCTCAAAATTGGCGGGCTTTAGCGACCTCTCTATGGATGTATTACGCGACGGTAGCCATGTTTATAATCCTGTCAGATGTTGAGCGCCATTGGTGCATTCGTGCCGCGGTAACGACACCGAACGTGTAACGTGGATACAAAAGTTTTTTTTTACAAGTGCTTTTCTCCTGTTTTCTGGTGAGTTATTTGTAGTATTTGTAATTAATGCTATAAAAATCTATGAACCATATTACTATCCAGTGATTTTAAAAAACTGTTTTGCAATTGTTAGTGGTTTGATGGAATTATGACTATTTATTCGTTTATGTTTACATTTGGACAAAATGACATACATACGCAATGGACAAAACGACATGGTATGTCATTTTGTCCGTAGAGTGTCTGTTAACTAACATTTTTCGTTTTTTTAGGTGATTTGCCTCGAAACTACAAAAGAAACACTGATCGGCAGTTTTGGAGCCAAGAACCCATGAGCTGTTTTAGCAGCCAATACCCTGTTTTAGTAGCCAATTCACTGTTTTTGCAGCCAATATCCATCTCGTATGTTTCTGCTTATATTGGAGTTTCTCATGCGATGCACGACCCGCACTTTTTGTAAACAATACTTTTAATCTCTAACTGTAAAGGATTAGGCAGATCTAAGAAAATATTTACAGCGAAGATTTCTAAGGTGAAACTCAAGATAGTGATAGCGATTGCGCTTGCATTTATTGCAACGATCTCTTTTCTCATTCTAAGCTAGGATAAGGTTGATTACGTCGTATGATGTTCTCTTTGGACTAATGCTTTATGTGCTGATGTTTCACAGAAGATCAAACGATTTATTTGTGAACTGTGTACTTAAATTATTACTGTCATTATGTCCTTACTCTGTATGTCATTTTGTCCGTACTATACGGACAAAATGGTTTTTGTGATTGCTTTTTATATTTCTTAATATATATTTTATTATAGTTCCTACATAATTAAAAGACTTTGTTACTGATAGTCAATGAACCTAAGTTGAGTAAAAATTAATTAGACTGATTATAATACCTAACGTTAAATAAATAAATATGACTATTAAACAAAATACCGTGTCATTTTGTACGTACTTCCCCTATTTCTTAAACAAACTTATTCGTTTCGAATTCACAAAAATATTGAACCTCAAGCACTTACCGTTAACATAGATATCTTCAATAACTCGATACATAAGCATTTCACGCCTAAAGTAATTGCTTTCGTTAATGAAATCATTTTTAGGTTTGTTGTTCGCGGGAATCCGCTTAATAAACAGGTGCACTTTCTTGCGTTGTCCGTCGACATCTAAATGCAACACTGCTTTCATGTGGTCACCCAGGAAACCAATAATACCGTCCGCTGCCGGCTTTACCTCACTGCCTCTCAACTCCCAGGGAACATCCTCTCCAATGGATTGTGTCACAATGTGGTGGATTTGCTTCTCATTCAAGAATTCGTCCAGGCGTAAACGTTGTAACTTCCCGAGCATTTTGGAGATCTAAGAATCTATCGTGGTAATGATACATTATATACTGATACTTTATCTATTGATCAAAATAACTAGTTGCTAAAATAAACCAAATGTCACTGCATCAAGAGACAAGAGTTGTATCATCGTAAATATTCTAAGTCAATATATTTGTTTGCTGGAGGATCTGAGGGCGAACTATATAAAGTCAAACCTGCATTGTTTAATTAAATCAAGATGGTGGTGTCTAAATAAATATTCAGACGATATTTCGTAAATATTATGCAATTATTGACGTTGCAATGCATAGGTGGAAAATTTTGAAGGAAAGTCGGCTAATTTGTTCATAATAAAAATAGATCAGGTATCGTTTAGATGTGTTTTGTTTGTAGTAGCACAGGTAGTAGGTACTTAAGTATGTCATTAACTGGGAAAACGTATTCCCGGTTGATTCTTTTGCTTATAGCCCCTCTCCATAAAATAGATTGCAGTGTGCAGAGGGGCTTATGGCGAGGCTTGTGTCTGTAGTCGTGACTCTGTTGCATTAGTCTACGTCACTAGGTCACGTGGATCATCTGTTCAAAGTTTGAAATAAAACAAAAATGACAACGTCAATCGGATTGAACTTTCACTTTCACAATAAACGTTTTAGAGAGGGGCATTCGGGTGAGACCGCCGCACGGCTTCTTGTTTAATTTCAACCGCTTCTAGAACTATTCTAGGGTATAACACATTCACACACATACGAAGTGTTGAGGCCCCGTGGACTCAGAGATCTGTAAACGATCACTGCAGTAAGCAAATTTCACTATGACCTGTCCTTGGATGGGTGACCACCACATGACCCCTTTGTGACATTTATTTACAAGCGTTTCCGTGCTTGGGAAGGCACATTAAGCCGCGTGTTCCGGTTCTCAGTCACATGACAGTCGTTAAGCCAAGTTGAAGGCCCACAAGGATGGGCGGCTTGAAAAATGTTAAGTGGGTCGTCACAACCAGCGCCTGGGTCGGTAACCAACCATCAGGTAAGCCGTAAGCTTGTCTGCCAACTCAGGAGAATAAAAAAAAACATGTGTAAGTAAACCAAAGTAATAGTAGTAACGTTGATTGAAATCATATTCCAATTTGACGCGCGATCCAATCATTAGGTATGGTAATAAAATTTTGCTCGAAGACAGATTCCGTCCTGTGAAGGGAATGAACATACATATGGTCACGCCTTTATCCCCGAAGGGGTAGGCAGAGGCATATTATATGCCCACATTTCACCATTGTATAATTTGTCCCACGTAATAGGTGGAGAGCCGTATTGCCGTGTTTAAATGGACAGGCGCAGGTTGTGACTCTGCCTGCTGTTGAAATAAAGCCTTCAACTTAGCTTAACGACTGCCATTTTACTGGCAACCGGGACCAACGGCTTAACGTGCCTTCCGAAGCACGGAAACGCTCAAATAAATGTCACAGTGATCACATGGATGGTCACCCATCCATGGACCGGCCATAGTGAAAGTTGCTTACTGCAGTGATCGTTTACAGAACACTGAGTCCGTGGGGCCACGAGCGCTTCGTGAGGAGAATGAAAGTGAGGAGAATGAAAATGAAAGACAAATAATAACCATTAATTGTATAAATAACTATATTTAATAAACAATAATACAATGTAGTGAAACCAAAACTATCGTACAGCCAGAGCGACACAGCGTCGGTTCGCTCTGACTCTCTAATACTATACAATATGGCAACATTTGGCTTCCTGTTCGCGTGGCCCTGGACACCACTAATCTTAGACATTATTATTTTCATTATTGTCTTTTTACTTTGATAATACTTGTTGTCTTCTCAAAACTATTCATTATAATGAGTGTGGGCATTTAACCGGTGTCAAAAAAAGAAATATTCTTTCGAAACTGGTTTCTAAAAGAGAATTCAAATGTCGATAAAAGATAAGTTTATTTTTCGAAAACTGTAATAGCTACACATACAAGGCGCGCGGAACAGCGGCAGTGAGATTGCAAACCTTTATTTCAATTTACTAAAATATTGTTTAAATACATTCATTTTCCATTAAAATAAATTGTAATTTCTAGTTACAAACTAAAGTAATGTTATTTTTACATAGAATTTATAAATAACAATATAACTAATGGAATCAGACGTTACATGGCGGAAATCCATCATAGACCGATATCATTAAAGAGGGGAGAGGAGCCCACCGCACAATATCGGTCTGTCAATCCTAAAGCACTGCAGTCACGGGTTTTGTAGATTGTAAAATTGGAGAATGACGAATCGAACTAATCATGAAAGGAATGTACAGCTGGTTATAGGTGTCTATATCATCCATATTGTCGGCAATGAGCAATAAAAAAACCGAAGTGCGAGTCACACAGAGGGTTTCGTACCAAAAAGAGTTTAAAAACAATCAAGTTGTTGTATGGGAAGAACCTGCCTTAAATTTTTATTTCTTATTCGGTTTTTTGGTATTTGCTGTTAAAGTGTCCACAGAAATTAATCATCTGTGAAAAATTCAACTGTTTAGCTGATCACGCCTCGACGGCGTTTTGTGGGTTCCTCTAATTCATCTCTTTATTTAATAAACAATATAACTGAGCGTATTGGAAGAGAGTTGCATCAGGAAGACATTTGGAAAACTTACAACTAATTCATACAAGCCTAAATAACAAGTCACTATTTCAATTTTTACGTGTGGAAATACCTCATGGATGCTATGGCGAACTTTTACCGACTAAAACCTATCGTGCCCTACCACAGCCTACGGGGAAGGATGTCCCAGAGGCAGGTATATTGAAGTCATACTATACATAACGAATTCCGAATTGGCGGATCACACAAACACTTTATTTGAGCGATCCGCAAATATTTGTTGGGAGTTTGAATGTTTATCAGTTGACTAGGTCCCATAGCACAAGCATATAGCAACCTATTTTGACGTTGCTGTTGTGTAAGAAGGATGTTTAAACTAAAAGACAAGTTGTATCTACAAACAATACTGATCACGTAATGTGCAGGACATTGCTTCTTGTAGTTGGGAAATAATTAAGTTATTTGCAAAGGGAATGTGTTGAGAAATTGCGTACCTAGCATTATATCTATTGATTTGTTATTTAGACTTGTAGGCTTAATAATAATAAAATTAAATACTTAAAAAATAATATCTATGTCATTCGATGTGTCGTTTATACCACTAAGATGGCTAACAATATAAATAGATAATACATAGTTTCTTTAATATTTATTTATTTATAAGCATGATTTTGGACCTTATGCTTATGGCAGTACGACACAAAAGTTTCTCACGGCGCAATATCGCACAGAAACACACAGGGTAGACAGAGGCGTACCATACAATACTTAATTCAGTCTTAAAGCACTTCTATACAGACTTTTCACACGATACATACTTATATAGTCATGTTTTTATCCCCGAAAGGGTAGGCAGAGGCATTCACCCACATTTTATCATTAATTAAATATCCCAAGTGGAGGTAAGCCTATTGCCGTGTTGAAGTTCAGTGCTTAATCACGAATAATATAATATCATCAATGGAATGCACCAGTCTATTTAGGAAATAGGTTAAAATATCCATAAATCATTGCTTACTTATTATAACTCAAGGCAGTATATCAAGCGTATTAATATAACTTAAATAATTAACTTATTTATATGTATATAATAACTAATATTTTGCTATAATAATCAAATCTATATAACAATGTATATAATTCAGTCTCTTACAGTACAAATATAATACATTTTCCAAAAATACATAACTTTGCTGGAAGCACTTCGTAACGATTGGAAGACTTAAAAATACATTTAGCTAAAATACAGCTGTCAAAGGCACTTCGTAATGATTGGAAGATTTAAAAATACATTTAGCTAAAATACAGCTGCCAAAGGCACTTCGTAACTATTGCAAGACTTAAAAATACATTTAGCTAAAATACAAATGTCAAAGGCACTTCATAAAGATTGGAAGTCTTAAAATACAGCTGTCAAAGGCACTTCGTAGAGATTAGAAGACTTAAAAATACATTTAGCTAAAATACAGCTGTCAAATACTGGCACATTGGAAAATGCTAACCTATCTTTATGATGGAAAGTCTTAGATACCTTCAGACCAAAATGGTCAGCTTTAACATTCATTGCACTTTTGCAGTATGCATATTTCTATAATACGCTTAAATTATTTTTGACTATTACTCTCATAGAACTTGAGAACCGACAGTCAAGTAGTACGTTTCATGGTTCATAATATAAAACATTGCCGTTTATTAGTATAATTTATGTTAAAATTCATGCAATTCATTTTAGAAATGTGTGGCTTATGAATAATTAGCCTTTGCACGACATATGTCCAAAAAGAAAAATGTACGATCGCATAATAATACCCAACTAGAGAAATGCCAAATTTGAAATATGACGAAATATAAATACGACAAACTATAAAAACGATCAATTATAGACTTTAAAATAGCTAGTAGCTTCACAGCTGTGTGAGTCAGTGCAGATCGTTGTAAGAGTTTAGTCGCAGAAGGGACACGTCCATGTCGACAATCGTTGTAGCGTATGTTTCGTATTGTTGACATTTTACTAGTACCTATGTATGTGTTTATGTGAGTACTTTATTAGCTGCGAAGATCATCCGAAATCTGGTCCTTCGAGCCGGATTTGACGGGCGGCGTGTTTCAGGAGACCACGTGCTCATCTGAAAGTAACTATCGTATGTTCGTGATATTTTACAAGTACACATGTATAGGTTTACTGTGGGATAATTGTCAATTGTGTGTTCAAATGTTATCAACATTTGGTCCTTCGAGCCGGATTTGAAGTAAATTATCGAAGCTAGTGAAACATACAGGAGAGCTGGCTAGCAGTCGAGTAACTGCGTGAGTCTATGCAGAGCAGCTCGTAGTGCCTGGTGCGGGTCCCTGGGCGGCGTGTAGTCCTGGCGAGTGGCGGGCGGCGGGGCGGTGTTCCAGGCCACCACGTGCTCGCGGCCCGTGGTGCGGGAAGCACTGACGGCGAACAGGGTTCCACGTCGCCACGCCGCGCGGAGGCCTGACAGCACCTGGGGACATACGTTATAATGTTATTGCGGTTCACTAGTTCAATCTCTGTACATACTTATTTCATAGTTGTATCACTAGATGGCGCTAGTCGGTACTTTGCATCGCACTAGTGTTGTTATTACAGTTTTTATATAGGTCTGTTGTGTTTTGTTATTCAATAGGTATATTATACAGAACGTTACCATCGAACTAAGTCTTAGTCTTATTAGTAAACCAAATGTTTTTAGATGGTCACTTAGGACATCTATACATCCTTTTATGTACTCCTACTAATATTATAAATGTTAAAGTGTGTGAAGATGTTTGGATGTTTGTTACTCAATCACGTTCCAACGGCTGAACGAATTGGGCAGTAATTTAGTACACAGATAGCTTTACATCCCAGGAAAATGGTTCCATGAGAAGCGGGAACGGGTATCAAATTTCACGTGGGCGAAGCCGCGAGCGTCATCTAGTAAAGTTTATAAATTGGACTGGGCGCACATTTGCGATTAAACTGTCTCTAGACAGACAACCACTTTTTAAATTTATTTGAGAACTAGCTTTTGCCCGCGACTTCGTACGCTTGAAAAATATGTTATAATGCCAACTTAATTGCTCTCTGCTTAGCCCCTACAATATGTCGCTCAATAATATATAGCCTATTAGAAGACCCTATCCCCAGTTAATATTTTGTGCATAATTTGAATTAAATCAAATCTATTGAGTACTTTTCGAGATCCTTCCAGACAAAGCAAAGCAAACAGACAAAAAAAATTCTAACTATACAGGATGTTGATCTGCATTTGTGCATTACTTGCACACATGACTGTACTGCCTACACTCGTTGATATTTCGGGATAAAACGAGACACCTTTTTTTTACACTTTTTTTTTCTGCTTAAATTCTTTTCTATTTGCTACGGAAACTCTACTGCTTATACTAAACCAATATTAAGTGAAAAAATGGGGCAGTAAAATTAAGTTCTTAATAATTATTAAATAAAATAAATTTAAAAAGCAACTCGTATGAATCGGTTCTAAATATTCTAATAATACTATTACCTACATAGGTACATTTTCACCGTTCATTCAAAACCGTTTCTTCTTTGCCTACAGTTTAGTAGTCACATACAAATGTGTAGGCATAGGCAAAGGAGGCCTGCGGTGGCGGCGCGGCGCGTGTAAGTTACCCCTCCAACCCCCGCGCAGGAGCGAGCGGCTCAGGCGGCGCCTTTGATCGGTGAATTTGAAATTTTGAATTAATTAGTCGCTCGCCCGCGTTCAGCGTGAGTATAACCGCACGCGCCGATATCTACGTAACGTCCGCAACAACACCGGTAACGATGTCAGAGCGTTACAGTAACGTTGAGTTGGTGGAAATGGTGCGCCTTTACGCTATTTCTAATAATAACGTTGTTGATGCAATTCGCATGTTCAGGGAAATGTTTCCAGACCGACCAATACCATCTCGTCGCATGATGCTTGCCGCCACACAGCGCTTAAGGGATCACCGACAGTTCGAGGTTCCTCGACATGCACAAGGTCGTGGTACACAAGGTCTATCAGCTGATCGGCAAGAGCAGATTCTCAATTATTTTGAGGAAGAACCTCGAGCCAGTACGCGTGAAGCCGGTCGCCGTTTCGGTGTTCATCATACCACAGTGTGGAAGCTGCTGAATCGCGAACTAATGCATCCGTTCCATTTCCGACGTGTTCAAGAGTTGCATCCGCAGGACAATAACGCTCGGACAGTTTTTTGTCACTGGCTCCTTGAACATCAGGACGTGAACATTTTGTGGTCCGACGAATCATTGTTTACGCGCGTGGGCGTTTATAACGTCCACAATGAACATTGGTGGGCTCACCGACAACACAACCCACATGTTACTACGCGGGACTCGTTCCAGGTCCGGTTTAGTCTGAATGTGTGGGCTGGTATCATCGGTGATCATCTACTTGGCCCATATTTTATTGACGGTCGTTTGAACAGTGCTACATACTTGGTGCTACTCCGACATGTGGTTAATGAGATGCTCGATGACATTCCACTCGCATTTCATAGGGACTTGTACTTCCAACAGGACGGTGCGCCACCTCACTATGGACGCCAAGTGCGCGAATATTTAAGTGAAGTGTTTGGTACGCAGTGGATAGGCCGTGGTGGACCGGTAGCCTGGCCGCCGCGTTCACCCGACCTAACGCCCTTAGACTTTTATTTGTGGGGAGATATTAAAATACTTGTTGACAATGAAGACATTGTGAGTGTTACACAATTACGTGAAAAGAATTGTTTTGGCATTTGAACAAATAAAAACAATGTGCTAGTGCTTCGCAGCTTAAAACGCAACTTAGTGCGCCGCGCCAATCTGTGCATAGACACTGGGGGTGAGCATTTTGAACAATTATTGCGTGTTACATGATTTTGTAAATAGGTATTTAAGCTTTGATTCTCAATTAATTCTGTAAATAAGTTGATTTAAAATTTTTAATTACGCCAGAAATGCTTCATTTCAGAATACTTTTCTCATACCTAATGTTTACTAACAGTACTTAATGTTTTTGTTTGCAATTGCATGATAAATAGCGTGTTTCTGCCGGTCCTAAGCCCTTGAAGTAGGAAGGAATCTTTTAAATCGACATAAACTCATCATCAAATCATTAATATCAAATCAAAAATGTACATAAAGGTCACCGAACTTGTCAGCTGGAACTAAAAACTCATGAAACCTAATAACTAATGGCTCCTCTACACTGCCCGCAAAGTTCATAGGCGAAGTACTCTAGAAACTTTGTCTAAGTTCGAAAAAAGTGCGTCACTACACACTCAGTGGTGTCAGTAGCCTGCGCACGCACATTGCCGCCGTTTGTAATGAACAAAGAAATTTGTGTGGTAGAGTTTCCAGGAACAACATAATTTGCTCCTGACCACTGTTTGACGCTGATAATTGGATCACATACACCAAAGCACTAATTATAGCTTAAATCACGCGCCGGCAAAGCACCGGCACACACGATGTCGGCCAAGTAGTGTAGAGAGGTACTTCGTGAACGCACTTCCCGCATCTTTGGGCCCATTGACTGAGGCGCAAAAATCGACAGCAAATAAAGTCGCCTGAGGGGAGGTATAGTTTTTGACGAGGTAAGCCGAAGTGCCTCTTTACACTATCGTATTCATTTAACTTCGTTCAACTTCGCGGGCAGTGTAGAGGAGCCATGAGATGCGATACGTAGCCGCATTATCTAGGTACCTACTATTGTCTAGCTTTAAGCCCAGGCCACACCGCCAGCGGGCGGGCGAGCGAGCTAGGCGGGCGGGTGAAGTGAGATATTGAAGTTATGCAAACTACGCGACATTGCCGAGCTAAACTATGGGGTTTACACCAAAAACTACATACGGAAGGGCGAACCGGGTAGTGCGGATGAGACTAGACACGTGGACACTGCTATTCGAATGACAAGCGACGACTAGTCTGAGTACCCGAAACGGGGAGGACCGTAGTTAAGCTAGCGAAGCGGGCGCGCCTAACGACGAAAACGAGTAGCTTCGCTCGCATCAGCCACGTAGGTTATTCGGCAGCTCGCAGTGTGCCTAGCTCGCTCACCCGCCCGCTGGCAGTGTGACTTGCGCTTTAGCGTTGGCTCGGCGACGTAAACATTAAATACACGGGTGAAGATTTTTTCTTCGTAAATCATATTTCACTAAAAACAGGATTTTTGGGGTTTTGTTATCTACGTATGTTTGTGTTGCTTGCAATCGATAATACCTATCGTACACTACGCACTGAAGGAGGCTAGTGCACGACCAAATCAACAGCTTGTATTTTCGGTTTCGGTATCTTATATTGAACACACAGCGAGTATGTTTTTTTAATATTTCGTATGTACAGTTTTGAATTTTCTATCATTTTATTATATGTATTGATACTGCGAAAGAGACGTGACACAAACAAAACGATATTTTACTGTGTAACTATATTGTTTTATAAGTGCCGTGTTTTTAGCTGATAATGTTCTTTAAATTAAATGAATAAATAAATACGTGAATTACCAACGCAACTCACATCGCCTTTGCTAATATTATGAAATCAAAGTGTACTAATATGTTACACGCGTAGCTCCCAAACGGTTTGACCGATCCGGTTAAGCCGTTTGGGAACAACAGTAGTCGACGAGACTCACCTGTCGTCCGAGCGCCGTGTCGGGCAGCAGCGAGTGTCGCGGGAAGCCCACCGCGTAGTACGGAGCACCCGGTACCGGGTGTTCCGGGCCCTGCCGCCCCGACTGGAAGCTGAACACCACATAGCTACACGTACATGTATACTCTAATACCTAGCACCAAAGACAATATAACCTAGACAGCGCTATAACGGGCATACGCATCCACCGCCCATAAGCACAGACTGTGCAAATGCGGCTAGCCCGCCCTTTTCTCTAAAGAATTTTGCACAGTCTATGTCCATCTCCATTCTTTCCTAGCTAACACATATCTTTATCTCGCTCTGTCTCTGTCACTTATTTGCTAGTGATGTAACGCACTTGACATATTATTAAAATACGATAAATCGTGTACAACTACAATTAATAATGAATTTTGTATTTTGGATGGATCTCGGATTCCGGATCTCCTTATACTGTATAGTAAGCAAGTCTTTTATCATAACATCGATATAACTGTGAGCAACACCCCAACACTACCGAATGTGACAGTTAGAGCGTGGCCTTGAAGAAGCCAATCTGATGAGTCAACCTCTCCCTGCACCCACCAACATTTAGCGCCTACGTTTTCATAGCGAAGTTCACCTACGCGCTGTCTAAGGTTATATTGTTATTCACTAGCACACATTTCGCTCTCTCACCTTCGCCACAAATTAGAGATAGTACAGATGGAAACCTACATACTAAATTCGCTGAGGCAACACACACATAGACACTGCTCACAATGTTCACAGATACGACACAGACACGAGTTCAAGAGATTTTCATAGTAGTTTTTAATAGTGATTTGTGAGCGAGTGTGCGTAGCAGAGGGTAGGTGTGAAAAAAGCACAAACATGAGTTTTCCATCTGTACTATCTCTAATTTGTAACTTTGCTGTCACCATCTAAATCTCGTTTTCTCTTTATCATTATAATGATCACACTTACATATGAATTGTTACTCTCTAGCCTTGTCTGTTTCTTTATCTCATACTTTCATTTGTACATGTTCCGTCACTATCTTTAGCTGTTTCTCTCTCTCTCTCTTTCATTTTGACACTATTTCTCAGATTCACTCTCATTTGATCACACTTTCATTGTCATTCCTTCTGTTTTTCTTTTCCTTTCCTTTCATATTATAGTCCAAATACAAAAATTTGTTGCATTGCATACATTTGTAACACTCACAATAGAGATGCAGCTATATGTAATGGGAAGAGAAGAAGTAAAAAAATACTTCTTCTCTTTCTCTTTTGTCGCTGCGTCAAACAAAATACTTGTTATCATAACTTCAAAACATTTCCATCAGTCTCTCTTTCATATTGCAGAGTTCCACAATGTCTGTAGCAGTGCGGTACTCACTTGTATGTGACGAGTATGGAGCCGGTGCAGGCGGGCTGCTGCGGCAGCGGGTGCGCCTGCACCGCCCACGTCATGGAGCCGGGCGGCTGGCGGCCCCCGCGCGCAGCGTCGCACGAGCCCGCGCCGCCCGCGCCCGCGCCACCCGCGCCCGCGCCGTACGTGCGCCCGCACACCTGGCACTCGATGTACGGCGCCTCCTGCGGGGGAGACGGAGGTTAGTGGCACACAGCACGTGCAGCGCAGTGCACAGCGGCAACACACAACACACAACACACAAGACACGCACCTGCGCGGCCCGCAGCGCCTCCAGCCTGCGGTTGAGGCAGCGCAGGTGCAGCAGGTGCTGGCAGGGCACCAGCGCCACGGCGGGCTCGGCGCGCGCGTCCAGCGGCGCCAGGCAGGCGGGGCACAGCGCGCCCCACTGCGGCACGGGCGCCGCGCGCACCCACGCCATCACCGCCGACCACCCCCCGTCCGCGCCTGCAGGTATAATAAGGCTCACTCGGGACTCTGTGGCGAGGCCACTTCATACTTGTAAAGCTTCTGAGTGTAATTAAATCAGCCTATAGCGATCCTTTTCCAGGTCATCACAGCACCTGACCGGTGGAAGTCCCGCTTACGTTTGCTGAAACTCGGTCGAAACTCCAGACTGAATTTTTTTGCTCCATCGAACATCGGTTGCTCTACAAATGTGGCCAGTTAATCGCCACTCTTATGCACCTATTCTGCGAGCTACGTTGACCATCTTGCTCAAGACACGGGCAAGAAGTACCGTTGATTGCAAAGGAATAACACCACAGAACTGAGACGATAGTTGAATTTTTACTTCCCAGTCCTTATTCTATTTTCAAATGAACAACCCGACGCAATTTGCGCATCATTGCCCAATCCAACCGAATCCTTCTGGTTTTCAGGTTATTCTCGGACAACTTCAATCCTCTATCTTTCGACCTAGACTGATCCTGGCGTGACGTGCTCAAAAACATGGTCTTGCTTTTATCCAAGTTCATACCGAGGCCAAATTGTCGAAATGTTTCGTTTAAACTGCAGCTGATTGTACTCGCTTGTCTTCTGTACAATCTGCCAAACAGTGTGGCTGCGGTCCACGGTACTGAACCTTTTCCAAACCCTGAAACTCGTCAAAGTTTCCAGAGAGACGATTTGTGACTACTTTCGAAAACAACTTGTAAACATTTGTTGTTCAGAAACGAGACAAGTTTGTAGATGGGTAGATAGTATAGACCAGTACAAAGGCCCTTGAAAATGATAAAAAAGAAAGAAATTAGCAGTAGAATCACACCCATTTTTTTAACGTGAGGTAAAATTCATTATGGATGCTATGCGGGACTCCTACCGACTAAAAAACCTCGCGTATGAACCCACCTCGGAAGGACGTCCCAGGACTCCCAACAGACCTACAGCCACCTTTGCAGCCTCGCCCAGGAAGTGTTTCGGGGTGCTATCCCGCGTCTTTGGGGGGTTTCGGGTGTGATCCCGCTTCTTAAGGGGAGCGTGCGTGAATCTCTCACGTCGCGCTGCCGTCATGGGCCTGCTTCTGTAAGGACGGTGAGCAGCCATCTCACCATCCTCAGGCCCTCGGTCATAGAGGCCGTTAGTCTTCGGCGAAAATAATGAAACCCATTGCAAAAGAAAGAGAATGTAACAAAAATAACAGGATAAATAATTTATAGGCGATCTGAGGTCAGGAAATAAAAAAAAAGAAAAAGGAGGGTTTTAAAAAGGAGATTTCTCGATCTCGCGTTTCCGTGCTTCGGAAGGCACGTTAAGCCGTTGGTCCCGGTTGCCAGTAAAATGACAGTCGTTAAGCCAAGTTGAAGGCTTTATTTCAACAGCAGGCAGTCACAACCTGCGCCTGTCCATTTATACACGGCAATAAGGCTCACAACGTATTACGTGGGACAAATTATAAAAAGGTGAAATGTGGGTATATAATATGCCTCTGCCTACCCCTTCGGGGATAAAGGCGTGGTGATGAACAACTTTTCTATTTATACTTTTCTGACATAAACTTTCTGACCGTGAGTAGCGACACGGCCGGCGGCATGATGGCGGCAAAGCGGGAGGAGCACGGTGTGGGGGAGTGAGAGTAACGGATAATGCTCCCGCTCCGCCATGCAGTCCGGGAGCGCCGCGGTAAGGAGTTCACTGCGCGCCCCGAATTGTTTCTTAACTGTGAGCGTAAGGTCGGGGGACCCCGCCCACCAACGGTCACATGGCGGTGGGCACCCTTCCTATGTTTCGGGGGGTGCCAATTAGAACACGCCCGCGCCAGCCGCTCTCTACCTCCTCTACTTACAGAGGGCGCCCGAGAGCGGTGGAGGCACGGGCCTGGTTGGAGTTTGAACTCCATATGGAGCTCTGGGGAGCTGTCTCCGCGGCTGGGATGACGGCGCGTGAATGCGTTCCCCACGTCAAAAAATAGCAACAAAAAAGAAACTTCGAAACGCGTGGTGCTATTTCAAATACTTTTTTAGTGTCATAAAGGGAGTACTTCAAGGATTGTTCCACATAAGTTAATATTGAGGGTTTTCTAGATCAGAAATTAGAGACATCTCAACTTTCGCGAAACCTAGAATTCAATTCATTCTTTGAATTTAAGGGTCCTATTAAACAGTGCAGTTTCGCCCACTCCTGTGAGTCTTAAGAAGATTAATGAATATCTCTTCTTCATACACTTTATGTGATGTAAACGAAGTTGCATGAGTCAGCTAGTTGGCATAATATCGCAAAAACATCCAAAATTTCGATCCAAATATCACACAACATAAAAAGTAGCCTGTATTAATCCATATAAACCTATCCCTCTACCAAATTTCAGCCAGATCCGTTCAGCCGTTAGAACGTGATTGAGAAACAAACATCCAAACATCTATACAAACATTCACTTTTATAATTTATTAATAGTATTGTAAATGTAGAGTACGATTGACTGTTTGAATAATTAATTAAAATTGTAATTCCAATTTTCTGATAAAAGGCAGTTTTCCAGTTCTTAGTTGTATGACCTATTTTTATTACTGAAATATGATTAATTTTTAGTAAAGGCATATTATGTATATTTATAAGTTGCATGGAGCATTCGTGCATATGTACTGTTTCCAGGAATCGAACGTAGTAATATGTGTAGTGTGTGTATGTGGCATGGTGCGATAATAATCTGTTAGGTCTAATAAGTGCCTAGTCAATCTTGCTGAGTTTTGGGCTGGGCATATCCAGCTATTTTTGTCGCCATTGACACGAAGAAGAGAATTGCCTAGTGTAAGTTTCTGCGAGTGCCTACCGTGTGAGTGAGTTTACGAAAATTTGTATTAATTTGTAAAACTGGCCACGTGGTCTATAAAAAATATGCATGACTTAGGATACGGGTTCGATTCCCACCCAGGACAAATCTCTTTGTGTGATGAACACATTGATTTGTTCTGTGTTAGAGGCCCAATAGGCCCATACACATACAATAATATTGATCAATATAGATAATTGTTCAAAAAAATTGACCATGTAGTGGGTAATATTGAGGTTTGAACGACATACACTTGAACGGAAAAATTATCTTCCCTGGTCTATTATGGCTAGGTCCCGTTGAGTTTTTGTCTGTGATGCATACAGAAGCCTTCGATGTTCTCGAAAATCTCGAACTTAGAGGTCATAGTGCTGTTTTCAGTTTCGTCAGGAGGGGGTTTTTAAAGCCGTTGCTGCAAGAGAGGTTTTGCTAACTGTTCTGACCTAGCTTCAAACAACAGTAATTCAGAAAAGACAGTTTCGACGAAACTACCCTTTCATTCTATCTTGTCGTTCTTACTGTTCCTATCAAAGTAGAAAAATACCTTACATTTATGTAAATATGAACCTTTTTTTTAACGTGAGGGAAAATCTTTCATGGATGCTATGCCGACCTCCTACCGACTAAAAAACCTCAACCTGTAACGCCCAACAGCCTACGGTTGGGAGCCCCGGGTAAGTCCTCCTAAATATAGGAAAAAAACACATACACAAACAGCAGTATAATAGAGAGTAAACAAGAGAAGTCATGTCTTAAGGCCGTTCATAGGCCTAACGACCTTGACCATACAAAACACGCGTCCTTCAAGCTAGAAAATATTCAAAATTGAAGAAAACCAAGTTATAGTTGTATGTTATCGTCCTATATTGGCACATTCTATTTGATATAATTGTAGTCATAAAATGCATTCATCTAAAAATTTGGCGCTTATTCTATGATCATTTTACGCATGTACACTCATTTGCAAAAAAAACGGGCACCTAAGCAATGAACCATTTCAAATGCTATTATTGCTTTGTTTGATAATTATAGGTAGTTTTATCCTCACAATTTGGTAAATTAATAAGAAAATAATCGTTTTCATCAGTATTTCATAAAATATTGTTACATTTTATGGGAAATAATGCTAAACCTCGCTAGTAGTGAATGTTCGCTAGTAGTGCATATGCTCATGAAGTAAAAATAAAAAAGTTTTTTTGTTTGTTTTTCTTTAATAAAGTAAAAGCAGATAAATGTTTAGTATCGAGTGTGACCCCTTCTAGCTAAAATCACAGCTTGAATTCGTCTGGGCATGCTAGCGAGTATATCCCGGATACTTGCTTGCGGAATACGTTCCCACTCAGCAGTAATCACATTCTTCAGCTCTCTGATGGTCTGCGGTTCTCACACGCCGTTTTAGAACGTCCCAGATATGTTCTATGGGATTGAGGTCGGGACTTCGAGCTGGTCAATCCAAACGACGAATGCCGACCTCTTGCACATACGCATTAACATCGCGGGATCGGTGGGCATTGTCGTCCATAAAAATAGAGTCTTGACCTAGAGGGGCCAATGCGGGTTGTGCATGAGGAATTAGAACTTCCGTTATGTATCGATGCCCAGTCAGTGAGTCGTTTTCAATGAAGACTAACTCTGTACGTTCCATTGAATTTATTCCTGCCCAAAACATAACAGAGCCCCCACCATAAGGTGTGATTTCTTCGAATCATGCATCTGCAAAGCGCTCTCCTTGTCTTCTTAGCCGCCGAACAGAGATATTCTGGCTTCATCAGAGAACAAAACCCTATTCCAATCTTCTTGAGTCCATGATTCACAATTTCTAGCGAACCTAAGCCTGTGAACTCTGTGCTCCCGGAGTAATTTAGGGCCGCGGGCCGGGCGGTGACTGCGTATATTGGCAGCGAGAAGCCTCCTCCTGACCGTCCATAGACTAATATGCACATTTCTTACTTCTTGGAGGTTGTTCTTAAGATCCACATACGAAGATTTGCGATTTCTCAATTCGCGACTCATAAGAAAACGATCATCCCGTGGTTGGGTACATGGTTTTCTTCCAGAACCAGGCCTTCTCTCGACGGAACCAGTCTCCTGATATCGCTGCCAGGTCCTTTGGACCGTCGAGCGACTAACATTTAGCCTCCTAGCCACGAAACATTGACTGCAACCCTCTTCAAGCAGTTTGATAATTTTGGTAGCTTTTACCACTTTATCTACCATTTTTGATACAGCCAAACAGCAATAAATAAAGCTTTGACAGTTAAGGATATGAAATTAATCGATAAAAATTGAATAAAAGTTGTGAAAGTCGATGTTAACTTCTGGAACTTCGCGCCAAAAATGTAGGATAAAAAGGGGTTTTCTGTAAAAATGAGCATCAAATGAAAATTTGAAATTAGAACGTACTTTTTTAAATACCACGGCATTTTTAAAACCGGCCAGTAACGTGTACAAACGATTGAAACCTTTTTGGTATTGTATCTTTTTAAAGATGAATGAAAATCAAAACCGCCCGTTTTTTTTGCAAATGAGTGTATAATTAATATACAATTTATAACAAAAGCATACGTTGACAGACGTCTTGTAGATTAAAAATCTACTTTAGGCTATAATTTTTCGTCTACGTAGACAAAAATGATTTCATCTGCACCTCTTTTTCGTCATTTTCCGCACCAGTCCCCTCAAGTACCCTAGCACTCACCAACGACGCTGCCGGCGGAGGGGGGCCGCTCGGGCGGGGGCGCGGGGGCGGGGGCGGGGGGCGGCGCGTCGAACACGTCGTCGCTGCCGCCGCTGCAGTTGAGAAGGGACCCCACCGACCCCACCTGCATACATACAAGTTCGCTACAGTTTTGTATAAATAGCACACACGAAAAGCTGTCACGTTCCGCCTAAACCGGGCGTGCTAGCGGGCGGTGACCAAAAAAATTAAAAATGTGGATCGAGTCAAAGTGATAAAGGTACCTTTATGTCGGTCATTTATTAGGTTTTCGCATAGATTTACTAAAACCAGATTTGATTAAGGGATTCATTTATAAAGTAAGCAACTACGAAATTTTACAGTTGCTTATTTTAAAAATAGTTCAAAGTTATTTCATTTATTTTAAGCGTCAAGAGCGACCAACAAATTACAAACTATGTACTATCGAGCTCATAACTGCAGTAGCAATCCTACGTAACTATGGCGTCAACATTCTAGCGCTACTTGTGACCTTTTTCTTTTAAGACAATTGACACACATATATGAATTGTTCTTCCGTAGGAATATTATCGACTAGCGGACGTCACGCGGTTTCACCCGCGTAGTTCCCGTTCCCGTGGGAATACGGGAATAAAATATAGCCTATGTTACCCGCAAAGAGTGTAGCTTTCCAAAAGTGAAAGAATTTTTCAAATCGGTTCCGGAGCCTATTCGTTACAAACAAACAAACAAAAAAACAAATAAACAAATATTTCCTCTTTATAATATTAGTATAGATAATTTCGTTGTTTACTACTTAAGCAACCCGTGGTCGAGTGGTTCTAGTATGGAATGGAAATGCAAAGGTTGATGGTTCTAATCCTACGATCATACAAAAACACTTTTTGTGTTTCATTTATTAATTAATATCAGGTTGATTAATAAAATATTTTTCTTGTGTAGAATTATTATTAGAAACTTCATTCAAAATTACTTTATCAATATTTAAAATTATATTTTTGTTTTAAATATAAAAAAATCGTTATAAGCTGGAATCGAACCGAATATCTCTAATCACTGTGTATTAATAGCATCTTGCTTTAGCCACTTACCTATCAGTTAATTTACTAGGTTGTTAACTTACTGTATTAGTATCTAATGACTCACAGCAGTTGTTAAGAATAATACAGTTATGAAAACGAATATATTATTACATCGTTATCTTTGTCCAGCACGAACTAATCATATTTTGCTGTATGGTAGCATTGAAACGTTACATACACACACACACACGCGCGCGCACACACACACACGCACGCACACGCACACGCACACGCACACACACACACACACACATATGTAAACGCAACACCAGCGCGAACGCACGCCACACCATAATGAGCGTTGCTGTGCTATTGCACTTATGAGCTCGATAGTACATAAAAGGAATGTCAGTTTCCCAGCAGTGAGCAGTGTCACAGGGCACTGACCTGTAAGCTCTCCTTGCTCTCGTGGCTGAGGTAGGTGGACACGGTGTCGATGCTGTGTCTCCGCCCGGAGCGCGTGGAGCTACACTCCGTGTCCGTCCGCTGCTCTTCCACGTCCTCTTTGTGCTTCACTTCTGGTGAGGGCTGCTGCTTGTGGTTGTGACCTGAGTTTACACAAGCAAGAAATTTGTCGCCACCGACGAACTATGGAATGAGAAGGGTTGTGAGTAATAAGACCAGTGGCGGCGGGTCCTCGATCTGATGGAGCACTTTACCTACTTTCTTGTTTTAAATTTAGTAAGCGTTAATTTTATACCTTTCAACTTTATTTTGAAAAGTTTTGTACAGTTTTAAGTACTTAGGTACTTAGTTATTGTTCATGCTCATTTTCACACACTCCACACACTTTGCACGCAATATAGAATAGAACTACGAACAAAATAAACAATTTAAAAATCAAAACAATCAATAGTTACATACGCGTCACAGATACAGCGAAACAATACCGATTACCGGGAGAATTCGAATTTCGTCATCAACAAAACATCGAGGACTCTCGGTAATCTTCGGTTTTGCCGAGCGCGTGCGGTGCACGACGAGCGACTCATTGCTTGGTACATTTTCTATGAACGATGTTTTGTCTCACGCGCCAGGCGTATTAGCTCGTATTAGTACAAGTTGTATGAGCAGCCCTCGTGCACTCGGGAAAGCGCACGCCTATTTTTCTTACAGGGGGAATCTAGGCTTTAGTAGTGTAGCAAAGAGCTTAAATTGTTTTCGTCATAATTAGACATGTTATGAGTTTTGAGTTTTTTGTATGTTTAAAGAATAAGTGTTAGGTAAATACCTAATTGTAAGTAATCTTCTTATATATAAAATTCTCGTGTCACAGTTTTCGTTTCCGTACTCCTCTGAAACGGCTTGACCGAATCTCATGAAATTTTGTGAGCATATTGAGTAGGTCTGAGAATCGGCCAACATCTATTTTTCATACCCCTAAGTGACCGGGAACCGGGAATAACATTCCACGCGGGCGGAGCCGCGGGCTTCAGTTAGTTTATTAATAAATTTTGTTATTTTTAAATCTAAGACTTTAGTGGACAGGAAAGGACTTATTACCAACGGACCCCGAGTATCTGTCCCCTCACGGGGTCCGTTGGGAACTGAAGATAATTTCATGTCCAAGGGAACCCCTTGCCAAGTACGTGGAGTCCGTTGGGAAAAAGAATTCCCTACGGACCACCACTCTCCTCCCCGTTACTAAAAAAAATGTGTGCTTGTAACTTTTACGCGTGATTGAAGTAAAACTTCTTTGCCATTGACGGCATCAAATGTTATATTAATATCATTCATTCAAAATTCTAATAGTGAGCGTTACTTCCGTCAGAAAAAATATCTGAGTTACTGCCTAGTCGCGCCTAAAGAAGTTTTACTTCAAAATTGTTTAGGTGCTTACAAAAAAAAATAACCACGTCTGATCTAATCTATCCAAGTCTGATTGCGCGAGGTGTATATTGCGCTACATGGTAGTTGTAAATATAGCACTGCTTGTACCTACTCTTTTTTTTTATTAACGGGGGAGTAGATTTCCTTAGGGAATTCTTTTTCCCAATGGACCCCGGGTACTTGGCAAGGGAGTTCCGTGGACATGAAATTATCTTCAGTTCCCAACGGACCCCGTGAGGAGAAAGATACACGGGATTCGTTGGGAATACATATACGAGGATGTGGACATCACAGTAATGAGCCGGCAAAACTACCAGCGATAGTGAAATTATCAACCTTTACCATTTCTAGCCTAAATGAAAGGTACACCAACGAAGAACATGACAATAACTTTTAAGGCAATTATCTGTTTTGAACTTATTAGTACATTAACAAATTCTTATAAATTCAATTAAAAAAGACAACTGAAGACTACTGACAAAAAATAAATGTAAGTCTAATACGCTACTAAGATGCTATGATAAGTGAATGAGTGCACTTACTGAATATGTTCAAGTTGTGCAGTATCTGGCGGAAGCCCGGCTTGCGCTCCCTCGCCGCCACCTGGCCGGCGGGCGCGGACTGCGCCGACTGCAGCGACTGCGCCGACTGCAGCGACTGCAGCGAGTGCAGCGAGTGCAGCGACTGCACCGAGTGCACGCTGGAGCCCGTGTGCTGCTGTGGGATGCGCGGGGAGCGCCCTGTCGCCACAATCATACCACTCAATAAATAAATAACGACATTCTCACACAACGTCATATAGCCCAAATTAAGCTATAAGCTTGTGCTATAAAAATATACGCGGTTTTACCCGCGTAATTCCCGTTCCCGTGGGAATACGAGAGTAAAATATAGCCTATGTTCACCGCAAAGAGTGTAGTCCAATTCGCAAATTGTCCAATTCTCACAATGTCCAATTCACAATTGGTCCAGTTCGTAAAATAGGAGTCGTGCATGATTATGGGAGGCGTTTTTGTCGCTTCAGTCTCATAACGTTCAAGTTGCAAAATAACATAACTTAAACCGCGCGCCCAGTGTTAGGTTTCTTGTGTTAAGGCAAGAAGAAATACCCATCGCGCCAAATATCTTTGTGTCTATGAACTTCGTTCGTTCGCGACCCATTTATGCAACTTTAGGTATCACAGGGGAAACTACTGCGCAGCCTGAGGCGGGAGGGGCGGCACCTGCACGTGCAGTCATGCATCTCACTCTGACGCGTTCGGCTATTTCGCCACTCGCTCTAACGTACTGTTGTGAACACAATTGTTAAAAATTTTCCTTAATATTGTCATTTTTTTGCTCGCTATCTGTTTTGCAGTGTTAGTTATTTGTTTTGTTTGTGTTAGTTATCTGTTTTGTTGATTGTTATTTCTTGTGTTTGCGTGTTATCTTTTTGTTGTACTTCGTTTTGAAAAATGCAGAGGCGAAGCACAGTTTCACAAAGGCAGGCCCGAAAATAGTTTTTAAACCTTTAAAATAGAATAGGTGCAGTAAATCTAGAGAATACTCTCTACAACCTCACAAACTCACAAACACTACTTAATTATAATAACAGTATAGTAGTATAGAATTGATATAGTCTTATTCAAAACAGCTATGTCCTGGAAATTACGCAAACAGTATCAGTAAAATATATTGTTAGACATAGTACTTTTGTTAGCGATTGTACCTGTGCAACTTCGAATTTTTGACCAACTTCATAGGCGCAAAGACATTTGGCGCGAGTTGTAGAAGCCCCGCAAGGCGGGGCTCCGTTGACATAGCTAACATATCCATATACTCACACACAACAATATACATAATGGGTGTAACAAAATTGACTCTCCAAATTTCATGCGATGACTTGGTATCGGAAATCAAATACAAATATTTAATAAAAAAGGAAGGTTAATTTTTTTCTTTTTTCAAATTTGTCGCACATTAGGAAATTGTTTTTTACCGCGGCAATTCGAGGTAACATGGTCGCCGTGGCAAAACACACGGAGCACCTGTCTGGCTGTCGTGTCGCTTTCTACTGCCGCTCAGTAGCGGTAAAAAGGATGATAATGAAAATTTATAGGACCTTTAAAACGGATTTACTTCTCTCGGCTCAGTTCGTCTTGAGGCGCGCGGTCGGGCGGCGGCGGCGGCCTCTGCTCGCTCCTCGTGAGCTGCGCGCGCTAGAGTATAGTGCAACAACACATGGTACAGTACAGCGTCACTCACCGTCTTGAGGCGCGCGGTCGGGCGGCGGCGGCGGCCTCTGCTCGCTCCTCGTGAGCTGCGCGCGCTAGAGTATAGTGCAACAACACATGGTACAGTACAGCGTCACTCACCGTCTTGAGGCGCGCGGTCGGGCGGCGGCGGCGGCCTCTGCTCGCTCCTCGTGAGCTGCGCGCGCTAGAGTATAGTGCAACAACACATGGTACAGTACAGCGTCACTCACCGTCTTGAGGCGCGCGGTCGGGCGGCGGCGGCGGCCTCTGCTCGCTCCTCGTGAGCGGGTAGGGCGGGTGGGGCGCGCGCTAGAGTATAGTGCAACAACACATGGTACAGTACAGCGTCACTCACCGTCTTGAGGCGCGCGGTCGGGCGGCGGCGGCGGCCTCTGCTCGCTCCTCGTGAGCGGGTAGGGCGGGTGGGGCGCGCGCTAGAGTATAGTGCAACAACACATGGTACAGTACAGCGTCACTCACCGTCTTGAGGCGCGCGGTCGGGCGGCGGCGGCGGCCTCTGCTCGCTCCTCGTGAGCGGGTAGGGCGGGTGGGGCGCGCGCTAGAGTATAGTGCAACAACACATGGTACAGTACAGCGTCACTCACCGTCTTGAGGCGCGCGGTCGGGCGGCGGCGGCGGCCTCTGCTCGCTCCTCGTGAGCGGGTAGGGCGGGTGGGGCGCGCGCTAGAGTATAGTGCAACAACACATGGTACAGTACAGCGTCACTCACCGTCTTGAGGCGCGCGGTCGGGCGGCGGCGGCGGCCTCTGCTCGCTCCTCGTGAGCTGCGCGCGCTAGAGTATAGTGCAACAACACATGGTACAGTACAGCGTCACTCACCGTCTTGAGGCGCGCGGTCGGGCGGCGGCGGCGGCCTCTGCTCGCTCCTCGTGAGCTGCGCGCGCTAGAGTATAGTGCAACAACACATGGTACAGTACAGCGTCACTCACCGTCTTGAGGCGCGCGGTCGGGCGGCGGCGGCGGCCTCTGCTCGCTCCTCGTGAGCGGGTAGGGCGGGTGGGGCGCGCGCTAGAGTATAGTGCAACAACACATGGTACAGTACAGCGTCACTCACCGTCTTGAGGCGCGCGGTCGGGCGGCGGCGGCGGCCTCTGCTCGCTCCTCGTGAGCGGGTAGGGCGGGTGGGGCGCGCGCTAGAGTATAGTGCAACAACACATGGTACAGTACAGCGTCACTCACCGTCTTGAGGCGCGCGGTCGGGCGGCGGCGGCGGCCTCTGCTCGCTCCTCGTGAGCGGGTAGGGCGGGTGGGGCGCGCGCTAGAGTATAGTGCAACAACACATGGTACAGTACAGCGTCACTCACCGTCTTGAGGCGCGCGGTCGGGCGGCGGCGGCGGCCTCTGCTCGCTCCTCGTGAGCGGGTAGGGCGGGTGGGGCGCGCGCTAGAGTATAGTGCAACAACACATGGTACAGTACAGCGTCACTCACCGTCTTGAGGCGCGCGGTCGGGCGGCGGCGGCGGCCTCTGCTCGCTCCTCGTGAGCGGGTAGGGCGGGTGGGGCGCGCGCTAGAGTATAGTGCAACAACACATGGTACAGTACAGCGTCACTCACCGTCTTGAGGCGCGCGGTCGGGCGGCGGCGGCGGCCTCTGCTCGCTCCTCGTGAGCGGGTAGGGCGGGTGGGGCGCGCGTCGCACCAGCGCTAGAGCATTGGTGGAGGGAGCCCGGGCCGTCATGCGACCCACCGACACCACCCACCCGTCGAACGTCACTGTGTCGCCGCCTGACGACCACGACTGTTCGAGCACGCATTGCACCTGTGGCATGCCCCAAAGATTTTAGGACAATGAGCGCACACAATTTAAGGTCCATGAATTTGTGTACACAGCGAAATTAACTTTAAGGCGTCAAACAGCGAGACCCGCGAGTACAAGAAGAGTAGGAAACATAGAACATACGATAACAAACGCACCAAGCACAGTTTAACGGTATACAAGAGGCTGGCTCAGCGTGTTTGATATAGTTTGTTTGAAGTTGTCGCTGTCGCCATCGCCGAAGCCCCGCTAGTCGCTAACATCCAATGTGAGGCCTAAGTTATAATATTCACCAGAATAATAAACATCAAGACAACATGTGTCTGTCTGCGAGACACTGCCACAGCACAGTGCGCGTGTACTCACCTCCATCGGCAGCGGCTCGTAGTTGAGCTCGGCGGCGAGCGGCGGCGCCACGAGGCGCGCCCACTCCCAGCGCGCGCCGCGCCCCGCCGGCGACTGCACGCTGTAGCACGAGCGCCGCACGCCGCACTCCGCGCTACCGCCATCTGCAACGTACCACTACATAGCACATTGCCTCTACAGGGACATTCCATAGCTGGAAGAGTAGCCGATTTAGTTGTATTAATTTTCTTGTGTGTATGCCGGCACCAAAGGGCGGACATTCCAAACGCCTATTCTGCCGCCCATTTTGCCGTTTTGCCGTCCATAGTACAGTCGTAAATATGCACCTTCCATGTGAGTCTCTGGTCCAACTGCATTTCCAGTATCTAAGAGAGTCTTGGTGGGGAAGTTAAGAACTATTTATGGTAACAGGAGCATAATCCATTTGGCCTTTTAATTAACGTCTGCTCTAGCTTATGCACTGCACTTTTTACAAGCTTGAACTGGGCATAAGCTTGATGCAAGAAGCACCATTATCGTCAGCAAAGTGGCAATTTTCACAGACCCCTGTGACAGACATGGTTGTTCACATAATTGTACAACTCATAGTTTTAAGGCAATCTGTAAGTAAGTACCTAAATTAGAACAATGTGAACAATTCAAACTAACCTGATGTATCCATACATTGAGTAAGTGTCCTTAAATTAACGTAATGGCCTCTGAGGGCAGGATCAGCATCGGCCAACACAACTCGAGTGAGTTTCTTTGCATGTGCTCTCTCCAGTGTCCGTGTGACTCCTGGTGTGTGTGGTAACCACTGTCCGCTACACTGCCACTCCCACACCACCACACAATGGACCGATGACATTTTTTATCTCATAACTGAAATCAAATTTGTATTTTCATTGATATTGGTTATTAAATGAACTCGAGGAAATGTCTCAAACTATCCACAGTTAATATAGAACACATTAGCAAACTTCTGTGTTGTAAGGAATTATGTGTTAACTTAAAAACCTTTCAGACTTATTCAATTTCAATCAATTCACTAGCTGTTTCCCACAATTTTACCTGTGGCATAATTTAAACCCCATAGCACTTACAGATATGCCCATATTAACCATAATGTATGGAATTTTACCTGATTTATTTACATTTGTTGTAACTGCTGTTTCCTTGGCTAGTGACAACAGTATCATACACCAAATTAAAAAAAAATTGGTTCAATAGTTTATCACTTGAAGCGCTCATGGCCCCGCGGACTCAGTGTTCTGTAAACGATCACTGCAGTAAGCAACATTTACTATGGCCCGATATGGATGGGTGACCACCACGTGGACCACTTTGTGACATTTATTTACGAGCGTTTCCGTGCTTCGGAAGGCACGATAAGCCGTTGGTCCCGGTTGTCAGTAAAATGACAGTCGTTAAGCCTAGTTGAAGGCCTTACGGGCGGCTTGAAAAATTTCAACTGTGGGTCGTCACAACCTGCGCCCGGGTCGGCAGCGCGTGTGTAGTGCCTCTGGTGTTGCAAACGTCTATAGGCTACGGTTACCAACCTTCCAGTGGGCCGTAAGCTTGTCTGCCACCTAAGTAGTATAAAAAAAAAAAAATATCAAGTACAAATAAACAAACCTTTTCTCTTTATAATATTGTATAGAGGTATCTATACCTATTTATAGCCCGTTCGCTCTAAGTTTGCAGCTGGCGTAAAGGCTAGTGTAGAGGCGTAGTATGGGAGTTGAGCGGCAAACTTAGAGCGAACGGGTAGTATGTTCAACCAACAGTGAGATAAACACCTCAATCACATTAGAACAACATCAACATTTTGTTTAGACTTACAAGTAGCAAGATTGGTTGATACAGGGTTTGTACTCAATTCTCCTTTCTTATATTTCTTAAGCATGTTCAAATTATTTTAGTTAGTTGTTAACTTTTCTCGGTAGGACTTCGGATTGTCCTCCCACGATTTGAGGGCTGGGAGGTGGTGGGGGGGAGGGGGGAGGGGGTGTAGAACCCCCCCCTTGAAGGAAAAGTTGCGGACGCCCCCCCTTTTTGAGTTACGATTTTTTTTATATTATAACCTAACTTTCGCATTTTCTTGGTCTGAAATTGTTATAATAATATTATATAGGACACCTCTGGCGCTCGGCGGCCGCTGCCGCGGCACGCTCGCTTCGCTCGCTCGCCGTCGCGCGTCAATAGTCACAGTTCCAACCTAACCTAACCAACAGTAGTTGGATAATCAACAATAGTTTGGCTAAAAGGCTGAAGTTAAAGGCCATAAAATAAGTATTACAAAAAAAAAAAAACTGTCAGACAGTAACAGTGACAGCGCGTCGACGGTGTTTTACGTTTAGTTTTACATAGCGGCAATAGTCGGCAAATTATTGTCAGAATATATTTAAGTAATAGCATTCATTTAGTCAACGAAATATATGTATTACTAGCTGTTGCCCGCGACTTCGTACGCGTGAAAATTGTTACAATGCCAATTTGATTGCTTTCTGTTTAGCCCCTAGGATATGAAGCGTGATAATATATAGCCTATTTTAAGACCCTACCCCTAGGTAATATTTGTGCAAAATTTGAACCAAATCTATTGAGTACTTTTCGAGATCCTTCCGGACAAAGCAAAGCAAACAGACAAACAGACAAACAGATAAACAGACAAACAGACAAACAGACAATTTTTTTTCTAACTATATTTTCGGCTTCGGTATATTATGTTAAACACCCAGCGAGTATTTTTTTTTAAATATTTCCAATGTACAGTTTTGACTTTTCTATCATTTTATTATATGTATAGATAATAAAATATGCATAAAATTTTACGTAGTCACTGAATATACCTATTTATTTCATTATTAAATGAAGTTAAACATTTTAGTGCGTAAACCATATGTAAAACGAAACGTTTAATGACGAGCCGAATGTCAAAAGCATTGAGAGTGTAGGTATTCTGTGGTCAAAAGTGACAATTTTTGGTAAATTTTTATGATTTTCATTATTTTTTTTCTCGTTAACCATTAATCTCCGCAAGTTAAAACTTCGTGTGGAGGCTTATAATAATATTAGCTTTGTGTAAAAAAAATATGAACCCCAAACTCGTGGGAGGACAATCTAAAGTTAAGCCCTTTTCTCTATTCACTATAAAAGCAGATAGACACTAGAAGTCTAGTAGCAGCACAAGTGTAACACTTTCAGTGTTGCAAAAATACTTGTTTTACCATTATTTACAATAGCAAATGATGAGATTCAACACTGTTGCTCTACCAGGTACTGCAAATTTGTTTAAGCTTCCGATCGTTATCACACTATTTACGATATTGCACAGACGAACGATTGTTGTGACATGCATACAAGTGACAAACAACAAAATCCAAAATATGTTAGATGATGTACTTACATACATGTAAGAAACTCCAACAACCAACTACAAAATCAGCACAGCCGCTGCGCAAGTGTTGGATTACATTTTCATGTATTATTAACTTACATGTTGTATCAACAAGCTAGGTATCATTTTACTAGTGGTCACTGGTCACCAATAACATAACATTCTCATGCTTTCCATTGGTTGCAGCAATAGTTAATTGCCTAAGTAGGTGCAATAATACAAGAACTAGATCCTGTTTATAATAGTAGTCTTTGCTTGTGTTTTACACAGTTTTAATTAAAACCGAATACATACTTATCACTGAGACACTTTCGTAGAACTTGTAAATTGTAAAACTATTTGCAACTTTTTCAGTTTTTCTTAAAACTTTGTTTCATTAAGGGCTCCCGACACGGTCAATTGGGCATGACAAGTCTACGTGCTTGAGTCAAGTTATTGACCGTTTACCACGTAGACTTGACGCTATCATCAATAAATCTACGGTTTGATGGGAATTGAAGTAGAAAAGAGCGTATTAAAAAAAACGGCACTTGATGCACTTTCGATTGATGTGAACTGACGGGACTTGACAAGTTTTTATTTTTATTTTTTTTTAAAGCGGGGACTGCGGATTAGGCACTTTTCGCCGCCTTGTTTCGGGGCAGCAAGACGGCTTTGTGTGGGACTCACGGTCAACATGGGACCGTCCTACCCACTAAACCCCGCGGTGTTCCGCCTCGCCTTAACCGGGTCGCAGGATAGGCCGGTGGATAAAACACTGCGGCCCGGCAAAGGGTCGCCCCGTTACATCGGGACTCTCCACGGGGGGGCTTGATGGGCTGCCCCCTCCATCAAATCCTAATGGAGTTGGAAGTGCTGATTCCGTCGGTCCGCTCTCGGATGCCCCTCTGTAAGCAGAGGGGGTAGAGAGCGGCCAAGCGGGCGGGCGCTAAAAGCACCCCCGGAATGACAAGTTTTTATTTATTTTGCAATCGGAAAACTTCAAAACGTCAAATTCAAAAAAGTTGCGGAATCGATCAGCGTCCAAGAATGTATTCAATATTATTTAGTTAATAGTCTATATATATTAGACGACCTGTTTGGTTCGGAGGCAAAAATACTGTCTTTTGATCAAGAGGTCGCGGCTTCGATCCAATATGGCCGCTGCGCCGTAATCACAAAATATCATGATGGGTATCGTTTAAGGGGATTTTTGGTATGCTGAGTACGAATCAGTTGATAATTCTGCAATCCAATATGGCGGCCGCGCCGTCATCACAAAATTTCCTGATGGGTATCGTTTAAGGGGTTTTTTGGTATGCTGAGTACGAATCACATGATAATTTTGAAATCCAATATGGCCGCTGCGATGTATTCACATAATATCATGATGGGTATCGTTTAAGGGATTTTTGGGTATGCTGAGTACGAATCACATGATAATTTTGCAATCCAATATGGCCGCCGCGTCATTATCACAAAATTCCATGATGGGTATCGTTTAAGGGGGTTTTTGGTATGCTGAGCACGAATTTCGGGTTAATTTTGCAATCCAAAATGGCCGCCCCACCACCGTTGTAAATTTTCATGTTGGATATCGTTTTTGGGGTTTTTTGGTATGCTGAGTACGAATTTCAGGGCAATATTGCAATCCAATATGGCCGCCACACCACCGTTGTAAAATTTCATGTTGGTTATCGTATAAGGAGATTTTTGGTATGCTGAGTACGAATTTCAGGTTAATTTCGCAATCCAATATGGCCGCCGTGCCACTGTTGTGAAATATCATGTTGGATATCGTATAAGGGGTTTTTTGGTATGCTAAGTACGAATTTCGGGTTAATTTTGCAATCCAAAATGGCTACCGTGCCACTGTTGTGAAATTTCATGTTGGATATCGTTTAAGGGGTATTTTGGTATGCTGAGTACGAATTTTGGGTTAATTTTGCAATCCAAAATGGCCGCCTTGCCACTGTTGTGAAAATTTCATATTGGATACCGTATAAGGGGTGATTTGGTATGCTGAGTACGAATTTTGGGTTAATTTTGCAATCCAAGATGGCCGCCACACCACCGTTGTAAAATTTCATATTGGATACCGTATAAGGGGTGTTTTGGTATGCTGAGTACGAATTTTGGGTTAATTTTGCAATCCAAAATGGCCGCCTTGCCACTGTTGTGAAAATTCATGTTGGATATCGTGTAAGGGATTTTTTGGTATGCTGAGTACGAATTTCAGGTTAATTTTGCAATCCAAAATGGCCGCCGTGCCACTGTTGTAAAAATTCATATTGGATATCGTATAAGGGGTTTTTTGGTATGCTGAGTACGAATTTCAGGTTAATATTGCAATCCAATATGGCCGCCGCACCACCGTTGTAAAATTTCATGTTGATTATCGTATAAGGAGGTTTTTGGTATGCTGAGTACGAATTTCAGGTAAATTTTGCAATCCAAAATGGCCGCTGTGCCACTGTTGCGAAATTTCATATTGGATATCGTATAAGGGGTTTTTTGGTATGCTGAGTACGAATTTCGGGTTAATTTTGCAATCCAAAAAGGCCGCCGTGCCACTGTTGTGAAATTTCATGTTGGAAATCGTATAAAGGGTTTTTTGGTATGCTAAGTACGAATTTCGGGTTAATTTTGCAATCCAAAATGGCTACCGTGCCGCTGTTGTGAAATTTCATGTTGGATATCGTTTAAGGGGTTTTTTGGTATGCTGAGTACGAATTTCAGGTTAATTTTGCAATCCAATATGGCCGCCACGCCGTAATCACAAAATTTCATGATGGGTATCGTTTATGAGCTTTTTTAGGCTGAGTACTATTTTAATGTAATAATAATAATAATAACACTACCATAGTCAGCAGATATTTTTTCAACTAAAATATTTTTGTTAAATTTTATTCATAAAACAGCGAATATTTACTATAAATATTTCAGAAAATCAAGAATAGAAGTAATAAAACCTATAATTTCAATATTCAATGGAAATACTATGGAAATTTTGGAAAAATACTACAATATTATAATGACATGACAGCTGCAAATGTCAATTGAAAAATAACACGAAAATGGATACAAATTTAATGGAAAAATCATGTTGACTAGGGCCAAAAGCAGACAAAATGCACTCACACCATCCCCGGACTCGTAAGGCGGCTCCACTTCGCACCCTAAGGATACTGCTTTACCTGCCTGCGAAATGTCGAGCTCCACCAGTAGCAGTGACGACTATTTCTCCCCACCGACGTCGCCACTACCTGTACGTCGGCAGGGGAGAGGCCGGCCGCCAGCTAGCTTGGGACCCCGAGGCCCACCGGCCTCGAATAGGGCCCCCGCTGCCGGTGGTAATGTGCACCGCATGAAGTGGACTAAAGAAATTAATGAAAACGTCATGCGGGCATATTTTGCGGCTTCAGAGCTAGGTGCTAACCTCACTGCGTACCGTGGCCGTTTACTTTCTGTATTTCAGGAACTTGAACCAGCTGTCAACGTGTCAGCACAGCGATTATCGGATCAGGTGCGGGCTATCCAGCGTTGTAATAAGCTTGATAGTCCGACACTTGAGAGGCTACTACTTCGTCGCAAGTTGTGTGTACCTCGTCACAAATTCGTACACCACCAGTTAGTACACCTGTAGTTGCTGAGGAAGTTGTTGATGATGAGACTATATCCGTAAGTACCCAATGTGAGAATCGATTAAGGAGTGCTTTGGAAGATGCGATTGTGGAATATCGGTTTGCGAGTGCAGATTGTAGACCACGTCTTCCTCGTATGCCCATGCATAAAAGAAATCGGGCTCTGGTGTGTGCCCTGGATTCACTATTGCACCAATATCTGGACAATAGTGAAGATCTTAGTGATACGCACTCAATCCTGTACTGTGCGGCGGTTGCAGCTTGTCGAGTAGCTAAGGTTAAATTTTACACAAATGAAACTGCTACTCGACCTAGGTCTGCAAAACCTACTTGGCAGTGTAGGATTGAGAGGCGTATTTCCGAGGCCAGGGCACTCATCGGGAAACTTATATGTTTCAGGTCGGGTAATACCCGTCCGAAGGTGATGCGCTTTGTGAAACAAGCGTTCTTTGGGACTAACATAAGTCCTCAAAGATACGCATCATGTGTCACAGAGCGCATCGATCTTCTGAAACAAAAGGTTTATGCATGGGCAAATCGCGTTAGACGCTATAAAGTGCGAGTAGATCGATTTAACCAGAATCGTATGTTCCAAAAAAACGAGAAGTGGGTTTACAGGAACTGGGAAACCCCACATCTTCCAGAGGTTAATGACGTAACTCACCCAGATGATGATACTACTAATGCATTTTGGAGAAACCTCTGGTCAAGACCTGTTGATCATACTGAGGGTGATTGGATGAGAGATGTTGAACGGTCATGTGAGAATATAACGGATATGGAACCAGTTTATACAGATGCAGAAGATGTTGCTTGTGCAGTTCGTTCGCTCCCGAATTGGAAATCAGCGGGACCGGACGGACTGCATAATTTCTGGTTAAAATGGTTCCGCAGCTCACATGGCCGTTTAGCATCACAATTTCAATCATCCCTAGATATGGGTTCACTACCCGATTTTATGACTACTGGTTTAACTCACTTACTCTACAAATCTGGTAGTGCTGCGGATCCCAAAAATTATAAACCCATTACATGTTTACCAACTGTCTATAGTCCAATCCTGCCCGATCTGGCAATAATGTAAACATGTCATGTTTTGACAAGCGTTCTCTAAGACAGATGAGTAGAAAAATATAGTATGACAAAACATTATTTTTTTTAATATCCTGAATAAGGTATTTTAAATGAAAATAAACTATCATATAGAAGTTATTTGGTGTCAAAATGATTGTAAAAACACTGTATGACTCTTGGATACTGGAATACTCAATTGCAAGTAACTATGGATTTATAGGATCAAATGTGTTTGTTTACATTTTTGCGCAAAGCTATTGAAATACAGTATATAAACTTTTAACATCCATTTTAAAAGTCAAAATTACTAAACACATAGAAAAACATTTAATCGATATGACCATCAGCCAACAGGTGCGTCGTAATCGCAAAAATCTGGCGACATGTTGGATAGATTATAAGAAGGCCTTTGATTCAGTGCCACATACATGGCTTCTGAAGGTACTTGAGCTGTATAAAACTGATACAACTCTGTGTACTTTCTTGAGGGCATGTATGGGGCAGTGGAAAACAGTCCTTTGCTATCCAGGGTGTCGTCGGTTTTGCAATAATGGTGCAACAATTAGTATCAAGCGGGGAATATTTCAAGGGGACAGTCTGAGTCCGTTGTGGTTTTGTCTAGCTCTAAATCCTCTCAGTACTATGCTAGAGAGTTCTGGGTTAGGCTATCGGTTGCGCAAAGATGGTGGGGTTATATCGCACCTCCTTTACATGGATGACCTCAAATTATTTGCCCACACTAAATTGCAACTGATGGATTTACTGGGAGTAACAGAAACTTTCAGTAGAGTCATCAGGATGGAATTTGGGGTGGACAAGTGTGCAGTCATGCATGTTAAAAGAGGTGTGATAGTGGAATCTGATGGTGTAGAACTTTCAGATTCCACTAAGCTAAACTGTCTTTCTGCAACCGAAACTTACAAATATCTGGATATATCACAAGCATTAGGAATTTCTGATACTGGCATGAAAGAGACATTACAGGAGCGTTTCTTTGGCCGCCTGAAAAAAGTAATAAAAAGACTTTTGTCAGGCGGTAACAAGCTGCACGCCTTTAATGGGTGGGTCATGCCAGTCCTAATGTACTCTTTTGGTATACTCAGATGGACTCAGACTGAACTCAATAAAATTGATAGAAGAGTAAGAACACTGTTGACTGCATTCCGGATGCATCATCCCCGATCATCTGTAATGAGGTACAACCTCATTACAGATGATCGGGGAAATGTGAGGGTCGAGGCTTTTTAAATGCTAAGACCCTCCATAACCGCGAGGTATACAATCTTAGGGAATTCTTTCTGAAAACAGACACCAATATGCACCGTAATGTGGTCGCAGTGGACACGGGACTCACCCCGCTTGCTATGGGCAGAGAGAACTGGCGCAAACTGTAGTACTTAGTACTGAAGATCGCAAAGAGGTATGGAAAAGCAAGCAGCTACATGGACGTTTTTATCGGGCCTTAAATGGACCTGACATTGATTTAAAAGCGTCCGTATCTTGGCTACAGTTCGGTAATCTTTTCGGAGAAACCGAAGGTTTTGTCTTTGCCATAATGGACGAAGTTGTTATGACGAAGAACTACCGGAAACATATTCTGAAGGATGGTACCATTGACATCTGTCGGGCATGTCATTGTCCCGGAGAATCCCTTAGTGCGAGGCAGCATTTGCGTTTTTCCGCGGCGGTTTCTAACCTCAAAATTGTCAAAATCAATGAAATCAAGTCAATGTTTTGATATTTTGAGGTTAGAAACCGCCGCGATAACCACAAGTGCGGCCTCGCCCTTAGACATATAGTTCCTGGTTGTTCTCGTCTTGCCAATGGAGAATATTTGCACAGACATAACCAAGTGGCCAAGATAATACATCAGCAGCTGATATAGTGGTGATAGATCGATTGGAACGCCTCGCAATAATTATCGAAATCAGCATTCCTCATGATGACAACCTCTTTAAAGCAGAAAAGGAAAAAGAAATGAAATATTTGGATTTGGCTCATGAAGTTGTTGACATGTGGCATGTTGATTCGGCAATTATTGTTCCAATTATCGTTTCGGTCCACGGTTTGGTGGCAAAGAGCCTCGATAACCATCTGAAGAGGCTCTCGTTAGACGGCTGGTTCAAGGGCCTGATACAGAAGGCAGTACTTCTTGACACGGCACGCATTTTGAGGAGGTTCCTGTCTCTGAAGCCCTAACCACCGGTAGCTTGGCCCCTGCACCCGATGCCGGTGGGACACTATTTTTTTATATTTTTAAATAGATTTTTATTTTTGTAAGCATTATTTATTTAAAAATGTAAGACAATATGTTAAGAATAAAAAATAAATGGAATAATAATAATAAATCTTTATTTTTAAGCAATATTAGAGACAGTTACAGATATTTTTAACTTACTCTACGGCTCATAGATACATACCTTAGGCAGCGCGATTGTGGCGCCTCTGGTGTTGCGAACCGCCATAGGCTGCCTTGACCACCGGTACATCTTGGGGGGCTGTATGCTTGTCTGCCACTCTAGTGGTATAAAAAAAAAACCTTAATACTAAAAATACATATACATATAACTTAACCTAATTGACACGCACTGACGTCGACGTGTCGCGGGGCGGGGTGTCCCGTGTCAGCAGACGTCCTCTGAAGCGCAGATACTTCACCCCTCTCGGCCAGAAGTCAGCAGCCATTAAGGTGGTGATGCGGTCTGTAGTAGGAAGGTTTAATGTAATAGACCTTAATTTTACAATAAGGACCTTTTGTCATAGTATTTTCGCATTGCTAGTTTAGAAAGCCTAAACTTAATAAGCAAATTATTAAAATTTACTAGTTAGGCGAAAATGGTACTCAGCATTTCAAAAAATCCCTTTAACGATACTCATCATGAAATGTTGTGATTACGGCGCGGCGGCCATATTGGATTGCAAAATTAACCTGAAATTCGTACTCAGCATTCCAAAAAACCTCTTATACGATACCCAACATGAAATTTTACAACAGTGGCAAGGCGGCCATTTTGGATTGCAAAATAACCCAAAATTCGTACTCAGCATACCAAAAAACCCCTTATACGATATCCAACATGAAATTTTACAGCAGTGGCACGGTGGCCATTTTGGATTGCAAAATTAACCTGAAATTCGTACTCAGCATACCGAAAAACCCCTTATACGATATCCAACATGAAATTTTACAACAGTGGCAAGGTGGCCATTTTGGATTGCAAAATAACCCAAAATTCGTACTCAGCATACCAAAAAACCCCTTATACGATATCCAATATGAATTTTTACAACAGTGGCACGGCGGCCATTTTGAATTGCAAAATTAACCTGAAATTCGTACTCAGCATACCAAAACACCCCTTATACGGTATCCAATATGAAATTTTACAACGGTGGTGTGGCGGCCATCTTGGATTGCAAAATTAACCCAAAATTCGTACTCAGCATACCAAAAAGCCTCAGAAAAATATCCAACATGACATTATATCTGCTAAGTCACTAGGTCACGTGGATCATTTGTTCAAAGTTAGAAATAAAACAAAAATGACAACGTCAATCGGATTGAATACTTTAAACGTTTTAAATAGGGGCCGTCGGGTTACTCCGGCTCACGGCTTCTACCTATCCAAAAAAAAATTGCGTGTACTTAGTGTACACACGTAAGAAGTGAAACTTCTTCATAAACTTAATTTTCACCTCACCTTAAATTAAGTCAAAAAGTACAAAAGTACAAAAGTCCAAAAGTCCAAAAGTCCAAAAGTCCAAAAGTCCAAAAGTCCAAAAGTCCAAAAGTCCAAAAGTCCAAAAGTCCAAAAGTCCAAAAGTCCAAAAGTCCAAAAGTCCAAAAGTCCAAAAGTCCAAAAGTCCAAAGTCCAAAGTCCAAAAGGCCAAAAGTCTAAAAGTCCCTAAGTCCCAAAGTCCCAAAGTCCCAAGGTCTCAAGGTCCCAAAGTCCCAAAGTCCCAAAGTCCCAAAGTCCCAAAGTCGCAAAGGCCAAAAGTCCAAAAGTCCCAAAGTCCCAAAGTCCCAAAGTCCCAAAGTTCCAAAGTCCCAAAGACCCAAAGTACCAAGGTCCCATCTAAAAGTTCAAAAGTCCCAAAGGCCAAAAGTCCAAAAGTCCCAAAGTCCCAAAGTCCCAAAGTCCCAAAGTCCCAAAGTAAAGTCTAAAAGTCCAAAACTCCAAAAGTCCAAAAGTTCCAAAGACCCAAATTACAAAAGTCCAAAAGCCCAAAAGTCCAAAAGCCCAAAAGTCCAAAAGTCCCAAAGTCCAAAAGTCCCAAAGTCCCAAAGGCCAAAGTCCCAAAGTCCCAAAGTCCCAAAGTCCCAAAGTCCCAAAGTCCCAAAGTCCCAAAGTCCCAAAGTCCCAAAGTCCCAAAGTCCCAAAGTCCCAAAGTCCCAAAGTCCCAAAGTCCCAAAGTCCCAAAGTCCCAAAGTCCCAAAGTCCCAAAGTCCCAAAGTCCCAAAGTCCCAAAGTCCCAAAGTCCCAAAGTCCCAAAGTCCCAAAGTCCCAAAGTCCCAAAGTCCCAAAGTCCCAAAGTCCCAAAGTCCCAAAGTCCCAAAGTCCCAAAGTCCCAAAGTCCCAAAGTCCCAGAGTCCCAGAGTCCCAAAGTCCCAAAGTCCAAAAGTCCAAAAGTCCAAAAGTCCAAAAGTCCAAAAGTCCCAAAGTCCCAAAGTCCCAAAGACCCAAAGTACCAAGGTCCCATCCAAAAGTCCAAAAGTCCAAAAGTCCAAAAGTCCCAAAGTCCCAAAGTCCCAAAGTCCCAAAGTCCCAAAGTTCCAAAGTCCCAAAGACCCAAAGTACCAAGGTCCCATCCAAAAGTCCAAAAGTCCAAAAGTCCAAAAGTTCAAAAGTTCAAAAGTTCAAAAGTCCCAAACTCTCAAAGTTCCAAAGTCCCAAAGACCCAAAGTACCAATGTTCCATCCAAAAGTCCAAAAGTCCAAAAACCTTTAAATGACATGCTATCCCTGGATAAAGTACTCTTAATTCGAATCCACCGTGGTGGGGAACAGAACAAAGATGGCGCGTAACCAAAAATCGTGACGTGACGTGACGCAAATTTTTTTCCAACGCCGATAAAGAAGTTTCACTTCAAAAAATTCCCAATAGCATTTGACATCTTAGGTCGTATGTCTACCTATTTTAAAATCCGGACCAGTGTGCGGCCGGCCAGCCGCAAATAAAAGTGCATTGATGTTACAAGTTGTATCAAAACATTACACACTAGCAGACGTCACGCGGTTTCAACCGCGTAGTTCCCGTTTCCGTGGGAATAGGTACGGGAATAAAATATGCCTATGCCTATGTTTACCGCAAAGAGTGTAGCTTCCCAACAGTGAAAGAATTTTTCAAAGTAGTTCCGGAGCCTATTCGATGCAAACAAACAAACAAACAATCAAATCTTTCCTCTTTATAATATTAGTAAAGATTGTATCATTACAAGGCGCGCATTGTGATGCTTCGTTCTCCTCCTTCACTGATATAACCTCGTCTTTTATCATTACAAGTTGCGCATTGCAATGCTCGGTTCTCCTCCATCACCGCTGTAATGCTCGACGCTGCGCTGTAATGTTACATTAAGGGCACCCGACACGGTCAATTGGGCATGACAAGTCTACGTGCTTGAGTCAAGTTATTGACCGTTTACCACGTAGACTTGACGCTATCATCAATAAATCTACGGTTTGATGGGAATTGAAGTAGAATGAGTAGAAAAGAGCGTATTAAAAAAAAACGGCACTTGATGCACTTTCGATTGATGTGAACTGACGGGACTTGACAAGTTTTTATTTTTATTTTTTTTTTAACGCGGGGACTGCAGATTAGGCACTTCGCCGCCTTGTTTCGGGGGAGCAAGGCGGCTTTGTGTGGGACTCGCGGTCAACATGGTACCGTCCTACCCACTAAACCCCGCGGTGTTCCGCCTCGCCTTAACCGGGTCGCAGGATAGGCCGGTGGATAAATCACTGCGGCCCGGCAAAGGGTCGCCCCGTTACATCATCGGGACTCTCCACGGGGGGGCTTGATGGACTGCCCCCCCCCCCCTTAAATCCTAATGGAGTTTGAAGTGCTGATTCCGTCGGTCCGCTCTCGGATGCCCCTCTGTAAGCAGAGGGGGTAGAGAGCGGCCAAGCGCGGGGCGGGCGCTGAAAGCACCCCCGGAATGACAAGTTTTTATTTATTTTGCAATCGGAAAACTTCAAAACGTCAAATTCAAAAAAGTTGCGGAATCGATCAGCGTCCAAGAATGTATTCAATATTATTTAGATAATAGTTTATATATATTAGACGACCTGTTTGGGTCGGAGGCAAAAATACTGTCTTTTAATCAAGAGGTCGCGGCTTCGATCCAATATGGCCGCTGCGCCGTAATCACAAAATATCATGATGGGTATCGTTTAAGGGGATTTTTGGTATGCTGAGTACGAATCAGTTGATAATTCTGCAATCCAATATGGCCGCCGCACCATCATCACAAAATTTCCAGATGGGTATCGTTTAAGGGGTTTTTTGGTATGCTGAGTACGAATCACATGATAATTTTGCAATCCAATATGGCCGCTGCGATGTATTCACATAATATCATGATGGGTATCGTTTAAGGGATTTTTTGGTATGCTGAGTACGAATCACATGATAATTTTGCAATCCAATATGGCCGCCGCGCCATTATCACAAAATTCCATGATGGGTATCGTTTAAGGGGTTTTTGGTATGCTGAGTACGAATTTCGGGTTAATTTTGCAATCCAAGATGGCCGCCCCACCACCGTTGTAAATTTTCATGTTGGATATCGTTTATGGGGTTTTTTGGTATGCTGAGTACGAATTTCAGGTTAATATTGCAATCCAATATGGCCGCCGCACCACCGTTGTAAAATTTCATGTTGGTTATCGTATAACGAGATTTTTGGCATGCTGAGTACGAATTTCAGGTGAATTTTGCAATCCAAAATGGCTGCCGCGCCACCGTTGTAAAATTTCATTTTGGATACCGTATAAGGGGTTTTTTGGTATGCTGAGTACGAATTTTGGGTTAATTTTGCAATCCAAAAAGGCCGCCCCACCACCGTTGTAAATTTTCATGTTGGATATCGTTTATGGGATTTTTTGGTATGCTGAGTACGAATTTCCGGTTAATATTGCAATCCAAAATGGCCGCCGTGCCACTGCTGTCAAATTTCATATTGGATATCATTATGGGGTTTTTTGGTATGCTAAGTACGAATTTCGGGTTAATTTTGCAATCCAAAATGGCTGCCGCGCCACCATTGTAAAATTTCATGTTGGATACCGTATGAGGGGTTTTTTGGTATGCTGAGTACGAATTTTGGGTTAATTTTGCAATCCAAAAAGGCCGCCGTGCCACTGTTGTAAAATTTTCATGTTGGATATCGTTTAAGGGGTTTTTTGGTACATGACGGCAGCGTGACATGACGGCAGCGTGACGTGAGCACTCACGCACGCCCCCCCTTAGAAGCGGGGTCACACCCGAAACCCCCCCATAGACGCGGGATTGCACCCGAACCACCCTCTGGGCGAGGCCGCATTGGCGGCCGTAGGTCTGTTGGGAGTCACGGGACATCCTTCCTGAGGGCTTACCCGGGGCTCTCAACCATAGGCTGTTGGGCGTTACGTGAGGTTTTTTAGTCGGTAAGAGTCCGGCATAGCATCCTACGAGGATTTTCCCTCACGTTAAAAAAAAAAAAAAAAAAAAAAAAAAAGGGGTTTTTTGGTATGCTGAGTACGAATTTCAGGTTAATTTTGCAATCCAATATGGCCGCCGCGCCGTAATCACAAAATTTCATGATGGGTATCATTTATGAGCTTTTTTAGGCTGAGTACTATTTTAATGTAATAATAATAACACTACCATAGTCAGCAGATATTTTTTCAACTACAATATTTTTATTAAATTTTATTCATAAAACAGCGAATATTTTCTATAAATATTTCAGAAAATCAAGAATAGAAGTAATAGAACCTATAATTTCAATATTCAATGGAAATACTATGGAAATTTTGGAAAAATATTACAATATTATAATGACATGACAGATGCAAATGTCAATTGAAAAATAACACGAAAATGGATACAAATTAAAATTGCGTTCCAACTCTTTGCGTCAATATTATTTAATGTTTGTATTCAAAATATGGGGATTAATAATATTGAACAATAAAAATATTCACGCAACACATAGTCTTACGTTTAATTTAAAATTAAACCTAATCAATTTATTAACCCGTCTCTCATCGTATCTGGTGCAAATGTACCCATCACACAGGCGGCATTGCCTCGCTGGATAGCGATGGCTAACCTTTGCACCAGATACGAACCGGAACGGGAGTCACTTGTCTTATCCCTCAACCGATGCCCCAATTCTTTAATTAGGTTCTTGGCGTCCGTAGTCCGTACCCCAACTGCCCATCGTCTCAACAGCGAACGGGACAAAGAAATATTGTTTTGCTAAGTCCGCATATTTAAACATTTTCTTTTGCGCTGCATCTTCAGCAGCAGCTGCTGGAGACGTTGGAATAATGTACAAATTAAATGGAAAAATCATGTTGACTAGGGTCAAAAGCAGACAAAATGCACTCACACCATCCCCGGACTCGTCAGGCGGCTCCACTTCGCACCCTAAGGATACTGCTTTACCTGCCTGCGAAATGTCGAGCTCCACCAGTAGCAGTGACGAGTATTTCTCCCCACCGACGTCGCCACTACCTGTACGTCGGCAGGGGAGAGGCCGGCCGCCAGCTAGCTTGGGACCTCGAGGCCCACCGGCCTCGAATAGGGCCCCCGCTGCCGGTGGTAATGTGCACCGCATGAAGTGGACTAAAGAAATTAATGAAAACGTCATGAGGGCATATTTTGCGGCTTCAGAGCTAGGTGCTAACCTCACTGCGTACCGTGGCCGTTTACTTTCTGTATTTCAGGAACTTGAACCAGCTGTCAACGTGTCAGCACAGCGATTATCGGATCAGGTGCGGGCTATCCAGCGTTGTAATAAGCTTGATAGTCCGACACTTGAGAGGCTACTACTTCGTCGCAAGTTGTGTGTACCTCGTCACAAATTCGTACACCACCAGTTAGTACACCTGTAGTTGCTGAGGAAGTTGTTGATGATGAGACTATATCCGTAAGTACCCAATGTGAGAATCGATTAAGGAGTGCTTTGGAAGATGCGATTGTGGAATATCGGTTTGCAAGTGCAGATTGTAGACCACGTCTTCCTCGTATGCCCATGCATAAAAGAAATCGGGCTCTGGTGTGTGCCCTGGATTCACTATTGGACCAATATCTGGACAATAGTGAAGATTTTAGTGATACGCACTCAATCCTGTACTGTGCGGCGGTTGCAGCTTGTCGAGTAGCTAAGGTTAAAGTTTACACAAATGAAACTGCTACTCGACCTAGGTCTGCAAAACCTACTTGGCAGTGTAGGATTGAGAGGCGTATTTCCGAGGCCAGGGCACTCATCGGGAAACTTATATGTTTCAGGTCGGGTAATACCCGTCCGAAGGTGATGCGCTTTGTGAAACAAGCGTTCTTTGGGACTAACATAAGTCCTCAAAGATACATGATGCGTCATGTGTCACAGAGCGCATCGATCTTCTGAAACAAAAGGTTTATGCATGGGCAAATCGCGTTAGACGCTACAAAGTGCGAGTAGATCGATTTAACCAGAATCGTATGTTCCAAAAAAACGAGAAGTGGGTTTACAGGAACTGGGAAACCCCATATCTTCCAGAGGTTAATGACGTAACTCACCCAGATGATGATACTACTAATGCATTTTGGAGGAACCTCTGGTCAAGACCTGTTGATCATACTGAGGGTGATTGGATGAGAGATGTTGAACGGTCATGTGAGAATATAACGGATATGGAACCAGTTTATATAGATGCAGAAGATGTTGCTTGTGCAAATCGTTCGCTCCCGAATTGGAAATCAGCGGGACCGGACGGACTGCATAATTTCTGGTTAAAATGGTCCCGCAGCTCACATGGCCGTTTAGCATCACAATTTCAATCATCCCTAGATATGGGTTCACTACACGATTTTATTATGACTACTGGTTTAACTCACTTACTCTACAAATCTGGTAGTGCTACGGATCCCAAAAATTATAAACCCATTACATGTTTACCAACTGTCTATAGTCCAATCCTGCCCGATCTGTCAATAATGTAAACATGTCATATTTTGACAAGCGTTCTCTGAGTAGAAAAATATAGTATGACAAAACATTATTTTTTTTAATATCCTGAATAAGGTATTTTAAATGAAAATAAACTATCATATAGAAGTTATTTGGTGTCAAAATGATTGTAAAAACACTGTATGACTCTTGGATACTGGAATACTCAATTGCAAGTAACTATGGATTTATAGGATCAAATGTGTTTGTTTTCATTTTTGCGCAAAGCTATTGAAATACAGTATATAAACTTTTAACATCCATTTTGAGAGTCAAAATCACTAAACACATAGAAAAACATTCGATAATATCAATCTCTCAAAATGGATGTAAAAGTGGGGCCCGTGGCACTAAGCAACTCTTTTTAATCGATATGACCATCAGCCAACAGGTGCGTCGTAATCGCAAAAATCTGGCAACATGTTGGATAGATTATAAGAAGGCCTTTGATTCAGTGCCACATACATGGCTTCTGAAGGTACTTGAGCTGTATAAAACTGATACAACTCTGTGTACTTTCTTGAGGGCATGTATGGGGCAGTGGAAAACAGTACTTTGCTATCCAGGGTGTCGTCGGTTTTGCAATAATGGTGCACCAATTAGTATCAAGCGGGGAATATTTCAAGGGGACAGTCTGAGTCCGTTGTGGTTTTGTCTAGCTCTAAATCCTCTCAGTACTATGCTAGAGAGTTCAGGGTTAGGCTATCGGTTGCGCAAAGATGGTGGGGTTATATCGCACCTCCTTTACATGGATGACCTCAAATTATTTGCCCACACTGAATTGCAACTGATGGATTTACTGGGAGTAACAGAAACTTTCAGTAGAGCCATCAGGATGGAATTTGGGGTGGACAAGTGTGCAGTCATGCATGTTAAAAGAGGTGTGATAGTGGAATCTGATGGGGTAGAACTAGTGTCCGACCGAAACTGGTTTTCCGGCCGAAACCGAAACCGAAACCGAACTTTCGGCCCCAGGGTCAGTTTCGGCCGAAACCGAAACCGAAACCGAAACTCACGTGTTCATATTGAAAAAAAAAAAAAAAAAAAAAAATCCGATTGAGTGCTGCTTGGTCTGTTGCTCTAGAGTCTAGTAACGAGTTACGACGACACCATCATTACAGCGCGAGGAGCAACGCACCGAGACGCAGCCCTAAAGGCCACCTGCGGGATCCAGCTTATATAAAGGGGGCGTCAGCATCGGCATCGAGCTCTCGATGACATATCTGGGGCTCGTACTCGATATCCGGTGGAACTTCGGATACCACTTCCGAAGTTTGGTCCTATAGCTGAGGGAGCCCAATATCAGGAGACCCAACGCTCCCTGCAGGAGACTGTACATTGGGATCGTACCGAGCATGGCCCTATACGGGGCCCCCGTATGGTCGAAGATCCTGATGGCCAGCATTGCGGCTAGAGTGCTTAGCCCGCAGAAGGCGACGGCTGTCAGGGTGATAAGGGGATACCGCACGATCTTAGTTGAGGCTGCATGTCTTCTAGCCGGGACCCCTCTATGGGACCTGGAAGCGAGGGCCCTTGCGTCATTGTTTAAATGGCGCAAGGAGGCGCTGGAGCGGGGCCATAGGCCTCTTCCTGTGAGCAGGTCGTGCTCGTGAAAGAGACGGCGGGGAGGAAGCGGGAGAGAACTCTCCCATCCGAATTCCACAGTCTGCGGTGGCGCCACATACACGGTGACAGGGCTGCTAACCGTCCTTACAGAAGCGGGCCTTAGATGATAGCGGGACGTGAGAGATTCATGCACATCATCAAGAAGCGGGATAATAACTGAATAACCCCCCAAAGACGCGGCCGCAGTATGCATCATTCCGAAGGCATACTCGGGGCTCCCAACCGTAGGCTGTTAGGTAGGATACGTGTGGTTTTTAGTCGGTAGGACTACTGTACAGTTAAAATTTTAGGCCCCTATCTGACCCGGTTCCGGACAGCTAGGCCTCATAGTGAGACGGCGCGTAAAGCGGGCCGCGTCGTGTCACGCGCAAACTCTAACATATAGAAATGCATACACCCCGCACCTCTTCCACCCCTCTTCCTTGCCCTCTTGCTTGCACTTGGCCGGTTATTTTTTCAATAGGTGCAGCAAGTTTCACCAAGTGCCATCAATCAACGGTATAAATCTTCTCAAGTGTTCATTTTATATATATCTCCACCTAAAGATGAGTTTCTTTCTTCTACGTGTGGAATTACTCATAGATGCTATTGCGAACTCCTACCGACTAAAGCCACACAATGCCCTGCTAGGTACTAGCTCTTGGCTGGTTTTGGATACATTCTAGAAGTATATGACTAAAACTGGACAACAGTGAGTCGGACTAACGCACGTAGGGCGTATGGGCATACAAGAAAAGCGGCAAAAAATCACGTATGTTGTGTAGGAGTTCCCCTTTAATATTATTAATTTGTTGTTATAGCAGCAACAGAAATCTGCAAAATTTTTAACTGTCTAACAATCACGGTTCACGGTGCATGAGTTACAGCCTGCCGACAGACAGACAGACGACCAACAAAGTCAACGAAAACGACAACAAAGATCTAGGGTTATGTAATGTCCTAAATCACATTTTTAGGATTCCGTAAAAATTGATAAAATAAAAATAAAATAAAATAAAATTTATTCCCTTTGAAATTTTTAAAAAAATATTTAGGTTTGTCAAAATTTTTGTGACTCTACCGGGGGTTCGGAAATGCTACAGACTGAGAAGAACACCCCAAGAAACTCAGTCCGGTCCCTCTTATTCATCTTAGTATCTAATACAGTTTTTTTTTTTAAATGTAGAAAGGAGCAATTCGTGTCACTGCCAGGCAGTCTTGTCTTCTAGAAAGTCTTTAATGCTATAATAAGCTTTCTGGCACAATTTAAGCTTTACTAGTTTTTTAAATTTATTAACTGACAAACCTGTTATGGCTGTCGGCAATGTATTGTACATTCGAATACAATTACCCGCAAAAGAATTGCTTATTTTATTAAGCCTAAATCTAGGTACAGCCAATTTATTCTTATTTCTTAAGTTTAGGTTATGGATATCACTATTTTTAATAAATTTACTGTTATTTTTATGAGTATATAATAAGTTTTCATATATGTACTGTGAATACACAGTAAGGATGTTGATATCCTTAAACTTTTCTCTTAATGACTCCCGAAACCCCATACCATAGATAGCCCGGACAGCCCTTTTCTGCAACACAAAGATACATTCGATGTCGGCAGCGTTACCCCATAATAGTATGCCATAGGTCATGACACTGTGGAAGTAGCTAAAGTAGACAAGACGCGCTGTTCTAATGTCTGTCAGTTGTCGGATCTTTTTAACGGCATAGGCTGCAGAGCTCAGTCTGCCCGAGACTTTCCCGATATGAGGCCCCCACTGCAAGTTGGAGTCTAACTTTATGCCCAGAAAGACAGTTTCATCGACCAATTCTACTTGATCATCCCTAATCCTAATACTGGTGTTAACGAGCCTAACATTTGGCAAGGCTCTTTCTGCGTTAATTATTTTCCAAGTAGATTTAACTTTGTCTACACTATTGAGAATTTTATTACTTATATACTTTCTTTTGGCTGCTAAGCAGTCTGCTTTAAACTTTTTTGAATAAGTTTTAACATAATTTAGAAATTCATCTGTTCTATTAAGCTGTCTTTCTGAGTATAGTTCATACAGTTTTTGTCTACTTTTATGTATATCCTCAGTGGCCCATTCACTGAAGGCTGGCCTATCACCGATTGTGACTTCCTTAGACTTGAATACGGAGTTGAACTCATTGTAAAAGGAATCAAAAAATAACTTATACATTACATTTGGATCTAAGCCAGTGTCTAAAAATGGAAGTTTATTGCAAAGTCCAACTCGCATACGTTCCAAGCGGTCACTAGTTACTGGTCTACATAATATTTTACGTCTTTTAACTTTTTCTCTTGTGATCTTGAAAGATGCTATTTGCCCAGTATGATCTGATTTTATCTTATTTATAATACTCTTACTTTCTGGCAACATATCACTGTATATATTGTCCAGACAAGTAGCTGTTGTATCACAATATCTAGTAGGCTCTAAAAATAAGTTAGTGAGATTGTGTGATTTAAATAAATTTAAGATATCATTGGTCTGACGCGTATTTATAAGTATATTAACATTAAAATCACCGCACACTATTAGGTGTTTATTAGTTTTTCCAAGTTTAAATAGCACTTTATCCATTACTTCCTCAAACTCACAAAAGGGTGAGACTCCAGGTTTATATACGCATACTACTATGAATTGCTCCAATTCTACGCACGATATTTCAACTGTACACTCTACAGAGAGGGACACAACATCTTTCCGTTCCTTATATTTTAATTTCTTATTTAATAAAATCATCGAACCCCCCCGTGTTGTGTTGACCCTGCAGAACGCACTACCAACCCGGTGACTACTGAAACTGAACATGAGCTCATACTCCTTACGCATATGTTCTGTAAGACAAACAATTTCAATATTATCTGAGCTCATGAACAGCTCCAATTCAAACTCTTTGACCTGTGTTAATGTTGCAATATTATAATGCACCAGGCTGATGTAATTTACATTTTTTAATTTAGTTTTGTTCGGAGGACAGTTTCCGATAAAATTACGGTTTGCAATTAAATTTAACTCTATTAATTTACAATTTTGGCTAGAGGGTAATTCCTCTCTAAACACTATTGATTGGAAGTCCTTTGTAAATCTGTAAATCTTCGGTTAGTAACATATTAACTGGTTGGGCTGACGCTAACCACGTCACAAGCAGAGCCAGGCACTTAAAATTCATGAACACGTGAGTTTCGGCCCGGCCGAAAGTTTCGGCCCATTTTGGCCGAAACCGAAACTGCGGCCGAAACTCGATTTTTTGGCCGAAACTGGCCGAAACCGAAACCGAAACTTCGGTCGGTCACTAGGTAGAACTTTCAGATTCCACCAAGCTAAACTGTCTTTCTGCAACCGAAACTTACAAATATCTGGGTATATCACAAGCATTAGGAATTTCTGATACTGGCATGAAAGAGACATTACAGGAGCGTTTCTTTGGCCGCCTGAAAAAAGTAATAAAAAGACTTTTGTCAGGCGGTAACAAGCTGCACGCCTTTAATGGGTGGGTCATGCCAGTCCTAATGTACTCTTTTGGTATACTCAGATGGACTCAGACTGAACTCAACAAAATTGATAGAAGAGTAAGAACACTGTTGACTGCATTCCGGATGCATCATCCCCGATCATCTGTAATGAGGTACAACCTCATTACAGATGATCGGGGAAATGTGGGGGTCGAGGCTTTTTAAATGCTAAGACCCTCCATAACCGCGAGGTATACAATCTTAGGGAATTCTTTCTGAAAACAGACACCAATATGCACCGTAATGTGGTCGCAGTGGACACGGGACTCACCCCGCTTGCTATGGGCAGAGAGAACTGGCGCAAACTGTAATACTTAGTACTGAAGATCGCAAAGAGGTATGGAAAAGCAAGCAGCTACATGGACGTTTTTATCGGGCCTTAAATGGACCTGACATTGATTTAAAAGCGTCCGTATCTTGGCTACAGTTCGGTAATCTTTTCGGAGAAACCCAAGGTTTTGTCTTTGCCATAATGGACGAAGTTGTTATGACGAAGAACTACCGGAAACATATTCTGAAGGATGGTACAATTGACATCTGTCGGGCATGTCATTGTCCCGGAGAATCACTTAATGCGAGGCAGCATTTGCGTTTTTCCGCGGCGGTTTCTAACCTCAAAATGTCATCAAACTGTCAAAATCAATGAAATCAAGTCAATGTTTTGATATTTTGAGGTTAGAAACCGCCGCGATAACCGCAAGTGCGGCCTCGCCCTTAGACATATAGTTTCTGGTTGTTCTCGTCTTGCCAATGGAGAATATTTGCACAGACATAACCAAGTGGCCAAGATTATACATCAGCAGCTGATATAGTGGCGATAGATCGATTGGAACGCCTCGCAATAATTATCGATATCAGCATTCCTCATGATGACAACCTCTTTAAAGCAGAAAAGGAAAAAGAAATTAAATATTTGGATTTGGCTCATGAAGTTGTTGACATGTGGCATGTTGATTCGGCAATTATTGTTCCAATTATCGTTTCGGTCCACGGTTTGATGGCAAAGAGCCTCGATAACCATCTGAAGAGGCTCTCGTTAGACGGCTGGTTCAAGGGCCTGATACAGAAGGCAGTACTTCTTGACACGGCACGCATTTTGAGGAGGTTCCTGTCTCTGAAGCCCTAACCACCGGTAGCTTGGTCCCTGCACCCGATGCCGGTGGGACACTATTTTTTTATATTTTTAAATAGATTTTTATTTTTGTAAGCATTATTTATTTAAAAATGTAAGACAATATGTTAAGAATAAAAAATAAATGGAATAATAATAATAAATCTTTATTTTCAAGCAATATTAGAGACAGTTACAGATATTTTTAACTTACTCTACGGCTCATAGATACATACCTTAGGCAGCGCGATTGTGGCGCCTCTGGTGTTGCGAACCGCCATAGGCTGCCTTGACCACCTGTACATCTGGGGGGGGCTGTATGTTTGTCTGCCACTCTAGTGATATTAAAAAAAAACCTTAATACTAAAAATACATATACATATAACTTAACCTAATTGACACGCACTGACGTCGACGTGTCGCGGGGCGGGGTGTCCCGTGTCAGCAGACGTCCTCTAAAGCGCCGATACTTCACCCCTCTCGGCCAGAAGTCAGCAGCCATGAAGGTGGTGATGCGGTCTGTAGTAGGAAAGTTTAATGTAATAGACCTTAATTTTACAATAAGGACCTTTTGTCATAGTATTTTCGCATTGCTAGTTTAGAAAGCCTAAACTTAATAAGCAAATTATTAAAATTTACTAGTTAGGCGAAAATTGTACTCAGTATTTCAAAAAATCCCTTTAACGATACTCATGATGAAATGGTGTGATTACAGCGCGGCAGCCATATTGGATTGCAAAATTAACCCAAAATTCGTACTCAGCATACCAAAAAACCCTTTATACCATATCCAACATGAAATTTTACAACAGTGGCAAGGCGGCCATTTTGGATTGCAAAATAACCCAAAATTCGTACTCAGCATACCAAAAAACCCCTTATACGATATCCAACATGAAATTTTACAGCAGTGGCACGGTGGTCATTTTGGATTGCAAAATTAACCTGAAATTCGTACTCAGCATACCAAAAAACCCCTTATACGATATCCAACATGAAATTTTACAACAGTGGCAAGGCGGCCATTTTGGATTGCAAAATAACCCAAAATTCGTACTCAGCATACCAAAAAACCCCTTATACGATATCCAATATGAATTTTTACAACAGTGGCACGGCGGCCATTTTGGATTGCAAAATTAACCTGAAATTCGTACTCAGCATACCAAAAAACCCCTTACACGATATCCAACATGAATTTTCACAACAGTGGCACGGCGGCCATTTTGGATTGCAAAATTAACCCAAAATTCGTACTCAGCATACCAAAACACCCCTTATACGGTATCCAATATGAAATTTTACAACGTGTTGTGGCGGCCATCTTGGATTGCAAAATTAACCCAAAATTCGTACTCAGCATACCAAAAAGCCTCAGAAAAATATCCAACATGACATTATATCTGCTAAGTCACTAGGTCACGTGGCTCATTTGTTCAAAGTTAGAAATAAAACAAAAATGACAACGTCAATCGGATTGTATACTTTAAACGTTTTAGATAGGGGCCGTCGGGTTACACCGGCTCACTGCTTCTACCTATCCAAAAAAAATTGCGTGTACTTTGTGTACACACGTAAGAAGTGAAACTTCTTCATAAACTTAATTTTCACCTCACCTTAAATTAAGTCAAAAAGTACAAAAGTACAAAAGTCCAAAAGGCCAAAAGTCCAAAAGTCCAAAAGTCCAAAAGTCCCAAAGTCCCAAAGTCCCAAGGTCTCAAGGTCCCAAAGTCCCAAAGTCCCAAAGTCCCAAAGTCCCAAAGTCCCAAAGTCCCAAAGTCCCAAAGGCCAAAAGTCCAAAAGTCCAAAAGTCTCAAAGTCCCAAAGTCCCAAAGTCCCAAAGTCCCAAACTCCCAAACTCCCAAAGTCCCAAAGTCCCAAAGTCCCAAAGTCCCAAAGTCCCAAAGTCCCAAAGTCCCAAAGTCCCAAAGTCCCAAAGTCCCAAAGTCCCAAAGTCCCAAAGTCCCAAAGTCCCAAAGTCCCAAAGTCCCAAAGTCCCAAAGTCTCAAAGTTCCAAAGTCCCAAAGACCCAAAGTACCAAGGTCCCATCCAAAAGTCCAAAAGTTCAAAAGTTCAAAAGTTCAAAAGTCCCAAAGTCTCAAAGTTCCAAAGTCCCAAAGACCCAAAGTACCAATGTCCCATCCAAAAGTCCAAAAGTCCAAAAGCCCAAAAGTCCAAAAGTCCAAAAGTCCAAAAACCCTTAAATGACATGCTATCCCTGAATAAAGTACTCTTAATTCGAATCCACCGTAGTGGGGAACGGAACAAAGATGGCGCGTAACCAAAAATCGTGACGTGACGTGACGTGACGCAAATTTTTTTCCAACGCCGATAAAGAAGTTTCACTTCAAAAAAATTCCCAATAGCATTTGACATCTTAGGTCGTATGTCGACCTATTTTAAAATCCGGACCAGTGTGCGGCCGGCCAGCCGCAAATAAAAGTGCATTGATGTTACAAGTTGTATCAAAACATTACACATTGTATCATTACCAGGTGCGCAAAGCGCATTAATGTTACAAGTTGTATCAAAACATTACACACTAGCGGACGTCACGCGGTTTCAACCGCGTAGTTCCCGTTCCGTGGGAATAGGTACGGGAATAAAATATGCCTATGCCTATGTTTACCGCAAAGAGTGTAGCTTCCCAACAGTGAAAGAATTTTTCAAAGTAGTTCCAGAGCCTATTCGATGCAAACAAACAAACAAACAATCAAATCTTTCCTCTTTATAATATTAGTAAAGATTGTATCATTACAAGGCGCGCATTGTAATGCTTCGTTCTCCTCCTTCACTGATATAACCTCGTCTTTTATCATTACAAGTTGCGCATTGCAATGCTCGGTTCTCCTCCATCACCGCTGTAATGCTCGACGCTGTAATGTTACATTACACGCGAATGCTCCCGGCGAGGGACATACATCAGACAGGACAGGACAGAGGGTACATAAAAACACGATGCTCCGGAGATCTCTGGGGAATCACCGGAGTTCGCAAAATCACCAGTGAATTTTACCGTAGCTCAAGATTCCGCTCCGATGCAAACTACTAGCGAATAAGGCCAAAAGCCAAGTGTGCGAGCCACACTTGACGGCACCTTCAATGGGCGTCAAGTATCGTCAATTCATCCTTCAAGTGAGATCTCAATCACGTAAAGGCAAGGCAAGGCATGACAATAAAAATTGATCGTCTCGGGGGCCTCTTACACGCGAATGCTCCCGGTGAGGGACATACATCAGACAGGACAGGACAGAGGGTACATAAAAACACGATCGCAAAATCACCGGTGAATTTCACCGTAGCTCAAGATTCCGCTCCGATGCAAACTACTAGCGAATAGGGCCAAAAGGCAAGTGTGCGAGCCACACTTGACGGCACCTTCAATGGGCGTCAAGTATCGTCAATTCATCCTTCAAGTGAGATCTCAATCACGTAAAGGCATGACAATAATAATTGATCGTCTCGGGGGCCTCTTACGGCCGCCTAGCCTCAACCTTTCGGCCAGTAATGGGCTCAGTACACGGTCAATAATATTCAGTCAAGTCAAGCGACTTGAGTCAATACCATGGTGTGTACACGTCGATGCACACACAAGCATGGTGTTATCACTTAGAACCTTAGACCATATAACACGGGACTAGCCTTTGCGAACTACCGCATACAAAAATATTCTGCCAGTTTTCATACAAATGAAGGGGGAAACACAAAGACATATAAAATTTCATTGCATTTAAAAATGTATTTATCGACAAACGCGTAATGGCTGTTGTGTGTTAATTGTTATTGTACAGTCAACTACAATGTAATGTACTAGTTTAATCATATAAAATGATGTACTGATGTACAGGCTTTTCATAAAGCCAAAAGACCAAATGGTCATGTGCAATGGCAGAAAACAATGCTTAAGTAAGGCGCATCCTGTGGTTAAATGATCTAAGCTTAGAACTGAGCATTGAATTATAATGTAACCAATTTACGTAGGTTCTCAACGCTGCAGTTACATTGAGACTTGTCATGATATTTAATTTCGTTTCATTATAACGTAAGAGTTTCCAGAAACACGTGGTAGTTGGCGCTGTAGGCAATATTAAAAAATCTATTATTTTAATTAAAAATTCACAACTAGATGGCGCTGTGCCTTTTTTAAATCGCGGTATGGTTTCGTTACATAGGATCATATAAGTAAGACTACTTTTCTGCCCATGGTTGTTTATTATTACTTTTTACGAACTTAAAACATTTTTTTATAGAAGATTCAAGTTTACTGAAATCCATTTGTTACACTCGATTTTTAATTCATGGCCACGCAGTCAGAAAGTTTCTTGTAATAACTGCTTGGCACCGCTGGTGTCGTCACTTAGTCGAGTGACGTCTCTATCTCATAATATACAAATGTACTCTGTGCACACAAGTGCATAAAAATCACAAAATGAAAAAAATCTCTTGAGAGGTGTCAAGGCCTCAAGGGACACCCGGGTGATGGAACGAAGTTTCTTTCGATTAATTAGTGAAGGAATTGTAATAAAATCTTATTTAAACGTTGCGGTGAACATAGGCTATATTTTATTCCCGTATTCCCACGGGAACGGGAACTACGCGGGTGAAACCGCGTGACATGAGCTAATAAATCTAAATATTACTTTGTGCTAAGTTACTTTTATTTTTCATTTTTTATTTTTTGTTTGAAGTCGGTTTTTTCATTTTTTTTAGTGACGGGTAGACTGAAATTATGTCTGTCTAGGGGTAATGTTCTCCCCAATATAAATTAATCGAGCCCAAACACAAGGTAACTGCTGTAAATCGTTGAGGAATTCCCTAGATTCGAGGGAATTCTTCGATTTCTCCAGGATCGCAGCATCAGATTTTGACTTCCTGTTTATGGGATCACATGGGAAGCACCAGCTTTCAAATAAAAAAAGAATCATCAAAATCGGTTAACTCGTTCAAGCGATTTGCCGGTAACAAACTTAAAAAAAAATACAGACGAATTGAGAACCTCCTCCTTTTTTGGAAGTCGGTTAAAAATAACGAAAACAAACAACGAAACTAAAATAGCTAGCTTGCTTTCTATGAGAGAGAGAAATAGAGAGAGAAACACGCGCGATTGGTCCAAAAGAAGTGTCAAAAGTGTCGTTACAACCAGTGGCGTAACTACACTACCTGGGGACCGTGGCAAATTCGTTGGATGGGGCCCCCTCAGTGAAAATTCTCAAATTATAGGATATAATAGTTCGGTCAATTTATTGTAAAGCTACCTACTTGCAATATATTGTGCCTAAAGTGTACTCGCCGACAACTGCAGATGCGCTACAAAACTATCCGCGTAGCAGAGCTGACATTACGTACGGGACGTCAGCAAAGTAGTCGAAAAGATCTGTCTGCTCTCGAATAGTACCATAATCACCCTGTCAACTCTACTGCACGTGCAGGAGATGTCAACGGCATACGAGCCTACACCATACAGTGGTCGTAAGTAGCCAGAGAGTGGCACCCACCGCACCGACACATTATATTTAAGCTGGAAAATCGTCAGCAATGTGTTCAGCTCCAGCAGAGTGGGACCATGATCTGACTTGCTCTGTGTTTGCGTGGTCGCGTGTACCACCTGGGTCCGACCATGGGAGAAAGCGGACGCGTGGGTGGCCCGTCCCACATGATCTTTCTTGAGGGACCTCAGTCTCTCATTATAGTAGACATTGAAGTTCCCCAGGAACACCAGCTCAGCGTTCAAAAACCGCAAGTGTGCGTCATCTGCGCTCTCGCTGAAGTGCTAATACAGTCTTGTTTTTTTCAGCTTTTCTAGTGTGCGTACGGCACGGTAACAGTAGACACGTAATACTGGCTCATGGCGCCATGATCCTTGTAGATCCAAATGACGGAAAATGAAGGCTTCTCCAAGCAGCGCAATCGGCGCCAGGAAACATCGGCCCTGACGAATGCTTTCTCTCGAATGGCCTTATCTCAAAATCGCTCCTTGAGATCTATCGTCACTGCGGCGCACTAATGTTTTCGTCAGGAACAAGAAAGCTGGCCGTGCCGTTTTTAGGTAGTGGAAGACGGCGTCTAGGTTTACAGGAAGTCCGCGATGTTGTTGAACACCGCCAGAAATTGTGATTTTGCGTTTTGCGTGATTTTTGAGGGCGCCCAAACAAAGATCTTGCTTTCCTTTTGGTGCACTACCATAGAGTTTGATGAAGGGATGCGTTAAGATGGTCCTACATTCGCCGCAGTGGAATACAAGACGAAGTGGCTAGTTTAGTTTGTATATGTGTAGTAGGACGGAAGCTAATCCGCATTGATTTGTTTTCTATGGCTTATCCGAATGACTGAAAGCCCCCGCCTTTTCGGCAAAGCGTCCATGCAGGATTTTCCCTCACGTTAAAAAAAGGGTCACACCCCCGTGCCACATTGTGTATGGTTGCCAGAACTCTCTGCGGGTCACCCACGTCGCACACACTATACCTACTCTACATGGTGCCTGCCTACCTGCTGCGGCGCCTGTATTTGCACCTGCCCAGGACCAGGCTCTGTAACTGTTACTTACTACTATTGTTGAGTTACTTATACCAGTTAGAGGGCTTTTCACAGCTACACAGGCCAAACATCAACTCCGTGGGTACCTCAATGTCAGAGCCTTGTCCTTAAATATAGGTGAGCCGCTTGCAGGGCCCCAGGATATTAGTGGGCCCGGGCCCTAATATTCATTACAGTATGAATTTTTTTTTCCTTCTTTCAATTTGTTCTCGGACCTGGGACCCTTCAGGTCAGGGGCCCGTGGCATTTTGCTACACTTGCCACTCTATACTCTCTCTTATGTGACCCAAACGAAGTTGCGCGGGTCAGCTAGTTTCTAAAATACGGCAGTCAAAGTACTGCATATTGTATTACGGTGAGGGGGAGCTTGACCCTCTCCGAAGCCGATCAGTCTATAAAGTAGTAAAATTTTTAAAATTAGTATATTTTCGAATGATCTGTGTGTATTTTTTTTTTTTTTTTTTTTTTTTATACCACTAAGGTGGCAGACAAGCATACGGCCCACCAGAAGTACCGGTGGTCACCGCAGCCTATGAACGTTTGCAACACCAGAGGCGCCACACTCGCGCTGCCGACCCTGCAAAAACCTTCTAAGACCCCTTTTGAAGAACCCCATACTGTAGGCGTTTGGGAAAACCGAGGCAGGGAGATCATTCCACAACCTAAGCGTGCGCGGAAGAAAACCCCTATCGGATCTAACCGTGCTGGAACGCTCCGGACGCAGAGTGTGAGGATGAACTCCCTGTCTGTGGCGAGCGGTGCGGTGATAGAACGTAGCCGTGGGCATCATATCAAACAATTCCTCAGAGCACACACCATTGTACAGTCGGTAGAACACGCATAAGGAGGCAAAGTCTATCCTGTCGCGAAGAGGTTCCACACCACTTGTAAGTATAGGATCGTTGACAACTCTTACAGCACGTCTTTGCACCGAGTCAAATGGACGAAGCTGATATTCAGGTGCCCCCGCCCAAAGGTGACAGCAGTACTCCATGTGCGGCCGCACTTGCGACTTATACAGAAGCAGTGTTTGCGCAGCAGTGAAGTACCGCCGCGCCCTGTTGAGCACACCTAGCTTCTTGGACGCCAGCTTAGCCTTGTCCTCCAAATGGCTACGGAACCGAACGTCACTGGAGATGTCAACGCCAAGGATCCCTATACTTTTGCAGATGGAAAGAGATGTGCCCTGAAATTGTGGCGCTACAGTAATTGGGGTTTGCTTAGCGGTGAAAAAACACGCTTGTGTCTTGGAAGGGTTGAACTGGACAAGATTTTGTCCACCCCAATCGGACACTCTAGTAAGAGTAGCCTCGATTTCAGACACAAGCTGTTCACGATTTTCCTTCACTGTGTCCCGAGAGATACCGGGGCGGCCCGTGTAACAAGTGTCTCCCGTACTGTCGTCCGCATAACAATGAATGCCGTCAATAGACAACATGTCATTGATATGCAGCAGAAACAGAGTAGAGGACAACACTGAGCCTTGCGGTACTCCAGCGTTTATGGCCATGCAGTCTGAACAGCTGCCGTCAACGACGGCCTTGATGCTTCTACCGGCCAGGAAGCTAGACACCCATCCGCATAATCTCTCGGGCAGTCCATATGAGGGCAATTTCGTAAGAAGACCACGGTGCCAGACCCGGTCAAAGGCCTTAGAGATGTCAAGGCTTACTGCTAGAGCCTCGCCCTTACTCTCGATAGCCGTCGCCCATCGGTGTGTGAGGCACACCAGAAGATCGCCCGTCGAGCGACCGTGACGGAAACCGTACTGCCGGTCACTGAGCAGGTCGTGTTCCTCTAGGTACCTCAGGAGCTGTGTATTAATTACACGCTCCATCACCTTAGATAAAAGGGAGGTGACGGCTATAGGCCTATAGTTGGCCGGGTCGGTCCTGTCACCCTTCTTGGGCACAGGATGCACATACGCGATCTTCCACGACGCCGGGACTTGTTGCTTGGAATATGAAAGCGTGAAAAGACGTGTAAGTACCGGACACAACTCTGGACCACACTGCTTCAGTACCACCGCGGGTATACCATCCGGCCCACTCGACTTATGAACGTCCAGGGATCGAAGCTCACGTCGGACACTCCGCTGCGTAAATTTTACTTCCGGCATGGAAGTTCCACACCACGGAATATCCGGCGGCAAAGCACCCCCGTCGCTCATGGTCGAGTTAGAGGCAAAGAGAAAACCCAAAAGGTCGGCTTTCTCCTTAGCGCTCTGGGCCAAATTACCGTCGGGTTTAAGTAAAGGTGGTAAACCTGACCGACAGAAATTTCCCTCGGCAGCTTTGGCAAGCGACCAGAATTCGCGACTCCCTGAAGGGTAGCCTGCTAGCCGTTCACCAATTCTGCCGACGAAATCGAACTTAGCCCTGATAATTGCTCTTTTGCTGGCTCTCGAGGCGGCATTTAATTTGCGTTTCACCTCAGAGATGTTTGGATCTGAACCTGCACGAGCCGTGGTCCAAGCCCTGTAAGCAGATTCTTTCAACATCAAAGTTTCTCTGCAGAGCCGATTGAACCACGGTCGCTTTTTTGCTCCTACAGGGATCCAACGGTTAGGAATGTAACATTCCATGCCCTCCAAGATCCCCGCAGCGACTGCTGCAGCGCAAGAATCCAGATCCTCTGAGGCAAAACAAAGCCGCCTCCATGGGTACGACGCGAAAAACTCTCGCAGTCCATCCCAGTCTGCTGACTTATAGTGCCATACATGTCGCCACTCCTTGGGCCGAGGTGGTTCAGGCCTTGCGAGAGGCACATGCGCCCGAACGACACAGTGGTCCGACGATCCGAGTGGAGCATCCACTGAAACACTGTATCCGTCCGGACGCGTTGTCAGCAGGAGATCCAGCAATGCACTATGCTCGTTCTTCTTGTCTGGTATCCTTGTGTGGGATTTAACCAGTTGAGAGAACCCATAGGTCAGGGCAAATTCGTGAGCAGCTTTCCCCGCAAAGTCGGTGGTCCGGGAGCCCAACCAGTCAACATGATGTCCGTTGAAATCCCCCAGAATCACTATCTCCGCGGAGGGATACTGCTCAATCACCTTGTCAGTCGCTTGTTGCAGGTGGTCAAAAAGGCGAACTGTGTCCGTGTTACCACCGCTGTGAGACCTATACACGCACGCGTAGATCCGAGTGTGGCCCCCGTGATCCAAGCGTGCCCATAACGTAGACAGGTCCCTGTCTTCGAGGCTTGAAAGACGACGACAGCAGACATCATCCCGGACGTACATACATACCCCGGCTTTCTGCCTAAAGTGGTACTCAAGCTTGTAGCCAGGGTACATTAAGCAAGATGTATCGCCCGGACGTAAGATCTGCGTCTCCGTTAAGAAAAGAAGGGTCGGCTTCGCAGTTTCAAGATGGTGGTGGACTACGTTGATGTTCGTGCGCATACCTCTGATGTTGCAAAAGTCCACTTGAAGTGTGGACGACGATGCCGCTGTGGAATCCTTTTTCTTTCTCTTTGTAGCCATAGTTCTTAAAAATATGGGGAATTAAGAAGGTGAAGGGGGCGCTTTTGTGCCGGTGGCGCAGGAGACTAGGCGAGGCTCGAACTCACCGAAGGCAGACAGAGGTAGTGCGGTAGATTGGCACGGCGTACGGAAGGGCCCCCGGTCCCCCCCCGATGCAGTAGCCGCGTCCACTCCGGTATCCTCCTCCGGCACGACCACAGCACCAGGGACTTTACACAGGCTGCTGGTTCAGCCTCCTGGGGCGGAGATTAAGTAATCCCCAGGTTCGGGTCCCGTACAGCCTGCGGGCGGCCAGCGGTCAACCGTTTCACCGGGTCTCCCTGATCGCCGTACCAATATTCCGCGCCTCGATCTGCCAATGGAGACAGATAAGCCTCTGGTCTCACCGTCACCGGCACAATGTCACCCCAATGAGCTCTGGATCCCTGCTAACCGACGGAGAACATAACCCGACCGGAGTCAGGTTACTATTACCGCGGTCTTCTGCAGGGCGGAGGTACTGCCCCAGGCGGGCTGCTCAACGAACGGAGTACCGTTAGGCCCTTCCTCCTAATGTGGGCTTTTTCGTTAATCCCTAAGATATTGGATCTTAGGGATCTGATTGAAGAAGCCACTACTGTACCCTCAGGGTGTAACGTTAACTCCATGAGAAGTAACGCATGTCCCCGAAACCCCGAGGGGTAAAATGTGTGTATTTCAATGGTGGATTCTTAACCCTTAGAGCCCCTTCAACACACATAAAATTTATATCGAAAATCGATAATCGCAAGCACCTATTTCCACCACCCTAAAAGTGAAAAAAGATTTCCCATTTCCCAAAAAAAAAAATATTTCTCACTTACCAGACCAAATTTTACGATTCTGCAAACAGCAACCGGATTATTGATAAATTGTTTATTTTACTGTGTATAAATAATAATGAAAACACATTATTTATAATAAAAAAACAAAACACACACGCACACACGCACTCAACACAAAAAAACCTTTATTACTCCACCACCACACCATATTTTACGATTCTGTAAACACCAACCGGATTATTGATATATTGTTTATTTTACTGTGTATAATAATAAATAATAATGCAAACACATTATTTATAATAAAAACACGAAACACACACGTACTACACAAACGCACGCCATCCATGCGCAATCCACTCTCAACTTCAACTGTTCGATTTTTGTAAAAAATTCTGGCCCATTGACGTCATTTTATAAGATTCCAAAAACAAGAAAATGTTATATACTACACATACAATCAAACTGTTCATAGAAAAGTAGGACGTAAGGAGGTTAACTTTAAGTTTAAAGTCGTCTGGGTAGGTGCGGCGACCGGTCGCCGCGCGGGGCTCAACGGAAAAGCTTGATTATTATGCGCGGCGACCGGTCGCCGCGAGGAGCTCTAACATAAAGGTTCGACAACGTGCACTATTGTTGGGACGCAGTGAATCACGATTTTGTAGCTCCGACCAAACATCCAATTAAACTTTCAGTTTATCCACCGCTTTTCTGATCGAAGACCTACTTTGACAATTATGGCTAAAATGAAATTATTTTATGGAAACAAGATTTAAGGGTCTTAGAGGCCCCAAACAAGTAAATTAATATAATATTGATCAATATAGATGACCGTTCAATAAATTGACCGTGTAGGGGTATAAATATTGAGGTTTGAACAATGACAGGACAGAACAAAAGTTTGACCTAACTTTTTTTCTTGCACCGTGCAGGCTTAATATTAATCAATATTTTTCAGATCAGTGTTAGAGGCCCCATACACCTACAATATTAATATTACTACTACTACTACTACTATCTTCACGCCAAATCCCTTGCGGAGTAGACAGAAAGAAAAGAGCGTCACACGGCACGGTCCATACACGCCTCACTTGCTTCTTCAACTTTCATCTTTCTTTTCGTGCATTCACGTCGGTTCCTTCGGCTCTTGACACCACCTTCTGGTAACACACGATTAATTTGGTTGTGGTAGGTGTGTCGTGACGTGACACTTCCCTGACTCCTACGTCCATCCACTTTTGCGTTGTATATCTGTTTTGCCATTCTTTCGTCTCCCATTCGTTGCACATGCCCGAACCATCGTAGCATGCCCTTCCTTACTTTTACACCGACACTCTTCCAGACCAACTTTCTTTCTTATATCTTCATTCCGAACGCGATCTTCCAATTTGTAATTTAAGGGGTCTCAACACGATCAATTGGCAATTATCAAGCACGTTAAATATCATGTGTACATATACGTCGATACACACACACACATGCAAAGAAAACACGGTCACTGAAGCAACTACCATTCATATTTAACGTGATTGACAATTGTAAGGCATGATCATGTCGGGAGCCCATTACTTCTTGTGAGGCAAAGGCAATGCTCGGACTGACATAAGGGGTCCTGGCACGATCAATTGCCAATTGTCAAGCACGTAGAATATCATGTGCACGTACACGTCGATGCACACACACATGCAAAGAAATCACGCACCCTGAAGCAACTTCCATTCACATTTTAACGTGCTTGACAATTGCAAGGCATGGTCGTGTCGGGAGCCCATTACAGAACGAGGTCCTTATTATTACTCGCGAAGTTGAACGAAGTTCGTCGGCGAAGTTGCCCGAGGCAAAGAAAATTTTTGGCGAAGTAGACCGAGGTGCCCCTCTACACTATCATACTCGAACAACTTCGTTCAACTTCGCGAGTAATGTGGAGGAAGCATTATAGTCAAAGACGAGGACTAAAAAGGTCAAAGCCCACTTTAACGACTCCACTTCCACCCGGGAGCGGTGTTTGAGCGGGGTGGTTATAGTGTGCTATGACCTAAAGGGTCCCGACACGATCATGCCTTGCAATTGTCAATCACGTAAAATATGAATGGAAGTTGCTTCAGTTGCGTGATTGCTTTGCATGTGTGTGTGCATCGACGTATACGTGCACATGAAATTCTACGTTATTGACAATTGCCAATTGATCATGTCGGGACCCCATAAGAAAAAATCCATAAAGAGACAAATAATACAAGGGTTGACAGTATGGTTTTAAATACCTTCGCCCGTCCTACAAAAAGCTTCGACGAACAAAGCTACAACGACAACGACAACTTCGTAATTTTTTTCTGTCAAATTGTCATTGTTCCTACCTTGGCGTTCTTGCTGTTCTTGGACTTCTTCTTGGCTTCTTGGTTGGTGCCGCAATTAGCAACAATAGTGCAATTTTGTGATTTATTTTTGGCAGCAAGTTATTTGATAACGATTCAACGGAATTCCTGTATTTGATTTGATAGGAAATCCTGCTCAAAATTAGTTCACTATTCAGTGTTTTGTATCGATAACCCGGTGACTACTTCAACAATCGTGACAAATGGCGTATAACAGCAACAATAAGCAATGTAAGTTGTTTTTACTTTGATTACGATTGAGAACAGTGGTATTCTTTGTATGGGTCATGGTATTAATCGATATTAAATCATCATGTCTTGTAGTGAGCCGAATAACGACAAGTCTGTATTGATTGCGGCCATTCTGAACGTTCCGTGATACGCATTCTCGCAATGCAATACATTGTGCCAGGTTAACGCCCGCATGGAATATTGTTCCCGTTCTTGCGTCCCATTAGAACTTTTCCCGGGTTTAAACGCAGCCTATGTGTTCTTGCAGACTATTTTATCTATCTATGTACAAAATAAATAAATAAATGTTTGTAGACAATCTCACACTACATCACCTAGCCCATCTAGACGACTGATAAACATACTTATAAATTTGTAAGTATACATAGAAAACACCCAAACTTTGAAACAAACATTTGTGGATCACACAAATATTTGGACCAACCCAGGACCTCCAGCGCGACAGGCGGTTGCACTACCAACTGCGCCACAGAGGCAGTCAACAAAAAAATTTCAACCTAGTGTGATAGAGTAACATACATCCAGTCACAATAATAGTCAGATGTTTTACTTTAGCCTAATGTATATAGAAATTCTAGCTGCTGCTGGCATGGAATTTGGTCCCCGTTCTCACATCCCATGGTAACATTCTTGGGATGAAAAGTAGGTTATATGCTATTCAAGACTTTCTTTGTCTGTACCAAATTTCAGTCAGAGCCATTCAGTTGAGAGTATCATTGAGCAATAAACTTGTGATATTTTATAATATAAGTGATTCACACCAATGGTGATTGGTGCTATGTGAGAAAGGTTGATGTGGCACAAAATGAAAACATGCATACTTATGAGCTGCCACAAGTGCATACCTGGAGCACTCCCTGTAGCAGCATTTTTATCCACTCAGCTTATCTCTCTACCTGAAAAATGCTGTGTTGGTTCATGTGAAAAGTAGATGTGATCCCATAGAAAACCCATGTTACTAATGTCTGTGAAACACCTTTTTAGAGACTGTGCTCTTCATTCCTCGGATCCACCCAGACACCATGCGGGCACCCAGCCAATGTCTTATGACTTCGCCTTGATAGTAAATAATCTTTATGTGTTTGCACAGATAACACCAGATTTTCTGGTCGCTACAACACACCGGGCCAATTCGTTTCTGCTGGAGAGGTAATTATGCATGATACTTATTTTCATTTATTTCACATTATCAATTTTATCTTGTTAATTACACAAAATTTACTTTTAACACTGGAGTGTACTAGTTGACCAAGCTCTTACTAGTGATATTGAACTTACTGTCTCTGAATCAATTGAATTTTATTATTTGATGTAGTAAAACAATATGCATATTCTAATGCGGGTTGCTTCTCACATGCTCGATCAACTAGTATAGAATTTAAAGAAATCCTTTTTTAATCATTTCTCATATAAATTATTATGAATGCTAATAATTAATTCTCTTAAGTCATGTTATACTGGCAGATTTACTACATTGACTGATGTTTGTGCGAAGAAAATCACCCGAATGACTTATTTGAAACTGCCCGTATAACAGAGAATCACCAGTAATTATAAATAATATAAATAAAGTTTAATCTGTTACTACAGCAATATGCAGTACCCAACCGCCCCACTCCTGGCAATGTAAAGTCAACAGCTACCCTCTGCCTGTACTTAAGTCAGCTAATCTGGAACTGACATCGTACAAGACAAATGCAAGTCCAATACTTGTGTGGCATCTTGAAAGATGTTGGCCTACCACCAGTGGCTTTGATATTAAGGATACATAGATGCCTGTGGTGAGACTTTGTCAGATGGCGATGGGGTACAGTCAGAGGAGAGCTCAGTGGGTTGAGACTGTAGTATGTTGATGAAGAATTAGTTTCGTCAACATGTAGCATTCTCTAGACTTAGTTAGACAGTAAGCTGCTCCGGATTTCTAGCATGTGAGAACCCTGGCAAATTGTAGCTATGACCTGTCTTCTGTTTGTGGTGGTGAGTAAGGTTGCAATTTAACTGGGTGACAGACATGATAGGAATGTGGATTTAGGTGGGCGATGTGTTGCCACCATCACTGCTTGCAAGATGAAGAAAGATTCTGTATATGTAGGCAAGCTAATTGAGTACTATTAATATATTCTGAATTGTTTATTATGTGAAGCTTTCCAGACAAGTCTGTTGTTTCCTCTCCAGTTGTTGTATATTATTTGTAGTAAGTATATAAAGTATACTTATAGTATTAAAATTTCAGTCAACTTAAGTCAGCCACTGTTATTTGCATGTCAAACAAATGGTAACATCACGTGACTAGGGACTGCACATAATGCACTGGGTATGTGAATACAATAGTGACTGACTGAGTGTTTTATGGTTATTATACTGCATGTACAGTGAGCAAAGCAGATAAGCATACAGGGCTAACCTACAAACAAATACAAAAGCTAAATAAACCAAAGTCATGTTGAAAGAGTGTTTCATACCGGGAGCAATCCACGTCGAAGCATCGAGGCTAGAGGCTGTCCAGGAATACACCTAACTTGGGCAGGTTATCACACTGTCCCGAAAAAGGAAAAAAACCAGAAGGATCTGGGCAGCTTTAACAAACTGCGTCGTCTTTTCCAGTTCGGGGGATTGCGGTATGGGGGAATTCCCATACCGCAATGCCTGAAGACATGTCTACAACCTACCTAACATTCAGAAAAAAATAAATTCCAATTGGTTGTCCCTGCATACCTATGTCCTTCGCCCACTGGCACTGTACACCTAGTTAGCTTTTGTGTGAGAGGAAGTGAATGTGTATGTGAGTGGTGGAGCGCATCCCCCACACGGCTGACTGACGCCAGCGGTGGGTCGCCGACGCCGGACGGCGCCGCACGCCGCGCCCTCTGCCTGAACCTCGTCTGTGAGTAAGTCCTCGGTACTATTGTAAGGGATTTCCACGCTATCACTGTTTGTTAATATGTTTGTCAAAGATGAAAATATTCTACATTAAAGAAATCGTCCTTGTCTTATGTAATTAATAATAATATAGTGTGAACTGGTGTATTTTTGTGCTATGATGCCAACAATGCGGTTCACAGACGTACTCGCCGCAGCCTCCGCCGCCAACACGCAAGTCGGTGCCGCAGAACTTGCAGCCCATCGTGAGTACACATTCTCCTTTCTTGTATGACAAATGCCAAGCATCTTCACCAAAAATTTGACTCAGATTCAGTAAACAGTTCTATAGTACCTCAATGTAATACATTACGAGTGATAAGTAAAGGGTAAGAGCCTATTTATATGGGGTTCAGAGAGTATAGTAAAATTAGCAACTTTATGAAGCAGTCAAGACCTTGCTGCAATGGCGACCAATCGTGAGGCCTCCACGCGGAGCCCAGTTTCGTTGTTGGCATGAATTTGAATGATGTAGTTTGTTTGAGCTTCAATTTCCTATGAAAGAACACTCGTACGTTGTTAATATCTGGCCTCCGCGTGGCGGTTGCAAGAAAGTTTTCGTGTCTAATTACCTATATAGCCCAATGAATTATACATATTCCTTTATTCTCATCGAGTACCCTAAAACGAGTCACAGTGTGACTCGTTGAGAAAAAAACTCGCAAGGAGTAACAGTGTGACCCGTTGTTGACATTTTATTCTCATCGAGTACCACTGGGTCTTGTAGTGTGACTCGTTAGGAAAAAATCGTCGTATCGAGTAACAGTGCTACTCGATGCGAGTTTTAATTCTCATCTAGTATCACGAGTGTTACTTGTTCGGAAAAACAAAGCTCTACTAGTAACAGTGTGACTCGTTGTGGAATTTTTATTCTCTTGAAGTAACACTTGTAAGTACTCGTAATATATTATTTTTGTAATTAACTAACAAGATTCTATTAGTAACTTCTCCAAAAGTTATTAATTTACTTGTCTTTTAAAGAAGTTACCCAAAAATTATAAAAAATAAATTGATATTAAGAATAGGTATTGATTGTTAGGTTTTTCGATCCCGTACAATGCAAGGCTGGCAAAGGTGCACTCTCATACTCCTTTTTACTGGGTTCCTCAGAACCCTGCTGAGGTCCCGTATTCGATTACCAGATTGAAATAAATAAATATTTGAGCAAGAAAATTATTTAGATTTTTCATTGTTTGCTAAGTATAATGTGTTTAATATGTAAATTACAATACCTATTCTGAACAAGATTTTATTTATTATGTTTAAAGAAACATTGATAAACGATTTACTATGAAACAACGAAGAAAGCTTGTGTCATTCATTATTAAGTCAATAAAGTGACATGAAAATTTGTTAATCAACTTCAAAAAAGGAGGAGGTTCTCAATTCGTACGCTATTTTTTTTGTATGTATGTTACGCGATAGCGGCGCCAATTTATGGATGGATTTTGATTTTTTTTTTGTTTGAAAGAGGCTACTTCTGAGTTGGTCCCATATCCAGGGTATCAGGATCTGATGCTGGGATCTTGGGAAAATCGAGGTAAATCATCAAATTTACAGCAAAAATTCTGTTTTTGATGCCTCTGTACATAATAAACCTCATAAATAGGTACTTTTCTATTTATGTACACTAAAAAGTAAAAAATAAAAAAATTAACTAAAGTCGGTGCCAATATGACTGAGAGATTAATAATGCCTACCTAAGCCTATATAGTTTCACTGGGCACCGATTTCTGTATTATATTTAATGATATCTGATAAATCAGAATATACTGACTTTGTGCTAAGTAAATTTTATTTTTCAGTATTTAGTTTTATTTGAAGTTGGTGTCTTTTTTTTGTTATTTTCATCATATTCGGCATACATATTTAACTTATTATAATACTTATACTTACATGATATACTATATATATGATGTACTAACTACTAGATAAGAATAAAAATTCCGCAACGAGTCACACTGTTACTAGTAGAGATTTGTTTTTCCGAACGAGTAACACTCGTGATACTAGCTGAGAATTAAAACTCGCATCGAGTAGCACTGTTACTCGATACGACGATTTTTTCCTAACGAGTCACACTACAAGACCCAGTGGGACTAGATGAGAATAAAATGTCAACAACGGGTCACACTGTTACTCCTTGCGAGTTTTTTTCTCAACGAGTCACACTGTGACCCGTTTTAGGGTGACTCGTTGAGAGTAATCCTACATATTTTGGGAAAGATGATTGGTAAATTGTAATGTCACTAGGATTCCTAAGTAAAGTAGTCTAAAACAGATTGTTTCATGAAGATAATTGAAGACATGAGTGAATGAAGGGGTTATGTAACATTTTTTGAAAAATATTTTTTTTCATTGAATGAAGGTGATAGATGCTAATAAACTATATTAAACCTTAAAGTGACGTGAATTAGGCTTAGTTTTAGAATAAATAATTCATGAAGGGGCTATGTACCAATATAAAATAATAATCGCACTGAATGAAAGTGATATGGGCACTTAACATATTTTTAATCTAAACATTTTAAATTTAAATGACTTTCGTGCGTGGATGAATGAGCCAAGTGCCAGCAAAAGCGCGGGCGCTTCGCGTTATGGTAGATGAAGGTGTTATGTGATGCACTTGCCCCTTTCTTCCATTTTGCGTCGTGTTTAATCTCGCTGCAGTGCCGAGTTATTTGAATGTAGGAGCTATGTGATCTACTTGTCTCTTTCTTAAATTTCGCCTCGTGTATATTTGTCTTTTTCTTTCATTTCATGTCATGTTTAATTGCGCTAAAACACGGGCCACGGACGCATGTCACGAGTGTTTTTTTTTTTCTTTACGTGAGGGAAAATCCTCATGGATGTTATGCCGGACTCCTACCGAGTAAAAGACCTCACGTAACGCCCAACAGCCTATGGTTGTGAACCCCGGGTAAGCCCTCGGAAGGATGTCCCAGGACTCCCAACAGACCCACGGCCACCACTGCGACCTCGCCCAGGGGGTGATTCGGGTGCTATCCCGCGTCTTGGGGGGATTCGGGTGTGATCCCGCTTCTAAGGGGGGGCATGCGTGAGTTCCTCACGTCACACTGCCGTCTTGGGCCTACTTCTGTAAGGACGATGAGCGACCCTCTCATCGCCCTCAGACCCCCAGTCATGGAGGCCGATAGTCCTCGGCGAAGACACGTCGGCGGCGCCCAGGCCGCCGACTGCGGAACTCGGGTGGAAGAGCTCTCTCCCGCACCCGTCCGCCGCCTCATTCACGAGCATGACCTTCTCGCAGAAAGAGGTGGCGCAGTCCCACTTACTCCCGCTGGAGATCAGGGCTCACACCATGATCTCAAGCGAGAGAGTGTCCACGTCCAGACTCACTACCAGAACCTGGCGCTGTTGCGCCCACGCCGTGCACTCCACTAGCGTGTGGAGCGCTGTGTCATCGCTGCGGTCCTCACAGTGCTGAAATTTAGCCGTGGTTTCCCGATGTCTTCGCCACAGATACCTACCGAAGCTACCGTGCCCGGTAAGTATCTGTGACAACTGGTAGGAGAGATCACCGTGTCTCCTCTCCAGCCACTCGTCCATGACCGGTCTTACGGCCGCGATGGTGGCGAATCCCCCCTTTGGTTGCTTAAGTCGCACCTTCCATGTCTACACGGTTTCCTGGTGGATTAGGAACTAATGGGGCCTCGATTTCTCGAGACGCAGGCTTTTAGCCCCGCTCCAGCACCTCCTTGCGCCATCTGAACAGTGACGCAAGGGCTCTCGCTTCCAGGTCCCATCGAGGGGTTCTGGCTTGGCGACATACCGTCGCACCGGTGATCTTGCGGTATCCTCTTATCACCCTGACGGCCATCGCTCTCTACGGGCTCAGCAATCTTGCCACATTGCTGGCCGTCAGGGTCTCTGTCCATATGGGGGCCCCGTATAGGGTCATGCTTCGCACGCTCCCCAGGTACAGTCTCCTGTAGGGAGCGTTGATGGGTCTGATGTTGTGGCTTGGAGACATGCCGCCTCACCGGTGATCTTGCGGTATCCTCTTATCACCCTGACGGCCATCGCTCTCTGCGGGCTCAGCAATCTTGCCACATTGCTGGCCGTCAGGGTCTCCGTCCATATGGGGGCCCCGTATAGGGTCATGCTTCGCACGCTCCCCAGGTACAGTCTCCTGTAGGGAGCGTTGATGGGTCCGCTGATGTTGTGGCTTGGAGACATGCCGCCTCACCGGTGATCTTGCGGTATCCTCTTATCACCCTGACGGCCATCGCTCTCTGCGGGCTCAGCAATCTTGCCACATTGCTGGCCGTCAGGGTCTCCGTCCATATGAGGGCCCCGTATAGGGTCAAGCTTCGCACGCTCCACAGGTACAGTCTCCTGTAGGGAGCGTTGATGGGTCCGCTGATGTTGGGCATCAGCCGCGCGAATGCGGCTGATGCTCCCCTCAGTTTTGGGACCAAACTTCGGAAGTGATGTCCGAAGTTCCACCGACCATCGAGTACGAGCCCCAGATACTTCATTGAGGGCTCGATGCCGATGCTGACGCCCCCTACTTGTAGGCTGGATCCCGCAGGTGGCCCCATCCGAGGTCCGTGGAAGCACAGAGCCTCGGATTTATGAAGTGCGACCTCGAGACCCAGCCACTGAATCCGACCCACAACTTGACACGGATTCTACACGTAGTAAGATTGTAGTACACAACGTTCAAATGAGCAAAATAAGGAGAAGGTAAATTTCAGGGATGGTATTAAATGGATAAGGGTAGAGGAATTCGGTGCATTTTTATAGAAATAAAGTTATGATGAGATGGCGCCATTTAGAAAAGTAGATATATTTAAAAAAGAGGAAAGTAGAAGACTTTGTAGTGGAACGGGTTCAAGAAAAATATGGCACAATTTCAGAAAGCTAATATTAAAGAACAGTTAAAATTTGTTAAACCGGAATATCGGTATTATTATGAAACTATTTTAGGGTAAGATTAAGAATTGATTATGTAGTTGACCCATTCATCTTTTATTTTCGTATGCAAATTCTATTTTAAGAGATGAATGAAGGGGTTATGTACGGTTTTTTTCTAATAAATACAAATCCTTACACTTTTTTAAAAATTTTCCACTCCATATTAGTAGACGTGTTTATTCACTATATTTTAGGTAAAAAACTTTGTAGATAAATACAACGAAAAGCGATTTATTTCAATCACAAGTAAAGAAATTTGAAACCCATTTTCTCAAATTTTACAAATTTTACTATATCTCCTTCATCCACTCATGTCTTCAATTATTGGTATTCAGATACTATACTCCTCGCTAAGTTTAGTGTTTGTTGATTAGATGCCTGCGCAAGAAGACATAGCTATGGAATCTGAGGAGATGAGCCAGTCCGTCAACTCGGAGGAAGGCTCTGGTCGTCCGTTTTGGATGAAATCTAAGCTGCAGGGAGGTATGTATTGTTTGATTATTTACCAAGTATGGGGTGTCATATTTGAAAAACGCTATAATAAACAGATATCTTTCCTGCTTTCGCTGGACAAGCAGCGTAAATTATGTCCCGGAGCTCTCTATTTGTATATTCCAAAAAGATATTTATAGTTTACTAGCGGATGTCACGCAGTTTCTCCTGCGTAGCTCCTGTTCCCGTGGGAATACGGGTAGCTTCCCAACAGTGAAAGAATTTTACAAATCCTATTCAATGCAAACAATCAATTAAATTTTTCCTCCTTATAATATAGGTAGTATAGATTTATTTAATCTAAAGTAGTGGAACAAGTATTCCGCGTGTAACATTTGTGCGGTTTAGTAGTAGTAGCTCTCTGGTAGCAGAATGTGATGCGTGTATGTTATTGCAGTGAAGAAGGTGTCGAACAAGGAGCGGCGGCGGCGCCAGAACGAGAACCTGCGGCGCCTGCTCACGCCCAAGAACGCGCTCATGGCGCTCAACGAGATGATGCTCAGCGAGCAGGTCGCCAACGTGAGTGTCGCCACCTCTACCCCACATACACCCTTCATATGACCTTATATCCCATATAGCTTCAGCTTGTCATGTTGTTTATAAGACCTCGTGCAATTTCCTAGGTGAACGACAAACGCGGCAGTGCTACGCGAAAATATCAAGTAGTCGTTTTTATGTATTGCGTTGTGTCCTACGTAGTCGCGCTGAAATGAGAGACGTATTATGTCGCTAAATGTCGCGTGCCGTCGCTCGCCGAGGACAACGTGTAATGCCCGCCTTCCACTGCGAGCGAGTCGGACCCATTACGGACTCCGCTATACTCGTAACGACGATTTTCATACATGTCCTTCCACCAAAGCGGACATGACTTGTATCGAAAATCATCGTTACGAGTATAGCGGAGTCCGTAATGGGTCCAACTCGCTCGCAGTGGAAGGCGTGCATTAAGCTGGATGTCTGCGACGCACGGCGATAGCGGTGCCGCTGCCATTCAATTCACTTCGACAAGATTCTATGCGTTAGATCGCACCGCTGTCGCCGTCGCCCCGCATATCGCGGGTATTCAGTTTAAACCTTAGAAACACGCAAAAGAACAAACAGAAACTCTCATAAGTGCCAATAGCGAAATAACTCATTCATGTTTTCAGCAATTCAAGGTGGAGCAGGCCCCGGTCACCACGTACAAAGCGGCCAACACGCACTCCTTCTGTGCCGACCTCACCATCGAGGGGACTGTGTACAAGGGATTCGGTCAGTACTTACAGACGTTTCTCTGTACATTAACTTTATTAAGACATGCCTTTAGTATCGTAGTACATAGAAAATATTGTCTCGCTTCAGCTCAACGTGAAATTTCCCACAGAGACATAGTAAATGGACATGGTACAAAATTCTGTGTACTTTGCAATCAGTGATGGGCGTAATTAATTACAAAAGTAATTCAATTAATAATTGAATTACAATGTAATTAAGTTACAATGTAATCTAATTACTCAGTAATTAATTACTTTGTAATTTAAATACTTTGGATGTTCCGGTTAATTAGTTACTAAGTAACTAGTTGCAAAGTAATTAGATAACTTTATAACTAGTTACTTTGTAATTCATTACTTCGTAATTATCATACATTCAAGTCAAGCAAATCAATACCACAGCCGGCAATCCAATATGGCCGCCGCGCCGCCGTTGTAAAAGTTCATGTTGGGTATCGTATAAGGGGTATTTTGGTATGCTGAGTTCGAATTTCGGGTTAATTTAGCAATCCAATATGGCCGCCGCGACATCGTTGTAAAAGTTCATGTTGGGTATCGTATAAGGGGTATTTTGGTATGCTGAGTACGAATTTCGGGTTAATTTTGCAATCCAATATGGTCACCGCGCCGCCGTTATAAAATTTCAAGTTGGGTATCGTATATGGGGTATTTTGGTACGCTGAGTACGAATTTCGCGTTAATTTAGCAATCCAATATGGCCGCCGCGCCACTGTTGTAAAAGTTCATGTTGGGTATCGTATAAGGGGTATTATGTATGCTGAGTACGAATTTCGGGTTAATTTAGCAATCCAATATGGCCGCCGCGCCGCCGTTGTAAAAGTTCATGTTGGGTATCGTATAAGGGGTATTTTGGTATGCTGAGTACGAATTTCGGGTTAATTTAGCAATCCAATATGGCCGCCGCGCCATCGTTTTAAAAGTTCATGTTGGATATCGTATAAGGGGTATTTTGGTATGCTAAGTACGAATTTCGGGTTAATTTTGCAATCCAATATGGTCACCGCGCCGCCGTTATAAAATTTCAAGTTGGATATCGTATAAGGGGTATTTTGGTATGCTGAGTACGAATTTCGGGTTAATTTAGCAATCCAATATGGCCGCCGCACCACCGTTGTAAAAGTTCATGTTGGGTATCGTATAAGGGGTATTTTGGTATGCTGAGTACGAATTTCGGGTTAATTTAGCAATCCAATATGGCCGCCGCGCCATCGTTGTAACAGTTCATGTTGGGTATCGTAGAAGGGGTATTTTGGTATGCTGAGTACGAATTTCGGGTTAATTTAGCAATCCAATATGGCCGCCGCGCCATCGTTGTAAAAGTTCATGTTGGGTATCGTATAAGGGGTATTTTGGTATGCTGAGTACGAATTTCGGGTTAATTTTGCATTCCAATATGGTCACCGCGCCGCCGTTATAAAATTTTGTTGGATATCGTATAAGGGGTATTTTGGTATGCCGAGTACGAATTTCGGGTTAATTTAGCAATCCAATATGGCCGCCGCGCCAGCGTTGTAAAAGTTCATGTTGGGTATCGTAAAAGGGGTATTTTGGTATGCTGAGTACGAATTTCGGGTTAATTTAGCAATCCAATATGGCCGCCGCGCCACCGTTGTAAAAGTTCATGTTGGGTATCGTATAAGGGATTTTTTGGTACAGTTAATAAATAGTTACTACGTAACAGGATACATAACTCCCATACAAAAGCGAAAATACCTACGCTATAAGAATTTTAACAGTAGAATATCTATACTAATATTATTAATTTTAAAAGCCCTTGATCACTCAGGAATTAAGCTGATGGTCTTCAAAATTTATAGCTAAGTACATCCTGGACACATTCATCAATATCGGGAAAAGTGGATGCATTGCGTCCAAGCCCAAGGGGCTTGGACGCAATGCATCCACTTTTCCCTATCAAGAAATTTTGTGATTATGACGCGGCTGCCATTTTGGATTGCAAATTTATCATGTGATTCGTACTCAGCATATCAAAAAACCCCTTAAACGATACCCATCATGAAATTTTGTGGTTACTGCGCGGCGGCCATATTGGATTGCAAAATTATCATGTCATTCGTGGTCAGCATACCAAAAAACCCTTTTAACGATATCCATCATAAAATTTTGTGATTACGGCGCGGCGGCCATATTGGATTGCAAAATTATGATGTGATTCGTACTCAGCAAACCAAAAAACCCCTTAAACGATACCAATCATGAAATTCTATGATTACAGCGCGGCGGCCATATTGGATTGCAAAATTATCATGTGATTCGTACTCAGCACATCGAAAAACCCCTTAAACGATACCCATCATGAAATTCTGTGATTACAGCGCGGCGGCCACATTGGATTGCAAAATTATCATGTGATTCGTACTCAGCACATCGAAAAACCCCTTAAACGATACCCATCATGAAATTTTGTGACTAGGGCGCGGCGGCCATATTGGATTGCAAAATTATCATGTGATTCGTACTCAGCATACCAAAAAACCCCTTAAACGATACCCATCATGAAATTCTGTAATTACGGCGCGGCGGCCATATTGGATTGCAAAATTATCATATGATTCGTACTCAGCACATCGAAAAACCCCTTAAACGATACCCATCATGAAATTTTGTGACTACGGCGCGGCGGCCATATTGGATTGCAAAATTATCATGTGATTCGTACTCAGCATACCAAAAAACTCCTTAAACGATACCCATCATGAAATTTTGTGACTACGGCGCGGCGGCCATATTGGATTGCAAAATTATCATGTGATTCGCTCTCAGCATACCAAAAAACCCCATAAACTGTACCCATCATGAAATTTTGTGACTACGGCGCGGCGGCCATATTGGATTGCAAAATTATCATGTGATTTGCACTCAGCATACCAAAAAACCCCTTAAACGATACCCATCATGAAATTTTGTGACTACGGCGCGGCGGCCATATTGGATTGCAAAATTATCATGTGATTCGTACTCAGCATACCAAAAAACCCCTTAAACGATACCCATCATGAAATTTTGTGACTACGGCGCGGCGGCCATATTGGATTTCAAAATTATCATGTGATTCGTACTCAGCATACCAAAAAACCCCTTAAACGATACCCATCATGAAATTTTGTGACTACGGCGCGGCGGCCATATTGGATTGCAAAATTATCATGTGATTCGCACTCAGCATACCAAAAAACCCCTTAAACGATACCCATCATGAAATTTTGTGACTACGGCGCGGCGGCCATATTGGATTGCAAAATTATCATGTGATTCGCACTCAGCATACCAAAAAACCCCTTAAACGATACCCATCATGAAATTTTGTGACTACGGCGCGGCGGCCATATTGGATTTTTTTTTTTTTTTTTTTTTTTTTTTTTATACCACTAAGGTGGCAGACAAGCACACGGCCCACCAGAAGAACCGGTGGTCACCGCAGCCTATGAACGTTTGCAACACCAGAGGCGCCACACTCGCGCTGCCGACCCTGTAAAAACCTTCTTAGACCCCTTTTGAAGAACCCCATACTGTAGGCGTTTGGGAAAACCGAGGCAGGAAGATCATTCCACAACCTAAGCGTGCGCGGAAGAAAACCCCTACCGGATCTAACCGTGCTCAAACGCTCCGGACGTAGGGTGTGAGGATGAAATCCCTGTCTATGGCGAGCGGTGCGATGATAGAAGGTAGCCGTGGGCATCATGTCAAACAATTCCTCGGAGCACATACCATTGTACAGGCGGTAGAACACGCATAAGGAGGCATAGTCTCTCCTGTCGCGAAGAGGTTCCACACCATCTGTCAGTATAGGATCGTTGACAACTCTCACAGCTCGCCTCTGCACCGAGTCAAATGGGCGAAGCTGATATTCAGGTGCCCCCGCCCAGAGGTGACAGCAGTACTCCATGTGTGGCCGCACTTGCGACTTATAGAGAAGCAGTGTTTGCGCCGCAGTAAAGTACCGCCGCGCCCTGTTGAGCACACCGAGCTTCTTGGACGCCAGCCTGGCCTTGTCCTCCAAATGACTGCGGAACTGAACGTCACTGGAGATGTCAACACCAAGGATCCCTATACTTTTAGAGATGGAAAGAGATGTGCCCTGGAATCGTGGCGCTACAGTAATTGGGGCTTTCTTAGCGGTGAAGAAACACGCCTGTGTCTTGGAGGGATTGAACTGGACAAGGTTTTGTCTACCCCAATCGGACACTCTAGTAAGAGTAGCCTCGATTTCAGACACAAGCTGTTCACGACTTTCCTCCACTGCGTCCCGAGAGATACCGGGACGGCCTGTGTAACAAGTGTCCCCTGTACTGTCGTCTGCATAACAATGAATGCCGTCAATAGACAACATGTCATTGATATGCAGCAGAAACAGGGTAGGGGACAACACTGAGCCTTGCGGTACTACAAAATTATCATGTGATTCGCACTCAGCATACCAAAAAACCCCTTATACGATACCTATCATGAAATTTTGTGATTAGCGTATGGGAATTTCAGTGAAATTCCTTCGTCACTCAGAAATTGAGCTGATGGTCTTCAAATTTTTTAGCTGAGTACCAACCTGGACATATTGACTTACATCAAAAAACCGCATCAATATCAATTCACCCCTTGGTTGGGCCGCGACGAATCCACAGCACAGGACAGAGTTGGTAATTATGAGTGTTGGTTAATTGAATTAATGAGTAACTAGTTGCAATGTAATTAGATTAACGTGTAATTCCATTACTCAGTAATTAGTTACTGCTAGTACTCATTGTAATTAATTACTCAAGTAATCTGTTACAGAGTAATTGAATTAACCATTACAAAGTAATTATAATTTGTAACGGTTAATCTAATTACATTTTGCCCATCACTGTTTGCAATGCACCATAATTATGGTACATTTATACAGTCTGCAAAGTAGTCAAGGGGTGATAGTGAGGCGGCGTGTGTGGAAATAAAAAATATTTATTATAGGTCACAAACACTTATGAACGTCTAAATGATTGCTTCTACATTTACATTTACTTCCAGATGATGTGCAACGTCATAGGTAGAGCCGGAAAGAAAAGAACCTGACAATAAAACTCACGGCGACTCCTTTTGTTTATTTTGCAGGCGAGAACAAGTTGACGGCGCGCAACGCGGCGGCCGAGCAGGCGATCCGGGATCTCATCATCAAGAAGATGAACAAGGTCATCAACAGCGACGCCGGTAAGCTCACATAGCTAACTTTCTTGTGCCAATTGTATTCTTTGTTGTATATGAAAATGTGTGTGAATGCGGCGCAGTCGGTAACCGAGTGTCAGTATATTTGAGTGGCGCAGTCGGCATTAGAGTGAATTGTTTGAGTGGCGCATTCGGTAACGAGAGTGAGTATATTTGAGTGGCGCAGTCGGTAACCGAGAGTAAGTGTATTTGAATGGTGCAGTCTCTGAGAGTTAAATTTTTTTGAGTGTCGCAGTCGGTAACAGAGAGTTTGTATATCTGAATGCGCAGTCGGAAACCAAAACTGTGTATATTCAACTGGCGCAGCCGGAAACCAAAACTGTGTATATTCAACTGGCGCAGTCGTTAACTAAGAGTATTCGACCCAGGTTCGACGGGCGGCGTGGCGCTGGAGGGGGCGGGGGCAGGCGAGGGTGGGGAGGGCGAGGGCTGCATGGACGACGAGGTGCTGCCCATGATCCAGCTGGCGTCCTTCGCGCTGCACAAGCTGTTCAGCGAGTGGGAGTACGCGGGTCACGTGGTGCCGCAGTTCAAGCCCATGCCGCCCGTGAGTCACCAGCACCGCTATCTACACACTTCACAGCTTCACCACCATTTCATTCCATCTAAACTGGGATCAATCGGATGTAAGCCGATCGCACTCCGGTTAAATAAAAACCAGAACCCAAAATACAAATCCAGATTCCATGAACCAAAACACATAATTCGTACTCTTTTTACTTTTTAACAGATAACCTTGGTGTAATACTTGATGAGGGATATTTTTGTTCACATAGAGGATGTCATGAAAAAATCAATTGCCGGCCCGGTTTGGATTTCGAAACTAGAAGTGATTTATTTATAATTTATGTAATAGTACTAAGTTTAAACGAAACTTGAGTACACTGTTAAAAATATTTAGCGTGAATTTTATATGTGCTCGATTAGTCCAGAGAGATAAGAAAAAATACAAATACCTGTATCGCATTTATTTACAGTTATTTGAAATTTTCGTACTCGTACAATAACTTCCTACCTAGATTTGGATATTGCAAAGGCTTTTGATTCGCTCTGTGTATCGCTACTTGTACAAAAAATAAGTGTAATGTAGGTAAGAGGCACTCGACATATAAGCTACTGAAAAGTAACCTCAAACACCGTTATCAACATTTTAAACGGACGCGGTTAGTAATTATTGAGATGTTTGTTGTAGAGCGTTCCACAGGGGAGTATCCTCGGTCCAACAGTTTACTTGTGTTATGCAGGGTACTGCCGGCGGCGTGGTGGACCCGGCGGCGGCGGAGGGGAGCGCCCCGCCCCCCACGCCCGCCCCCGCCCCCGCCCCGCAGGTGTCGGCGCCGCGCAAGGAGCTGCCCGCCAACGCGGCGTCGCTGCACCCCGTGATGCTGCTGTCGCAGATGCGGCCCGGCCTGGCCTACGTGGAGGTGGCGGTGGACAGCACGCCCGAGCGCAAGCCCGTCTTCACCATGTCGCTCGAGGTGGACGGCGTCACCTACGTGGGGAAAGGTAACGACCCCTCTACCGTCTGACTCGGAGGCGGACTCGAAACGAACTTCGATTTAGAAGTGAAATAATAAAATAAATGAAAAATAAATAAATATTTGTGAACAATTTCACACAACGTCGTCTAGCCCAAATTAAGCTAATACAAGCTAGTGCTATGGGATCTACACGACTGAAAAACATACTTGTAAATATTTGTAAACACGTACATATTATACATAGAAAACACCCAAACTCCGAAACAAACTGTTTTGGCAAGTTGCAAATTTGTGAGTCACACAAATATTTAGACCGACCCAGGAATCAATCTCATGACCTCCAGCGCTGCAGGCGGTTATACTACCGACTGCACCACCGAGGCAGTCAGATTTTAGTTGAAGTCAAATTTAGTCCCGTACTAGAGCCCGAGAGAAGTAATATATTAACTGCTACATGTGGTGTTGCGTTGTTGCAGGCTTCAACAAGAAGGAAGCGCGCAAGATGGCCGCCAAGGCCGCGTGCTTCGCCATCTTCAACCTCTCCTTCGACGAGGACAAGCAGAACTAGTCCCCACCACCTAGAATACTGTTTTTGATTTAGGTTAAGCTTCTTTTGTGACTAGAATTATTATTCGGCTCAACTCTACGAAAGTGTAAGTTGAGGCGAATAAGTTGCAGGCGGGACGGACTATGTCGTCACGAAGCATTCGTTTACGGAATCGTATACTTCCAATCAAATACAATATAACCTAAACAGCGCTTAAACGAGGTTACGCATCCACCGATCATTAGCACAAACCGTGCTATTGAGGCTGACCCGCTCCGTTCTGCCACTATATCCCTTTCCTTTCTTTCCTAGCAAAATGCACATATCTTTATCTCGCTCTGTCATTGTCCCTCGTTTGCTAGTGATGACACTTGACATATTAAAATAAGATAAATCGTGTACAATTTATTTTTATTTTTGGATATTAAATTTGGATCTTAAATTTTAGATTTTGAATTTTGGATGGTTCTTGGATCCCGTATTTTGGAATTCGGAAGTGGATCTTGTCGGATCTCCGACCCCGGATCCCGAATATTGAAATTCTATGGTTATTTTCAATAGTGCATATCGGATCTCTGAAGTGGATCTTCCTGGATCTCGGACCCCGGATCCTGGATCTTGAAATTCTATGGCTATTATTTCCTTATATTGTCTTTTACCGATTCATCGAAATAACTGTGAGCAACACCCCAACACTACCGAATGTGACAATGGCGTAGCCTTGAAGGAGCCAATAGGATGAGTCAACCTCTCCCCGTTCCCACCAATATTTAGCGAAAACTTTTTCATAGCGAAGTTCACCTACGCGCTGTCTAGGGTTATATTGTCTTTGCTTCCAATATACAGCGAGACAGGCAGACACGGTCTTGACTGCTTCTCGACTAAAAGTCCGCCTCGGCCTTTCGTATAGCGTTCTACTTGTGTAGATTACTATTATTGTATTCAATTTTCATCCTTTGACGACTGTTACCTAGGAGCAAAACAATACATGATTTATATTAGTAAATCAATTTTGTGTGTAAAGGTCTAAATAGCTAAAGTTCCAATGAGACATTCTTTAGACCTAATCAGGAGGGTCCGTGAAGTACAGTATTTAGAATAACTCGAATAAAGTATGACATTTTGAATAAGTATTACATTATTTTTAAATATTGACGACGCCCTTGTGAGAACATGGATACCCTATTTACTATACAATATAGACTTAAGATTATTTTTATGTATTCCTAAATCAATTCGGACCCAAATACATTACTTTATGAAAAGTTGTGATAATTTACTTTAGGTGTTTGATGTGGACTCCCATTAGTATCTGTATCGATATTGTGTTGTGCCTTGTGCAGTAAGCTTGCAATAAAACAGTCATAAGTATTGAACAACTTGTTTTGTTTACTACCACCTCTCTCACACTCGTAGTATCTCACAGTAAAACTCACTCAATCGGTGTAGGACGTGAATGGTAGGTAAAAAATAAAAGAAATAGTTGGACGTAACTACATTTATTAACATTATCGAATGTACTCGATCGAAATGCACGCGAACAGTCGCTAAATTGTTATAAAAATGGAACTTTACACGTCAATCGACTTTGAGAGCCCCGCCAGGTACAGCCACAGGTAAAATAACTCTTAGACAGCTCAATAAGTAGGTATATCTACGTAAAATAATATATTTTCACAGTGGCGTGTAAATTATTATGGAAGATATCTGTAAGTGTGTGTGTAAGATAATAGTACCATCATGATGGTTGATGATAATAACAAAGGGTATTAAGAAAAAATGTATATTGTTTCATTTATCATAGACTACCTAGCTTACTGTGAGGTCGGCAGGCGTCTACTTACCTGGCACTCCTGGCAGGGCGAGACTACACAGAACGTACGAACATGAACACAAATCTATATTACAGTAGGTACACATTATATAGAACGCTACTCGCTACTCAGTCTTAGCAGATGCTACATCAGTAGACTCCGAGCTAAGCTAATGGCTGAACTTACACCTTGGACTCACGTAGCACTTGGAACGTGCACAATAAATAATAACAAGTCAAACAATTTGAGGTAAGCACAACTTAATACAACCTTCTGACAGAATAACGTTACCAGGTACAAAATAAAAGGAGGTATTTGAATATACCTTAACAATAAAATATACTAACTCAGCCTCGAGATAGAAAGTGGTCAATATATCTGCTGAGTTAGTTCTAGTTAATTCAGTTGAAAGTGACCCTTGGGAGATGGCACAGTAGGTAGTGACAGGTGTCTCAAGTCCTGTATGAAACAAAGTTGCATTGGGACAAATAAATATAAATACCAACCTATCACGATATTAACAAAAATGAGCTAGACTTATCCGATTACATACTTTTAACAATTACTTAACTACTAAAAATTCTGTTTCCTGGTTAGTAATAAACTGGGTTCTGTAAAAAATATAAGTTACCTACTTCTAAAATTATTATTATTACAAAACATAGTTAATTACTAATAAAATTAAAGTAAGAGAAAAACTTAACGTAAATTCAACAGAATAACAAATCGGAAACCCTGCATAATTATAATGTGGTAAGTACTGTACTACTGTCACAAAATAGGTAGTAGGTAGGTAGTGTGTTACAAGTCAGCAAGGACAGGAACGACTTTCATATAGGTTTTTACTTAGATAAGTTTCTACTTAGGAACCGATTTCCTACAGCTATTGACTCCCGCTAAGCTCGAGCTAGTTAACTGAATGATTCTGAAAAGTGACCTACGAATCTTTAAAATTGTTCGTATGGATTGTGATGATTTTGAGCAATAGGCTATGAAGTGAAAAGGTTGAACACTTAACTACATTGTATCGCCAATATTTATTTAATATTTCAATGACAACGACAAGTTTTACTATTCAAACTGATAGAGAATTTGGAAGGTGGAGTATTGGCTAGAGAGCAAACCTGCTCTCTCTCTGGATATATTACTTGAGCTTTGAATAGCGTTAAGGTATGTCTTAAAATACCGGTAGGTATTGACAATCTTTGCAGACATTGGTAAGGTTCCTAAATAATGGTGCCAGTCTTAGGCAATAGGTACCAAATTTTCATTTCATTGAACAAAATAACTCCCATTCGGTAGGGATCCTTAAAAGTTTATTTTTATTATCTGCAATATGAAGATCTATCCAGCTAGCCAGCAAGCGAAACGCCTCATTTCAGATTTCGGTTCACACAGCAAACTACAGAGGTCTACCTCAGCTCAATGACCAACAAAAAGCCAAAGAAATATCCGACGATAATGCCAGCCATGCTGTCGTTCACGTTGCGTCGTTTGCATGGCTTAGTTTTGTAGTTCACGGTTGGAACCAAAGTGTGAAACGATGCTGAACAATGAGGTGTTTGCTCTTGCCCGCACGTTCGTACCTACCTACATGGATTTGGGGTGATGTAAGCCCAAATAGTTCAGCCTGTCAAGGCTTCACTCAGTTTATATAGTTTACCTCACACCGCTCCCCCCTCTCACAGCGATCGAGCTGCTTTTTGGCGGCGTTGGCTCAGAGCTGGATTGATTGTTCAGCACTGATCGGTATCATCGATAAAGTGAGTGACTATACTTTTACTTGGATGTGTTTCGACTTTAAATATACTTGTTAACGGCTTCTGTTGCCTAATGTCTATTATCACATAATTTATATGTTATATTATATTTTATGCAAGGTCATTGCCCAGCTGCGTGACCAATGTCAGCGATACAAAACATGAGCGCACATCCTGTATCTACCGGTTTTTGAATTGCAACTGAAAATATTTTAACCTTAGGTATATTTTCTCGACCTTTCGCTTAAAAAGCTCAAAGAAATCATGACATTGTTTAAAAAAAGCCTTTTAAAAACAATGCCATCTTCTCCTCCTCACTGTCAGGAGGTACTTTGCAAATGCAGACTAACCTCCCGTATCACTAGTCTAAGTTTCATTATAATTTCTTTACACAAATACGTTTGGACGTAATTTTCCGAAAAGATCACTCTCAATATTAGAGCCACAAAATAATCTAATTGAGAATATCTAGACGACGACGGCTTCCAGCCTCTGAACACTCTAGTTCCGCTACGGACGAGGAGCTAACTACGCGGCGCGGCTACAGCAGGCGGTACGTCCACAGCGACAGCGGGCTCTGCAGCAGCGCCACGTGCGGCGCCTCCTTGCCGCCCACCAGCAGCAGGTGCAGCTGCGTGGGTGAGGCCGCCACCCGCCCCGCCCGCCTCACCCGCGCCGACATGTCCTGCAGCTCGATGTCGCCCGGCCCCACGCCCGAGTCCGGGGTCAACGCGAGCCCCAGATTTCTCACGTCGGGGCCCAGGTAGTGGGGATTGCTAAACCCCAGGGAGTTCCCCGACAGCCGGTTGACTCCCTCCGCGCTCGCGTAGTCCGACGTGGACAGCTCCGCGTCCTCCTCGTCGGTGATGATGGTGTCCCGCGTGAAGCGGACCGACGCGGACTTGGGCACCGTGACCACGGTGACTCGTCCGTCCACGCGCACGGACGACACCCCGTCGGGCCGCCGCGGGCCGTCCGCCTCGCGCCGCATGTCCTCCTCCTCCTCCGAGTCCAGGTAAACGAGCTTCGTGGCCTCGACGGGCGACAGCACCGGCGTCGGGAGCACCATGTCCGCGAAGTCCGGCACCGAGATGGGCTCCCGCGATATCTCCGAGCGGAACTCGGCCACGTCCCCCTCCCGCGGGCTCCCGCCGCCCGCGCCGTCGGCGGGCTGGCGCCGGTCGATGACGTAGGCGGAGTGCGACTTGGAGAGCGCGGCCGCCTCCTGGCGCACCAGGCTCTCCGTGGAGTCGCGCTCGCCGTCCAGCACGTTGTAGGAGCAGCGCGGCCCGCGCCGCATGTGCAGCGACGACAGCTTGGAGATCTCGCGCAGCAGGCTGCCGGGCGGCTCGGGCCGAGCGTGCACCGAGGGGCGTGCGGGCGGCTGCGGCGCCGACCGCACGCGCACCGGCGCCGCCGGCACCAGCAGCGCGCAGCAGTCCACGCGCGCCGACGGCCACTTCATGGACTGCACTATCCTCTCCCAGGTTTCGGTCGCTGGAAAGAAGCAAATAGACGATGCTGTAGCGTGCCATTTATTTAAAACTACGTTAATGTCGGTCAACCGGCTGCGCTAGTTACCGAAGTGGAAGCGCCACAGCTCGTTGGTGGCGTGCCCGTTCGCCTCGCCGCCGAAGATGTAGAGGTGAGCGCCGGCGCGCAGCCCCGCGTGGCCGCTGCGGGCCCCGGGCGACACGCGCGCCGGCGAGCGCACCTGGCTCCACACGCGGGACACTGCGGGCCGAGAGGAGGGATCATTGTCGGTAGTGCGTGGCGCGAGAGAGGCGGCGGTGGGAGTGGGGGTGGGGGTGTACTCACGCGTGTCGTAGTGCCACAGGTCGGCGGTGTCGCGCAGGTCGCACTGGCCGCCGTGCACGTACAGGCGGTTGTCGTGCAGCGCGGCCGCGTGCCGGTGCCGCGCCGGGCCCGCGCTGGCCGTGCGCACCTGGTGCCACGATGCCGTCTCTGCACAATACGAGTGTTCCAGATTGTTTGATCCGATCAGGACTCAGGGCGACACTCTCACCTCTCAAAGCCACTTACCGTAGTGAAACGCCCAGAGCTCGTTGGTGGAGCCCCGCAGGTCCTTGTACCCCCCGTACACGAGCAGGCAGTCCTTGAGCGCGTGCGCCGAGTGTCCCCGCCGTCCCCGGGGCCCCGAGCCCGTGTGGCGAGCCTCCTTGCCTCCCCCGCGCCGCCTCAGCGTGGACCCGTTGCTGGTTTGGCCAGGTAATTTGCGCCAGATTTGAGTCTGCGAAATGATTTCATTGGTAACCGGTACCTTCGGTAATTGTTGACGTTTTCTACGATACTTGACTACACAGACTCCGACGATGGCATATGGTTAGACTTGACTTCACTTGACTAACTACAATGTTGTGGGACTAACATTACCTACTGAAAATCTGCAATGTTGTCTGGTTGTAGGGTGAAACGAAGATGCAAAAAGTAGCCTAAGGCCAGTCAGCAAATTGGGTCACAGCGACAACGTGTGGAGTGTGGAGCGTGAGGTTGAATTACTTGTTGTATTATCGAATCGAATGCTTAGTGCAAGATTAAAGAAGTCTTTTTAACCGACTTCAAAAAAGGAGGAGGTTTTCAATTCGTATGCTATGTTTTTTTTTGTATGTATGTTACGCGACGTTACGAATTTTTAAGGATTTGTATGAAGTCGGTTCTATTTTTTTTTTTTTTTTTTTATTGGTTCCGGGACTAAACTTCGATGTAGGTATAGCTTAGTTACCTAGTGTTTCTTCACCCCAGTTTACTTGTCCTTGAGGTGATTAGCATACGCTTGCGTGACATTGCAATGGGCTAAGTAAGCTCAGTACCTACACAAGGCCGTGAGCAGTGAGCAGCAAGGTACACACGATTTGCCCTATCGAGTCTCAATCTACGTGATGTTCAGGAGTTATGAGGGTTTCGCTCAAATATCATCGTAGGTATTTATTATTAAGGTTTATCAAAGTCTATGCCCGCCTTCCACTGCGAGCGAGTCGGACCCATTACGGAATCCGCTATACTCGTAACGAAGATTTTCATACATGTCCTTCCACCAAAGCGGACATGACATGTATCGAAAATCATCGTTACGAGTATAGCGGAGTCCGTAATGGGTCCGACTCGCTCGCAGTGGAAAGCGGGCAGTAGAGTTTATACTCGTAAGCTAATAAGGGAAGAGAAAAAAATATAAGTGAACTGTGACACAAAGGGAGAACGGGGTACCCATAGACCGCTGGTAATATTGGACATACCTACCTACCCGCATAGAAGGATAATATAAATTTAATTACTTCGTCTTAGTTTCTTTGTATCTTTAAAACTGGCCAAGTGCAAGTCGCAAGTCGTACCAAATAAACGGTTAAAATCGCGTTTGTTGTATCGGAGTCTCCCTTAATCCTCCTCCCCCTTTTTTCTGATTTCAATATTTGTTGCTATAGCGGCAACAGAAATACATCCAGCTATCAAGGTTCTTGGGGTGCCTCGCGACAGACAAATAAACAGACAGACAGGCAGACAGCGAAGTCTCATGAATAGTGTCTCGTTCTTACCCTTTGGGTACAGAACCTTAAAAATGAAGCGCTCGTGGCCCCGCGTATGAAGCGCTCGTGGCCCCGCGTACTCAGTGTTCTGTAAACGATCACTGCAGTAAGCAACATTTACTATGGCCGGATATGGATGGGTGACCACCACGTGGACCACCTTGTGACATTTATTTACGAGCGTTTCCGTGCTTCGGAAGGCACGATAAGCCGGTGGTCCCGGTTGTCAGTAAAATGACAGTCGTTAAGCCAAGTTGAAGGCCTTACAGGCGGCTTGAAAAATTTCAGCTGTGGGTCGTCACAACCTGCGCCCGGGTCGGCAGCGCGTGTGTAGCGCCTCTGGTGTTGCAAACGTCTATAGGCTACGGTTACCAACCTTCCGGTAGGCTGTAAGCTTGTCTGCCACCTAAGTAGTATAAAAAAAAAAATAGTCATCCTAGCCAAGTAACAAACCTCAGTGTCATATATCCAGAGCGGGGTCTCGTTGGAGAGCGTGCCCGCCTCGCCGCCGAACACGTACAGCTTGTCCTCGTGCGCGGTCGCCGAGTGCTCCTGCAGCGAGGGCGGCGGCTCGCCGCGGCACTCCAGCTTCTCCCATCGCCCTGTCGCTGGAATGTTACCATGCTATTGTTATAAGCTATGTAGGTACTCATTAAGGGCCTCGTACTATGACGGTGGTATAATAAACTCTTGAATAGAATTATTTTAACAGGTACCTCCCTATACGTAAAAAGGGGTCAGATTCAGTTCTTTCTGGAAATTTACATACATAATGGTCACGCCTTCATCCCCGAAGGGGTAGGCAGAGGCATATTATTATATGCCCACATTTCACCTTTTTAAGAATTTGTCCCACGTGCACAGGCGCAGGTTGTGACTGCTTGCTCTTGGACCAGACTAAATTTTGTCGAAGTTTGGTCTTTCAAGCCGCCTAAAAAGGCCTTCAACTTGGCTTAACGACTGTCATTTTACTGGCAACCGGGACCAACGGTTTAACGTGCTTTCCGAAGCATGTAAACGCTCAAATAAATATCACAAAGGTATCACATAGATGGTCACCCATCCAAGGACTGGCCACAGTGAAAGTTGCTTGCTGCAGTGATCGTTTACGGAACAAAGAGTCCGCGAGGCCACGAGCGCTTCTGAAATTTTTTAAATAGTCAATGTCTGGTTGTAGAAGTTATATACGGTGTTATGTTGTAGAGTTGTTGACCATAATCAAAGTAAATTCAAAGAAAATCTATCACACATTAGTAGTAGGCTTACAATTAAGTTTACGGGTAAGGAGTACTGAGAAAGGTTTTGGTACAGTAAAAATTTCCACTCAATATGTGCGTGACTCATTGTCAATACTGACCCAGTTTTATACGTTAGGAATTAAAACAAGACCTAAACTTAATTCGACCAGATAATCACGCTCCATTACACGTAGAGCGAACGCTTAATCTCCTTAGAGCTAAATACAGTCCCCCAACATTTAAAGTTGTGAATAGATTAGTGGATACCACAGTAAAGGGCACTCGACCCAATTAATCGCGCCATGAACACGGAGAGGCCGCTCAGGAGCCGAAGATAGGTACGTCTGTTGTATAGAGCTCTCCAGCCGCCGCCGACGACTGCTGACGACAGACACTCCACGATTGAGGACGATTCTTATCGCATTGTAGTGTAGCAATGCTGCTGAAGACTTGTTTCGAAAAATTATGAAATTATAAGTTATTTAGGTCTGGGTACTTAGGTTTCGAACATTATCATGTATTAGGTATCTACTAAGTAGTTGACCCGCCTGATTTAGTCCGCATGGTTTTTATCAACAACGATACTTGAACCTACAAGGTAGGATTCTAAAGAAGTCAAGATTAGTCAAATTATTTTATTCTTATCAAGTTCCATTTAAAAAATATATAAATAACAGCAGAATTTATACGTCATTTTAAAGAAAAGTAACAAACGCATTCCCTTGATAGTCACGACTCAGAAGGTCTTTCCTTGTAAATGTTTACTTCCTTGTGGTAGGTACCCCTAGTATCAGTAGTCCGATTGAATAGTCCGATGATCGAACTATTGAGACTTTTCCGGCTCAGTAGTCCGATGATGCAGATGATTATAGATCATCGGACTACTGAGTCTTTTAGTCCGATTCGACATTCCGGAATACGAAATGGATGCAGTAGTATTAACATTTGTTTTGCATATTTATTTTTTCCAACATGCTAAATATAAAGCAAGAAAAAAAAAAGAAAAAAAAAAGAAAAAGAAAAAAAAAAAGAAAAGAAAAGTAAAGTAGAAAAAGTACCTATTATTGTATAAATTGCTTTACATTTAGCATGTTGGAAAAAATAAATATGCAAAACAAATGTAACACTACTGCATCCATTTCGTATTCCGGAATGTCGAATCGGACTAAAAGACTCAGTAGTCCGATGATCTATAATCATCTGCATCATCGGACTACTGAGCCGGAAAAGTCTCAGTAGTTCGATCATCGGACTATTTAATCGGACTACTGATACCAAGAATCAATTTTCAAAAACTATCTTACCGAGGCTATACCTCCAGAAGTCCCTGAGCGGCACCGAGCCGCCCGAGCCGCGGCCGCCGAGCACGTACACGTGGCCGGCCAGCAGCGTCGCCGAGTGCTTGCCGCGCGCGCACGGCACCGCCCGCGACACTCCGCCCACGCTCTCCACGCAGCTCCACATCTCATCTGGGGACAAGGAGGTAGAAGGAGTTATGTTAAGGAAAGAGTTCATATTCATACTTATAGAATTAGGGACTTCACGCGAAATACTTTTTACACCGAACGATATGAACTTTACCGAATAAATAGAATTTTGCGTGAAGTCCCGAATTCTATAAGCATGAGTGTAAAATATTGCGATAGTTTAAAAATAAGACCGCCTCGAGCACCGTAGATAGATCTCTCATATAAGTCAATTTATATAGGGAGCTTCAAAGACTCATACTTACAATAAGGAAATATAAAAAGTGCACGCTTCGAGGCTTTTTCTACAGTTAAACCACATTGCATCGTTCCCTTTTCCTTAATCGAAAGTTTGCGACTTCAAAGACGCGTCCCTTCAGATAAATGCATTACTCCCCCTCATGTTGTGCATAAAAATCACCAACTAGTCGACGCATGGGGTGGATGAAATGCCGGCGTCCCTCAGGGCTCGTCTTTGGCTCCCTTGCGTTTCTACGTCTATAACTTTTGCTTATTGCAAGTGACTCCCTGCTTTCGGGAATATGTTGAGAGTTATCGTTTACAACGTGCAAACATTCGTTACGATCAGTAGTTTTATTTGTGTGATGGATGTTTGTTTAACTTCTGATGTAGCTGGCAGATAATAGGATTAAGTGTGGTTAACCATTTGCAGTTTTGTGGGTTCTAATTTAGTATTACACACGTATAGCAAAAATGTTTATAGGTACTCAGATACATCCGGATATGGCTTAGACCATATATCACGGGACTAGCCTTTGCGAACCACCGCATACAAAAATATTCTGCCAGTTTTCATACAAGTGAAGGGGGAAACACAAAGACATATAAAATTTCATTGAATTTAAAAATGTATTAATCGACAAACGCGTAATGGCTGTTGTGTGTTAATTTTTATTGTACAGTCAACTACAATGAAATGTACTAGTTTAATCATATAAAATGATGTACTGATGTACAGTGCTTTTTATAAAGCCAAAAGACCAAATGGTCATGTGCAATGGCAGAAAACAATGCTTAAGTAAGGCGCATCCTGTGGATAAATGATCTAAGGGATATGGCTACAAATTAATTACCTATGTTATTTATGTAAGCAATCGGTGTGTTTCCATTCTGTAGCATTAAATAGATTAAAACTTTGTAGTACCTAAGTACTTAACAATATCAGACTCAGCTGGCAGCTTGCCAAGCTTCCATAGGGTTCAATACAGTTAGACACGTAGTAGGTACCTACACTTAATACTAGTGGGAACTGATTAGAAACATGTTTTACCCCTGTCGGGATGAAGCTAAATCGTGGGATCAAAGTCGGCAGTGAGATTTATATGATTTAGCAAGGACACTGTTCAAACTTCAAATACTTCTAATAATGATCTCTATTCCCTTTTAAAATGATGTATCTATATAGGTGACAGATAACCACCTTCGTAGTGCTAACAATTTTAAAGTACACATTGCTAGGAATATAAGACGTAACTTTTGTTGGAACGAAATACAGTCGAATAGAGAAACTCCACCTCTTTTTAAATTTGCTGAATCAGGCCCACTTTGAAAACGTAACAAGGTACCGCAGGCTAGAGAGCACATATTCGGGACTCCCGGGTAGCATCCAAGAATTTTCACATGTAAAAAGTAAAAATGTAATCACAACTTACATAATATACCAAAATATTAATGAATGTGGCTCTAAGATAATATAATATAATATATAAATAAAGAGATAAAAAAAGGCTACAGTGCATCACCATTCCGTAGGTACTTCACAAGACTTGGTTTCGGCTGCTAGTATCATGGTAATGAAAGAAAGAAAGAAAGAAAGAAAGAAAAAACGTTTATTTGGTGCAAGTAGGACACATAAATTGCTCAAGACTGAAAATAAAAATAAAACAAAAATGCTTTTATTGTGTGCCTCACGATTGCACCAAAAGGGTGTCCAGTTCAGCATGTGCCAGGCGGACCTTGGCGCTGATTTTCAACTGGAACCCGTGTGTTGTCTGTAATTTGTGTATATTTATGTTAATGTGTGAATGTAGTAAGTGTGGATGTGTAGTAAATACGTATTATTATTAGGCGTTGTAGATATATACGTATATACTTAAATAGATAAAAATACTTATAGGTACATAAATTATTATTTATTTAAAAAAAAAAAAAATTAAAAATACATCAATACATATAATAGAATCGTAACTGGTTTTAAATAAATATTGAGGTAATTATTTTTTTGCTCCATTCAGTACCAATTCCAATAAATACCTACTGTATTTTGATAAATTGCGAAGTTACCCGTTCAATTTGAAATACACATATTATACCAACTTAATCATACAATAATTCAATACATAGAATACATCAAAATTCGTTAATTCATTTTATTTATTACTAGCGCACGTCACGCGGCTTAAACCGCATGGCTCCCGTTCCCGTGGGAATACGGGAACAAAACATAGCCGATGCTCACCGCAAAGAGTGCAGCTTCCCAACAGTGAAAGAATTCCACAAATAGGTCCAGCAGTTCCGGAGCCCATTCGTCACAAACAAACAAACAAACAAACAAAAAAAAACAAATCCCTCCTCTCTACAATATTAGTATTACAATATTAGTATAGATACATATTACATCAAATATTACATTTCTAATCTCTTAATAGGCGTTTGCAAGCCGTAATCAATAAAGTCGGTTAGAGAACTCATGGGTGCAAAGAAAAATATCAGTTTTCTCTTTATTTCCATACCAGGTATTCACACAACCTACTGCTGTCCATTTCAACACAGCAATGGGACCATAAACAACTGGTGAAATGTAGGTGTCTTGTCTAGTATACCTCCGCCTATCCATTCAGCTAAAAATATTCCTAAAACCGCATCTCTTCGTAACATTAACATTTAACCACTAACGATGTGCCTATAATTAGTCACAGCTCTCGGGGTCGAACCCTTTGTTTACCACGTGACCTGTTGACAATTTAACTCTGACCTCAAGTAGTCAATATGTCGGTCTACATATAGGTAAAAACGAAAACATAGGGGCGCCATTAAAGGTCTTGTTATAATAGCCGGGGTGTGAACGAGACTACGGTAGATGTTTGCTTCATTGCCAATGACTTATAGGCTGTGTGTGGACTCATCATTAGTGCTAAATAAGCTGATATGTTTTGGGTGAAGCATTGAGTACAGAAATGCAAACGAAAAGAGGCTACTTACACATAGTTCTGTTTGTTAATAAAGTTCGTCCTATCTCTTAAAGTTTCGGATATAAATTCTACCCAAATAAATGTTTACGGTGCTGCTCCTGAATAATCATTTCGGTTCCTTTCTTACACAAAGAGATGCTTTCAAATATTTTTATATTCTTATTGTGAAAATGAATTCCATATGACAACAGGCAACCTCATTCGGTGACATACTTAAGTTCAATACATATTCAGATCTTGAATGGCTGCGAACATCGAGGGGTGCGATCGCCGGGAGGTGGGCAGTGGGGTGGAAACAGAGGGCATCACCTCGTCTTCCTAACGAATGCCCAAGACCGCGGCGTCGGCATCTTGGAGAGAGGATTACGGAATTACTTGTTGTGACGCAATAACACACCGACATTTTACAGGACACTGCTTTGCTACGTGATAATAGCGTGATCATTTTCCTGTGTTTGTTTGTTTACTTCACCTTTCGATGAGTCTGCTAAGCGTTGTGTCATGTTTGCTCAATACCCTTTTGACTCCTAACGGCTGGGTTTCAAGTAAACAAACCTTATTAGCGTCTAGTACAGCGCTAAAGAAAAAACAATCTAATCTGTCGGCTCCCTAAAAGTGTAAAGGGGGTAGCAATCAACGCTGATTGCAGCTACAGCTCCACTGTCTCTGCAGCCGTGAATTGAATACAGAACAGGCGAAGCTGCCACTGATTACGTGGATTGCAGTCTCGCAGGTAATTGTAAGCTGTACTGCTGCGTGCTATCCACGTTTAATGAGAGAAAATGTTGTATAATCTAAACTTTAGAAACAAATTCAATTCATAGATGGGCAGTAGAGAAACGGTCACAGTTATACGAGAATTATAATTAAAGTCATTGGTAGGTACAGGTATCTAGTTCTTTCTTGTAACTCATACAGCTATCCCCACTAATATTATAATTGCGAAAGTAACTCTGTCTGTCTGTTACGCTTACACGCCTAAACAGCTGGAGCGATTTAGATGAAATTTGGTATAGAGATAGTTCGAAGCCCTGGGAAAGACATAGGCTACTTTTAAATAGTGTCCGACCGAAACTCGTTTTCCAGCCGAAACCGAAACCGAAACCGAACTTTCGGCCCCAGGGTCAGTTTCGGCCGAAACCCAAACCGAAACCGAAACTCACGTGTTCATATTGAAAAAAAAATAAAATAAAATAAAAATAACAGCCAAGTGCGAGTCGGATTCCCGCACAGAGGGTTCCATTACGAAAATTGGGCACAAAAAATACGTTTGTAGTGTGGATGTTTTTTTCGGATTTTAGTAGGTATTTCTTGCTACAGCGGCAACAGAACAGGGTGAGGTGGTGGTGGCAGTGTCTCTTGACATCGCCAACGCTTTTAACACCTTGCCCTGCAGCTGCGTTTGGGAGGCGCTTATTTACCATGGAATGCCTCCATACCTTCGTCGAATTGTCGGGGCCTATCTTTCTGAGAGGGCCATAACTTACCCGAGCTGGCTAGGGTTGGGTCGGCGAGATGTCGTTTGGTGTTCCATAGGGATCGGTCTTAGGACCGCTTCTGTGGAACATCGGTTACGATTGGGTGCTGCGTGGTCCGTTGCTCAGAGGTGTCGGCGTAACGTGTCACGACGACACCCTCATTACAGCGCGAGGAGCAACGCACCGAGACGCAGTCCTAAAGGCCACCTGCGAGATCCAGCTTACCTATAGGGGGCGTCAGCGTTGGCATCGAGCTCTCGACGACGTATCTGGGATCGTACTCGACAGCCGGTGGAACTTCGTATACCACTTCCGAAGTTTGGTCCTATAGCTGAGGGAGGAGGGCATCAGTTGCAATTTCGCGATTGTTGTCCAATATTAGGAGACCCAAAGCTCCCTGCAGGAGACTGTACCTTGGGATCGTTCGGAGCATGGCCTTATACGGAGCCCCCGTATGGGCGGAGATCCTAATGGCCAGCAATGCGGCTAGATTGCTTAGCCCGCAGAAGGCGACGGCTGTCAGAGTGATAAGGGGATAGCGCACGATCTCAGTTGAGGTGGCATGTCTTCTAGCCGAGACCCCTCTATGGGACCTGGCAGCGAGGGCCCTTGCGTCTTTGCTTAAATGGCGCAAGGAGGCGCTGGAGCGGGGCCGTAGGCCTCTCCCTGTGAGCAGGTCATGTTCGTGAAAGAGACGGCGGGGAGAAAGCGGGAGAGAACTCTTCCTATCGGCTTCGATGACCCGGGGCCTGAGGACGGTGACACGGCTGGTTACCGTCCTTACAGAAGCAGGCCTTAAACGATAGCGTGACGTGAGAGATTCATGCACGCCCCCCCTCAAGAAGCGGGATAACAACTGAATAATCCCCCAAAGACGCGGCCGCAGTATGCATCATTCCGAGGGCATACTCGGGGCTCCCAACCGTAGGCTGTTAGGTGGGATACGCGCGGTTTTTAGTCGGTAGGAATACTGTATAGTGAAAATTTTAGGCCTCTATCTGACACAGTTCCAGCGATGCAACCTCGTGACTATTAGACATAGGGACGGCTTAGCCTCATGTCTCGGTAATAGTGTTTTTTTTTTAAATAAAATAAAATTTATTCCCTTTGAAATTTAAAAAAAAAAATTTAGGTTTGTCAAAATTTTTGTGACTCTACCGGGGGTTCGGAAATGCAACAAACTGAGAAGAACACCCCAAGAAACTCAGTCCGGTCCCTCTTAATTCATCTTAGTATCTAATACAGTTTTTTTTTTAATGTAGAAAGGAGCAATTCGTGTCACTGCCAGGCAGCCTTGTCTTCTAAAAAGTCTTTAATGCTATAATAAGCTTTCTGGCACAATTTAAGTTTTATTAGTTTTTTAAATTTATTAACTGACAAACCTGTTACGGCTGTCGGCAATGTATTGTACATTCGATTCGATTCGATTGCTTATTTTATTAAGCCTAAATCTAGGTACAGCCAATTTATTCTTATTTCTTAAGTTTAGGTTATGGATATCACTATTTTTAATAAATTTACTATTATTTTTATGAGTATATAATAAGTTTTCATATATGTACTGTGAATACACAGTAAGGATGTTGATATCCTTAAACTTTTCTCTTATTGACTCCCGAAACCCCATACCATAGATAGCCCGGACAGCCCTTTTCTGCAACACAAAGATACATTCGATGTCGGCAGCGTTACCCCATAATAGTATGCCATAGGTCATGACACTGTGGAAATAGCTAAAGTAGACAAGACGCGCTGTTCTAATGTCTGTCAGTTGTCGGATCTTTTTAACGGCATAGGCTGCAGAGCTCAGTCTGCCCGAGACTTTCTCGATATGAGGCCACCACTGCAAGTTGGAGTCTAACTTTATGCCCAGAAAGACAGTTTCATCGACCAATTCTACTTGATCATCCCTAATCCTAATATTGGTGTTAACGAGCCTAACATTTGGCAAGGTGAATCTAATACATTTTGTTTTAGTTTCATTTAACAATAAATTATTTGCGTTAAACCAATGGACTACCCTAGAGAGGGCATTGTTTACTTCGTCAAGATTGCGTTGTCCACGTTCAACTTTAAATATTAAAGATGTGTCATCAGCAAACAAAACTACCTCGTGATCGTCTCTTATAAGGTGAGGGAGATCATTTATGTACACTAAAAATAGAAAAGGTCCCAGAATTGAACCCTGAGGCACCCCCATTGTTACAGCAGAACAATGTGACTGTTTACCATTTATAACTACTCTCTGTACTCTATCTCTTAGGTAAGAACTAATTAAATCCAAGGCCGTCCCCTGGATCCCATAATGATCAAGTTTTTAAATTAAAGTCTGATGCTGGACGTAATCAAAGGCCTTAGATAAGTCGCATAATACACCATAAGCATCATACGACTCCTCCCAGGCCTCATATTTACACTCTAATAATTTGATTCCAGCATCCGTGGTAGACCGACCGCGCGTGAAACCGAATTGTTTAGTATGGAATAGTTTATTTGTATTAAAATGATTTTGCATTTGATTAAGCATTACCTTTTCAAAGATTTTACTAAACGTGGGTAGTACAGAAATAGGACGAAAATTGGACGGTGTCCCGCTTTAACCCCTCCGTGCGAGAGTTCGACTAGCTATTGGCCGGTTATTTTTTCAATAGGTGCAGCAAGTTCCACCAAGTGCCATCAATCAACGGTATAAATCTTCTCAAGTGTTTATTTTAGAAATATCTCCACCTAAAGATGAGTTTCTTTCTTTTACGTGTGGAATTGCTCATAGATGCTATTGCGAACTCCTACCGACTAAAACCACACGGTGTCCTGCTACTAGCTCTTGGCTGGTTTTGGTTACATTCTGAAAGTATATAACTAAAACTGGTCAACAGTGAGCCGGACTAGCTCACGCAGGGTTCCGTACAAGAAAAGCAGCAAAAAATCACGTAAATGGTATGGGAGGCCCGTTTAATATTATTCATTTGTCTATTTTAATTATTTGTTGCTAGAGCGGCAACAGAAATACATCATCTGTAAGAAAAAACCTGTCTAACTATCACGGTGCATGAGTTACAGCCTGTGCCGAAACTGGCCGAAACCGAAACCGAAACCGAAAGTTCGGTCGGTCACTACTTTTAAACCGGCTGCGCAACCTGGAGGGTTATAATTTTACGCGATAACGATTTCTACGCGGTCGAAGCTGCAGGGAACCGCTAGTCTTATCTAAATATATATAACTCAAACGTGACTGACTGACATAGTGATCTATCAACTCACAGCCCAAACCACTGGACGGATCGGGCTGAAATTTGGCATGCAGGTAGATGTTTTGACGTAGGTATCTGCTAAGAAAGGATTTTGATAAATTCTACCCCCCAGGGGATAAAATACGGGAAGCGGGAACGGGAACAAACTTTTACGCGGGCGAAGCTGCGGGCATCAGCTAGTACATATATAAAAATGAATCGCAAAATGTGTTGGTAAGCGCATAACTTCAGAACGGGTGGACCGATTTCACTAATTCTTTTTTTGTTGTGTACGGTATTGTCAGGAGAAGGTTCATTTGGAAGAAAAAATATTGTATTCCCACGGGAACGGGAACTACGCGGGTGAAACCGCGTGACGCCCTCTAGTATGTAATAAATTCGTGACGGAAACAGAACAGAAAGGGATTTAGAAGCTTATTTTGCACAGACAATTACTTAGAGGTAGGTACCTGACTGCTTAATGAGATTTAACGAAATAGATGCTCGAATCAAATAAACTAATGCTTGTAGCTCATGGATGGATATATCATGTAAAAGGTACAACGAGGTTGGCATATCCACATGGAGGACAAAACCCCTTACTACAAATAAACAGAAAAAAGGTCATGGATTTTATAAAACGGAAGCAAGTCCCTTGCGTACTAGAAACGTGAAAAAGGACATATTCTGCTATGTAGGTATGGATATTGAATTATGTATTACTAGCGGACGTCACGTGATTTCACCCGCGTAGTTTCCGTTCCCGTGAGACTACGGGAATAAAATATAGCTCATGTTCACCGCAAAGAGTGTAGCTTTCCAACAGTGAAAGAATTTTTCAAATCGGTCGAGTAGTTCCGGAGCCTATTCGTTACAAACAAACAAACAAAAAAACAAATCTTTCCTCTTTATAATATTAGTATCTATAGATAGGTATGGATCCAATTCCTCACGCTTTGTTGTTATAACATAAGTGTATGATTGTTTGTTTGTTTGCATCGAATAGGCTCCGGAACTACTGGACCGATTTGAAAATTTCTTTCACTGTTGGAAAGCTACACACTTCGCGGTAAACATAGGCTATATTTTATTCCCGTATTCCCACGGGAACGGGAGCTATGCGGGTGAAACCGCGTGACGTCCGCTAGTGTAATGTAAATTAATTGGCAGCACTATCTGTATCGCACTGATTGACCGTATCTGATAAGCCATCGCCTGTCAATTTGTGATAATTCACTTCCCAAGGTACACAGAACAGTGTACATAGTGTTAGCTGCATATGTTTTTTTTTGATATAAAACTTCTTTAGGCGCGACTAGGGGAGTAACTCAAATTTTTTTTTCTCACGGAAGTACCGCTTACCTACTATTTGAATGTTTATCGTACAAAATTAGAATGAATGAATGAATGAATATTAATAATAACATTTGATGCCGTCAATGGCAAAGAAGTTTTACTTCAATCGCGCATAAAGGTTACATGCAGACACTTTTTTTTATACCACCAAGGTGGCAGACAAGCATACGAGCCAAGTTGTGCGAGCAGAGTAAAAACGTTAGCAACAATGCTATTTCTAACTCAAACTCTGATTTGAATCTAAAATCTCAAAAGAAAAAAAAAGCGGCTAAGTGCGAGTTTCCCTTATTTTTTCTCTAGTTAGCCGACGAACCTGGAACGTTAATCCGAAACTCGTTTGTTCGAATAATCTGTTGACAGAATCAATTTTTGGCAGACGTCTCCTTTCATAGAGAGCACAAAGCCAGGCTCGACAGAAGACTCAGGCAGTATGGTCCCGTTTACCCTATGGGTAAGGAACCCTAACTATTGGTTGTTAGGATTCTGTACCCAACTTAACCCGCCCATGTCTTGTTCTGGTAACCACCACAAAATACATACCTACTTATACCTTTAAAGTACATAACTTAATTTTCCGAATGGAAATCCACACACTAATAGTAGGTACTTATTATACCTGATTATATTAGGTACCTTTTGCACATTTTTGCAACATATCTTTCAGTGGAATATAACGCCACCGAAAGAGCAGTTGAGATGGCAGAGTTTTATGCCAAATTTGTTTGAAAAAAAGACGAAGAATCATTGATACGAAGAAGTTACTCTATTATCTAAGCGAAGAAGAAGAAGTGGAACATAAAAGAGCTACTCTGAAATACACACACTTTAGTCGGACAACTGTACCTACGTATCGTATCGGTTTATCTATGAGCACCAATTATTGAAAGTACAAAGCCGTCTGACCGGTAATCATGGCGTCCGTTCCAGCCGCCCTCCCCGCGAGGGTGGTGTGGAGAGCGCTCGCGTTACAAGCCATGAGGGAAATCACAATATTGGTGTTTAGGTTAGGTAGGAATCGGTTAAGGACCTCCAATTTGATTCTCATCTCTATCACCTCATACTTAGTCATAGAGGATGGCACGTTTGCCATTGACCTGTTTTATTTTTTTTAACTTGAGCAAAATCCTACGTCGATGCTATGCCAGACTCTTACCGACTAAAAAGAAAAACGTTCCCTAACGAATGCCTACGATTGGGAGCCTCGGGTAAGCCTTTGGAATAATATCCCAGGATTTTTTTTTATACCACTATAGTGGCAGACAAGCATACGGCACTACCAGATGTACCGGTGGTCACCGCAGCCTATGGACGTTTGCAACACCAGAGGCGTCACACTCGCGCTGCCGACCCTGTAAAACCCTTCTAAGACCCCTTTTGAAAAACTCCATACGGTAGGCGTTTGGGAAAACCGAGGCAGGGAGGTCATTCTACAACCTAAGTTTACGCGGAAGCCTCTGTCCCAAATCTCTCTATCAAAAATTCCCAACAGACCTTGGCTACCACTGCAGCCTTACCGAGGGGGTTTTGCCAATGGTCTATAGGGATGCTGAATCTCAAGGAGTGGAAACGTAACAGCAGGAACGAGGTACTTAGAACTCGGATGCCATTAAAATAACTCGTAAATTCTCGGCAGTAATGTCACAATTTCCTCTTACTAAAAGTAATAGTAGGTATTCCCATAGATTTAGAATTTTTCGCTACTCTCAATAGATATACAAAGCGTGCGAGCGAGACCTCATTATCCATAGCACTTAGCTCGAGAGGAAAAGAGAAAGCAAATTGTGTACTCATATGTCAGTATTTTGAATCGCTGAGCCCGCTGGGATCCTATGGCGGCTCTATGTTATTCATAATATCCAATAATCTGTAGTGATCTTACGATTAAAATAGAAAATTTTATATTTTCAACAATATTGTCGTGTTTAGTGTGTGAATAGGATATTACAAAACGCAATTATACGAAGAAAGACTCGTTTAACAGGTCATTTGTGACTTCGTTCATTCCATTTTTGACGTACATATTTTGCCAAATTGGATGTAAAATTTCACTGAAAGTCCAACTCATAACGTAGATTATGCATTTTCCTTCATACATAACACAATATTTAATGTGTAAATGCATTTTTGGAGGATATATAAGGCAGAAATAGAAAGGGCTGTTTACAGTAAAATAGTCATGGGTAGGTATCGATAAGGATGTCGATAGTTCATTATAGTGGCATTGCTACAAACAAACTTATCTGGATTTAATTTACTATAAATATGATTGATTTTTACTCGAACTGTGTTATTTAACCTTTTTTTTAGGGTTTTGTGCCTATTTTAATATAATATTTCCAAAATTTGTGATCCATATTGAGTTGAATTTTTATAATTTTACTTCACTTAAGGTACTCCACGCCACACCGGGATGTTTGCTGTGCAAGGCGCAGATTAGCCTCTGCGTCGAATACTGTTCTCACCTTTGGGATGACTGTGCGAGGTACTTACTGGACGCGCTTGGCGCTATGCAGAGACGTGTTATCCGATTTCAATTATAGGTTGTCCTAAGATGACGGTAAGCCTCGAGCCGTTAGCGCAGCAAAGACCCATAGCGTCCTTCGCTGCCTTCTACTGAATGTATCACGGCGAATGTTCTGAAGAGCTCTTCAACCTGATTCCACCATCTCCTTTCCGATTCCGAACAACACGTCGGGCAGAGGTGCCACTCATATATAGCGGAGAGAATCTTCGCCAGATCTGAGCGTTTCAAAAGATCGTTCCTCTGTCGAACTACAAAATCCTGGAACGACCTGCCCGCACATGTGTTTCCCTCATTTTACAATCCCGGGTTCTACAAGCGGAGCGTGAAGAGGCACATCATAGGGCCGCCAACTTGAGGACTACTGTCAGAAGTCTTATGTGCTGTAAGCATGGCCCCCATTCGCTAGATGCGCCACGGCTTTCCATTAGTTTCCATCAGTGGCGACGTCAATTTGGCGAGGTTAATATATTTAAAAAAATCTACGAGTAATATCTTTTATTGTTACTAGGGTTCAATAATAAATGAGTTTCTAGGTTTAGTATTACAGCCTGGCCACGGGGCAGTCGCCATGGCGAAAATTTGTGCGGCGCGACCGGCGAAGCGTCTTGCGACTCAAACAAATGAATAGAAATGTACTGAGCATGCCACGCGGCACGGCGACCGGCGAGGCGACCGGCGAAATGTACCGAGCGAACGACACGGCGACTGGCGGTGCGGCGAGCGAGTGAAACAAATGCATGAATCAGTACGGCGCGGGCCACGGCGTCGGGCGGCAGTCGCGGCGACTAGGCCGGTGATCAAGTTACTGGTCGCGGCGGCGAACGCGACTACCCCGTGGCCTGCAAACGATGCCGCACGATTAGTCGCCTCCGCCGCCGCCGCCGCCGCCGCCGCCACCGCCGATCCCCGTGGCCAGGCCGTTACGATAAGAGTTGGATTTTTAGTAAAATTTCAAATTAAATTGGCAAAATATATATGTACGGCAACAATGAAATGTACGATGCCATAAATTACATGTTAAAAGTGTATTTTCACATTCACACACTGAATCAAAATTCGTAAAATCACTACAGAGTTTCTAATACACTCGAGAGCAATGAATCCGGGTCACTTAAAGAATGTTAAAAATCTCGGAAACTAAAAATGATAGGTTAATGCAATAAATTGTATTTAATAGACAATGTAATACTCCTTAAATGAAAGTAAAAAAAATATGAGTCACCATACATTTTATTAACACAACATTACATAAAGAAAAAACTGCTGATCTCTCCTTAAAACAAAAATAGGAAACATGAAATTTTTGAACTTTATTACGATTTTCTTGAATTTTAATACTTCGTATTGCCTCCTCGTGCTTCCATTACTGCGTTTACGCGGTTTGGCATGCTGTACACCAAGTTCCTTATACGATTTTGGGGAATATTCTCCCATTCCTCTGTGAGAGCAATTTTGAGCTCACGAAGCGTGATTGGGGGAGGGTTTCGTTGTTTTACGCATCTGCCTAGCTCGTCCCAAGCATGCTCGATCGGGTTGATATCCGGGCTGCGCGCTGGCCACTCCATACGAGTAATGTTCATCTCTTGAAGGTAGTCATTCACAATCCTACCTGTATGAGGTCGGGCATTGTCATGCATAAATATAGCATCCTCACCTAAATTGACCATAAATGGACCAACGTGATCATTGAGGATTTCTTCCACATATCTTACGCTAGTTAAAGAGCCGTTTTCTATGATCACCAGCTCTGTGCGACTTTCAGAAGAAATTCCGGCCCACACAAGTACAGACCCACCACCGTAGGCTACTTTTTCTTCGATGCATGCTTGCTTGAATCTTTCCCCTGGTCTTCGATACACTCTGTGTCTTCCATCGTGCTTGTAGAGCATAAATTTTGATTCGTCGGAGAACATAACTTTTGACCAATCTTCAATACTCCAATTTACGTGGCTCTGGGCATACCTTAGTCTCGAAATACGATGCCCACGCTCCAGTTTAGGGCCGTTTGCAGGTCTAAGGGGTTTTAAGTTAGATTCAGCAAGCCGACGTCTTACTGTCCATGCACTTGGGTTACTTCCTCCGAGGCGTCGAAACTGATTGGTGAGTTCAGTTCCTGTGAGAAAGCGATTTCGAAGCATGGTGTTCACCAAGTATCGGTCTTCTCGTGCTGTGGTACACCTGGTTCTGCCCGTTCCTGGTCTGCGTAGGTTAGAACCAGTTTCTTCGTAACGTCGGAGAACTCTTTGTACTGTTGACAGCGACACACCGACAGTCCTGGCTGTATCGCGCATACTCCGGCCGGTTTCCAGCATTGTAAGTATTCTGGTGCATTCTTCAGGCGTAAGCGACATAATTTCAGCTTGATTAATGAATATAGAGCACTATCAACATGGTTTATGTACCCACATAAATGACAGATTACAAACAAAAGCAACACCAAATGCTGTAATTTCGTAGTTCCATCTTCGAAAGTGGCCCTTTTTCAAATTTGATTTTTTTATGATATAACTTTACAATAACTAAGAATTTTTAATACCTTCATTTAAGGAGTATTACATTGTCTATTAAATACAATTTATTGCATTAACCTAGCATTTTTAGTTTCCGAGATTTTTAGGATTCTTTAAGTGACCCGGATTCATTGCTCTCGAGTGTATTACGAGTTACCCCATATAATCCCATTTTTACTTTTTCATAGTCGATTACATTCAAATTAACAATTAATTCCCCAAAACAAGAAGTTGTAGATGAAAAGCTTCATTTCCATTCCATCCATTTATACAGATACCTACTTTTATCGATAACATAGGTGTGACCATTCAACAACACTATTTAACCCACACATAGATCTTTCATTTTTGGTCTCGTCTTCAGTTTGACACTGTTCATCTTGTACATGGTATTCCCGTATTTTTATGTTGACTGGGCAAACAAAGATCGCATGAAGTTTTGCCTGATGAGAAATTACATTGTCGATATAATTTTACTATATTCTGTACCTACAGGAGGGTTGGATAACGCAACATTTTTGCAAGTTACGAGTTTAATAATGTTGGAAAATAAAAAAATCATGAAAACATTTTATTTGAAGCAAGTAGGTACTTTCGTTTACATAGGGTACCTTTTTAATACGCTTTTATTAGGTCGTCGTGTATGTAACTAACAATGTAATGGCATCTAAGGAAACTAATTTAACCATCTTCCAAGGATCGTAGCGTCATGAAAATTGAGCAGCCGCATGTAGTTCTGATGACAATACAATAATATATTTAACTTAATAATCCTTTGCTTCAATGACTCGCACAGATCACTGTCGTGTTGAGTCATACCAGTCTTAATGTCCTGACGCCACTCCCGTCTTACCTCGGCACGCTGTTCCCAACCCTCAACCTTTACTTTAAAGCTGTGCATATCACGTTTGCAGGCGTCCTTAATCTCAGCATTGGACGCCCCACAGGTCTCTTGGCATCCGCGATCTGGCCCAGCAACACCTGTCGTGGTAACCTCTCGGGATTCATACGGTAGCCGAGCCATTGGAGTCGTCGCTGCTTTAACAAGGCAGTTATACTGAAGCAGTGTGTTCTTCCGAGGACTTCCTCGTTCGTTATCTTGTCCCTCCAAGTGTACCCAAGTATAGTTCTAAGACAGCGCATGTGGAATGTGTTCAGTTTGCGCTCTTGTTTTGCGTACGTAGTCCAGGTTTCTGAAGCGTACAACAATGTGCTCAGGACGCAGGTTCGATACACAAGGACTTTGGTGTTATTGGAGAGCTTGTTGTTCCTCCACACGCGCCCAAATAGCTTGCCAAAAGTCGTTGAGGCCTTGCCAATCCGAGCATTAATTTCTCTGTCGGTCACCAGTGAGGATGTGATAGTGGAGCCGAGGTAACAGAAGTGATCCACGACCTCTAGAATAGAACCATTTAAGATGATCCTAGGAGGCTGGTCCACGCCCTGCACCATGACGACAGTTTTCCTAGCGTTAACGCTCATTGAGAAAAGTTGACAGGCACGTCCCAGTCTTGACACCAACTCCTGGAGATCTCCCTCTGAGTCTGCAACCAGTGCGGCATCATCTGCATACAACAGTTCTCTGATAATCAGATCGTGGCGCTTTTGTTTGGATTTCAGAAGACCGATGTTGTACAATTTTCCGTCCTTTCTGGTATGCAGGTGCACCCCGACGTCGCATCCTTCAAAAGCGGTTAGAAGCAGCGCCGAGAAGAACACGCCAAAAAGTGTAGGCGACAGCACACAACCCTGTCGCACTCCGCGGATGACGCCGAACGCAGCGGACCTCTCGCCGTCGCAGATAACCGACGCATGCATGTTTTCATGAAATGCCTTAGTTAGTGAGAGAAGCTTTGGTGGGCATCCAATCCTCTCCAGTACGTCATAGAGACCTTCTCGACTAACACTGTCAAAAGCCTTGTTGAGATCAACAAAGGCGATGTACAGAGGCATCTGATGTTCCCGGCTCTTTTCTGGGCAAACAAAGATCGCATGAAGTTTTGCCTGATGAGAAATTACATTGTCGATATAATTTTACTATATTCTGTACCTACAGGAGGGTTGGATAACGCAACATTTTTGCAAGTTACGAGTTTAATAATGTCGGAAAATAAAAAAATCATGAAAACATTTTATTTGAAGCAAGTAGGTACTTTCGTTTACATAGGGTACCTTTTTAATACGCTTTTATTAGGTCGTCGTGTATGTAACTAACAATGTAATGGCATCTAAGGAAACTAATTTAACCATCTTCCAAGGATCGTAGCGTCATGAAAATTGAGCAGCCGCATGTAGTTCTGATGACAATACAATAATATGGTACTGTAAAACTGATATGATGATGGAGCCGGAAGATAGGCACTGAAACTTCGATGGAAAAAGTGGAATCTAAGGTAGCTAATTTAACCAGCTTCCAAGGATCGTAGCGTCATGAAAATTGGCAGATGTATGTAGTTCTGATGACAATACAATAATATGGTACTGTAAAACTGATATGATGATGGAGCCGGAAGATAGGCACTGAAACTTCGATGGAAAAAGTGGAATCTAAGGTAGCTAATTTAACCAGCTTCCAAGTATCGTAGCGTCATGAAAATTGGTAGATGTATGTGGTTCTCATGGCAATACAATAATATGGTACTGTAAAACTGATATGATGATGGAGCCGGAAGATAGGCACTGAAACTTCGATGGAAGTGGAATCTAAGGTAGCTAATTTAACCAGCTTCCAAGGATCGTAGCGTCATGAAAATTGGCAGATGTATGTAGTTCTGATGACAATACAATAATATGGTACTGTAAAACTGATATGATGATGGAGCCGGAAGATAGGCACTGAAACTTCGATGGAAAAAGTGGAATCTAAGGTAGCTAATTTAACCAGCTTTCAAGGATCGTAGCGTCATGAAAATTGGCATTTCACTATGTAGTTCTGATGACAATACAATGATATGGTACTGTAAAACTGATATGATGATGGAGCCGGAAGATAGGCACTGAAACTTCGATGGAAAAAGTTGAATCTAAGGTAGCTAATTTAACCAGCTTCCAAGGATCGTAGCGTTATGAAAATTGGCAGATGTATGTAGTTCTGATGACAATACAATAATATGGTACTGTCAAACTGATATGATGATGGAGCCGCAAGATAGGCACTGAAAACAAGTGGAATCTAAGGTAGCTAATTTAACCAGCTTCCAAGGATCGCAGCGTCATGAAAATTGGCAGATGTATGTAGTTCTGATGACAATACAATAATATGGTATTGTAAAACTGATATGATGATGGAGCCGGAAGATAGGCACTGAAACTTCGATGGAAAAAGTGGAATCTAAGGTAGCTAATTTAACCAGCTTCCAAGGATCGTAGCGTCATGAAAATTGGCATTTCATTATATAGTTCTGATGACAATACAATAATATGGTACTGTAAAACTGATATGATGATGGAGCCGGAAGATAGGCACTGAAACTTCGATGGAAAAAGTGGAATCTAAGGTAGCTAATTTAACCAGCTTCCAAGGATCGTAGCGTCATGAAAATTGGCAGATGTATGTAGTTCTGATGACAATACAATAATATGGTACTGTCAAACTGATATGATGATGGAGCCGCAAGATAGGCACTGAAAACAAGTGGAATCTAAGGTAGCTAATTTAACCAGCTTCCAAGGATCGTAGGGTCATGAAAATTGGCAGCTGTATGTAGTTCTGATGACAATACAATAATATGGTACTGTCAAACTGATATGATGATGGAGCCGGAAGATAGGCACTGAAACTTCGATGGAAAAAGTGGAATCTAAGGTAGCTAATTTAACCAGCTTCCAAGGATCGTAGCGTCATGAAAATTGGCAGATGTATGTAGTTCTGATGACAATACAATGATATGGTACTGTCAAACTGATATGATGATGGAGTCGGAAGATAGGCACTGAAAACAAGTGGAATCTAGGAAAGCTAATTTAACCAGCTTTCAACGATCGTAGGGTCATGAAAATTGACAGCTGTATGTAGTTCTGATGACAATACAATAATATGGTACTGTCGAACTGATATGATGATGGAGCCGGAAGATAGGCACAGAAACTTCGATGGAAAAATTGGAATCTAAGGTAGCTAATTTAACCAGCTTCCAAGGATCGTAGCGTCATGAAAATTGGCAGATGTATGTATTTATTTATTTATTTATTCGTTTATGCACACACAATAAATGAAAAAAAAAACACAGTAAAAGAAACTTTGGTACAATGGTACTGCTTATTTCTAGAAGAAATATCTGCCAGCATACCGGCGAGAGGAAAACATGAAAAAATAAGGAAACAAAAAAAGAAGTGTGTAAATAAAAGAGAGGGATAGAATTATATTAACACACATGATACAACAGCAAATAAGTAAATACTATTACTAACTAAGATATTTAATACTTATGATAAATATACATATTAATAAATAAATATATATATATATTATACATATATACTCCTTACATACATACATACATGCTACGTATAGATTTTACTTTAACAAAATGCACATACAGGTAAATAACACATATAAATGACTAGGTTTAAAGACTAGAGAGAAAGTGTTTACGGACTTTTCTTTTGAAAGTTACAACAGTTTTACTGTCTCTGACATCAGGTGGAAGCGCGTTCCACAATCTAACCGCATGCACTGTGAAGGAGTAAGTATAGAAGTCGCTTTTGTGCCTAGGAAGATTGAGATTCGAACGTAAGTGAGACCGACAAAGAGCACCAGGAGAGCGAACAAAAGAAAACCGCTCCCTCAGATAGGAAGGAGAAGATGGGTTGTAAAGAATGTTATAAAGGAGGCAGAGGATTCGAGTGTTCCGGCGAAGTCGAATTGGGAGCCACTTGAGTTCTTTGCGAAAATGAGAAACATGATCATACTTTCTAAGATTGAATATAAAGCGAATACATAAATTTTGCAACCGCTCAAGTTTATCTAGGAGCTCCTCTGTGGCGTCCAAATAGCAAGCGTCGGCGTAGTCAATAATGGGCTGAATCAGAGTTTGAGCAAGATTGATTTTTGTTCCCAATGGTAAGAAGCTCTGGAGGCATTTCAAAGAATGGAAGGAAAAATGTAACTTCTTGCTGACATCATTAATGTGGGTACTCCAGGATAGAGTGGTATCCATAATCACCCCCAGATTTCTAACTGAGTCCGCGTAAGGTATCTGACTACCAGCCAATAGCACAGGACTCAGCCCAGACAGGAGACCTCAGGAGATATCTGCTGCCAATAATGATAGCTTGTGACTTCCTAGGGTTAATGAGCAGTCCCACCGAATTGGCCCATTCGCTTAGTCTGTCCAAGTCTCCGTTTATTAATGATACCCCAAGAAGAGCATCATTGGCCGCAAAATGACGATACAACTGCAGGTCGTCAGCATAGAGATGGAAGTTATCATCAATACATATAATAAAATCGTAACAGGTCGCTGTCTGTACATGGAAGATAAATAAGAAAAAATATTATAGGGGGGCTTTATGAACGCAATAGAACCCAAAACAATGATTTTTAGAATTTTTGTCTGTTTGTCTGTATGTCTGTATGTCTGTATGTCTGTATATCTGTTTGTCTGTACGGTTGTGCACGCTAATCTCAGTAACCGCTCAACCGATTGCAATGCGGTTTTTTTTATTGTGTTGAGGTTTGCTCCAGTTAACATTTAGCGTTTGTTTTATGTAAATCGGTTTAGAAATAAAAGAGTTATAACACTTTTAAGAATCAGATATTTAGAAAATTTTAATTGTGGGGGTTTCTTTGAATGTGAGTGAACCTAAACTGGCGTGTTGGCTTAATCATAAAAGAGCTTAATGATTAAGACTATTTTTAAACAATTCACGCCTTCGGCGCGGACTGAATTGTTTTAAAATAGACTTAATCATTAAGCTCTTTTATGATTAAGCAAACAGGGCAGTTTCAGACGCTGCTTGATGACTCTGATGAAGAAATACCTTTCCTTTCATACACCTTATGTGACGTAAACGAAGTTGCGGGCTCAGCTAGTTGGAAATAAGACTCGTAGCAGAGTTGATAAAGACAGAAAATAAAAGAGGAGACAGAACGCCACCCTGAGGTACGCCCGCAGAAAGCCCGCACCAATCCGAGAATGTCTGACCAATACGAACACTCTGCGAGCGGCCCCGAAGGTAAGAGTCAAACCAAGATATAGTAGAAGAGGAGAAATTTTTAGACCTCAGTGTACCAAGTAGTATATCAAAGTCAACAGAGTTGAAAGCACTACTGAGTATGTAGTTCTGATGACAATACAATAATATGGTACTGTCAAACTGATATGATGATGGAGCCGCAAGATAGGCACTGAAAACAAGTGGAATCTAAGGTAGCTAATTTAACCAGCTTCCAAGGATCGTAGGGTCATGAAAATTGGCAGCTGTATGTAGTTCTGATGACAATACAATAATATGGTACTGTCAAACTGATATGATGATGGAGCCGGAAGATAGGCACTGAAACTTCGATGGAAAAAGTGGAATCTAAGGTAGCTAATTTAACTAGCTTCCAAGGATCGTAGCGTCATAAAAATTGGCAGATTTATGTAGTTCTGATGACAATACAATAATATGGTACTGTCAAACTGATATGATGATGGAGCCGCAAGATAGGCACTGAAAACAAGTAGAATCTAAGGTAGCTAATTTAACCAGCTTCCAAGGATCGCAGGGTCATGAAAATTGGCAGCTGTATGTAGTTCTGATGACAATACAATAATATGGTACTGTCTAACTGATCTGATGATGGAGTCGTAAGAAATGAACTGTAACTTCATGATTGAACATTGTATCATAGCTGTGATTGGATTTGTTAGAAAAGTCGTGTAATGAACTTTGACCACGATTAGGGTTTAAGATTATAACAAACCTGTTATACATATATTGAAGTTAATATTGAGTGTAAATATTGACATAGGTACCTGCATAAAATGTATATGTATTAGAGTAATAATGACATATTTTCACATTAGTCGAACTAAGACAAAGCACCATGTAATACAGAAATCCCTACTTATATTATAAATACGAAAGTAACTCTGTCTGTCTGTCTGTTACGTTTTCACGCCTAAACCACTGAAGCGATTTTAATCAAATTTGTTATAAAGATAGTTTGAGTTTAAGGGAAAGACATAGGCTACTTTTTAACTGACTGCGCGAAAGGAGGGTAATGATTTTATGCGATAACGACTTCTACGCGGATGAAGCCGCAGGGAACAGCTAGTAAAGGTATAAATGTTGTGACTAATAAGTATAAAATAAATAAATGGTTTAAAAACCCTAGAAAAATACGCTTTTGTAATGCACGAAAAAACCAAAAATAAATTATGGATCGTTCAAGTTGCCTCTATTTCTGGGCTGAAATGTAAACTATGTGCTTTTTTTTTTTATACTACTTATGTGGCAGACAAGCTTACGGCCCACCGGAAGGTTGGTAACCGTAGCCTATAGACGTTTTTGCAACACCAGAGGCGCTACACACGCGCTACCGACCCTGGCGCAGGTTCTGACGACCCACAGTTGAAATTTTTCAAGCCGCCCATAAGGCCTTCAACTTGGCTTAACGACTGTCATTTTACTGACAACCGGGACCAACGGCTTATCGTGCCTTCCGAAGCACGGAAACGCTCGTAAATAAATGTCACAAAGTGGTCCACGTGGTGGTCACCCATCCATATCCAGCCATGGTAAATGTTGCTTACTGCAGTGATCGTTTACAGAACACTGAGTCCGCGAGGCCACGAGCGCTTCAAAAGCTTTCGCCAGGATTTTTATTATATAAGGATTAGTATTAATAGGAATTTGCTTACAAAAAAGTATTTCTTGTTCTAGCGCCCCACGCTTTTGCAATCAAATATTATAACTAAAAGCACATAGTTTACACTTCAGCCCAGAAAAAGAGGCAACTTGAACGATCCATAATTTATTTTTGGTTTTTTCGTGCATTATAAAAGCGTATTTTTCTAGGGTTTTTTAAACCATTTATTTATTTCATTAAACGGCTCCCGGACTCAACTTTAATGGTAACCATCAATGTGATTATTAAAAGCATATGATGCCCGCGAGAGGGCAGGTGTGGGCTGCAGGGCGGGTGGGGTGTCTGGAGAGCAATGGAGGGGGAACCGGAGGGAACATTAGAACATTAGATTTGGCGCGCAATCGTCACCTACCTATGGCAAGATTATGTCGCAGCTTTAGGCTATGAAGTCGTATATCTATCAAATTGTATGATCAGAGGGATTGTAGACTTATGTCGGCTCTTTGAATGAGTATAATGAAATAGATATGGAAGTTGTCACAGAACGCCTAAGGTTCCATAATATTGGGAACCTGCTCGTATCGACGAGTATTGTAAAAAGGCTGAACAACAAATCGTTAAAAAATAAGATTAAACTAGACAACGGGCAAAATTTAAAGAAAAATAGTGACTGTGAGGTTTATTGCCAGTTTCTTTTTCTCCGGCTACTGCCAGATTCACCACTCAATAGGTAGTATTGAGTGGTGAATCTGGCAGTAAATGTAAATGAAGAAGCAATCAGTTTGACGTTTATAAGTGTTACTTTGTGACCTATACATATTACCTATACATATAAGTAGTAAAGTTTGGGGGTCCCCATACTCAGAACTGACACTCAAAAATTTTTTTTATCGAATTCATACGTGAAATTCATATCTATAGATATGTCTTCAAAAATGCTATTGAAATTCCTATTTTCATTTTTTTCTAAAGTGAATAGTTTGCGCAATAGACACTTCCAAAGTGGAAAAATGTATATGAATGTATATAAAAAAATATATGATGTACATTGCCATAAAAACTACCAACGATAATTGGTTTTAATGAGATAGAGCTGGTAGTTTTTTTTTAATACGCCATAAACAGCAATTTTCGTTTAGAAAAATCACTACCACTGCGAACGTGTTAAAACATTAATCAGAAAGAAGAAAGAAAGAAAGAAAAATGATTTATTCGGAAACATAATGGGGCACACAAACAATATAGGAAGAAAACTTAATCCTAGGCTTAACAAATACATGCAATCAAAGTTACAACGAACTATAAGAACTTTTATATTATGTTACTTGCTGCTACGAAACCCTTCATGGGCGAGTCCAACTCGCACTTGCCCGGTTTTTTTTATTTTCATTTTTTTATACAACAAAATTATTGAGTAATCTCTGTAAGTTAATCAGAAATACCTACCCTTAGATCACTAACAGCAAGTGGCGCCCAACGTGGGACGCTTATTGAGATGAATTTTCATTTTAATATCAACGTGAATTTCAAAGCAAGATTGTTTCTTTCTCTATTCAAAATTACATAAGCAAGCCTGAAATGAGTATGGTGCTTTGGTTGATGTAGCTATGCTCTGAACATTTAGTGAAATTTAGACTTGTGTAACTCCGGAGTGAGTCGTTCCGAGGAACTGCTCCGATGTAGAGAACGAAAGGAAAGAGTTCCACTCTATGGAGTTAAATCGTTCCATCGTTCCAACTCCGAGTCGGAGTTGATACGCCGAACGCTCGTTCCGATTCATATCGTTCCTACCGGAGCCGTGCTGCCATGCCCTGCGATTCGCTCACCGTTCGCTCCGGCTGTGCCGCGCCAATCACAGCGGTTTATTTGTATACCTTGGTGAAGTCCGGTTGGTCATATGTTGATGGCCACTACACAGTTACTGTCGTCTGTCGCGGTGTTTTTGGTAGGCATAACATGCTATAATACTTTCGACTTAAAATGCGTGGGATAAAGTTTATTTCAGTGTGCTATTTGTTTACGTAAGCTGTTTGTTTTCAAACAAGAGTATTGTTTTTAGAGTTCCGTACGGCGTAGCCAAAGAGTAAAAACCGGCCAAGTGCGAGTTGGACTCGCCCATGAAAGGTTTCGTAGCAGCAAGTAACATAGTATAAAAGTTCTTGTCGTTCGTTGTAACTTTGATTGATGTTTTAACACGTTGGCAGTGGAAGTGATTTTTCTAAAAAATTGCGGTACCAACAAAAAAAAACTACCAGCTCTATCTCGTTCAAACTAATTTTCGTTGGTAGTTTTTATGGCAATGTACATCATATATTCTTTTTAGATTTAACATTCTCTTAGTTTAGAAGTTAGAGGGGGGGGGGGGGGACACACATTTTTCCACTTTGGAAGTGTCTCTTGTGCAAACTATTCACCTTAGAAAAAAATGATAATAGAAACCTCAATAGCATTTTTGAAGACCTATCTATAGATACCCCACACGTATGGGTTTGATGAAAAAAAAATTTTTGAGTTTCAGTTCTGAGTATGGGGACCCCCAAAATTTACTGCGTTTTTTCTAGTTTTGTATAAGAATCTTAATGCGGTTCACAGAATACATCTAGTTACCAAGTTTCAATAGCATAGGTCTTATAGTTTTGGAGAAAAGTGGCTGTGACACACGGACGGACAGACAGACAGACATGACGAATCTATAAGGGTTCCGTTTTTGCCATTTGGCTACGAAACCCTAAAAACGGGTTCGTATTACAGAGACTACGCTGTCTGTCTGTCCGTCTGGCACCAGGCTGTATCTCATGAACCGCGATAGCTAGACAGTTAAATTTTAACACATGTCATGATCTATTTTTCCAGAAGCTATCACAGATCACAGCAAATATTAAAAAAAACCGAAAAATTTTAACGGACTCCCATACAACCAAAGACTTCTATATAAACTGATGTAGACATGCCCTGCGCACCGATTTTTGAAACCTATAAACTGAGCTAATTAGCAGCGTTGCTCGCACTGTTGTGAGTCAAAACTTCGAGAGTATGGGCTCGACTTGCAATCGGAATCCATACGCCTTCTCTTTTACTCTTTTTCTATTCGTATATTGCTATTGTGTGTGGTGACAATTACGTAAAAAATATTTATAAGTGAGTGTAGTCTTATTAATGTGTGTATTTGAGGATTGCTTTTGAAATCTCATTTGTTAGAGTACGGCGCGTCTACCTCAGTTTATTTAGAAGTCTTTGCATACAACATACTTGATTTTTACCGTTATTGATGCCTACACGGAACCCTGTGTGCGAGTGTGATTTAAGTTTTAATAAATATAACTCGTGGGTGCATAAAAGCGTAAAATATTTTTAATATTAAATAGGTAAGAACGTTTAAAAACTTTATTTTAATAAGTACGAAACTATGTATTATTAATAAAGTCTCTTTACGGTTCTTAGTACAACCGAGCCAACAAGTTCAATAAACACTCCATTCCACTATCCACAGAGACAAAGCAAAGGAACCGTGGAGCTGGAACGATAGACACATCGTTCACAAATCCATGGAGCTAAAGGAACTGTGGAGCCGGAGTTAAAACAGACCGTTCCTTTAGTTCGCGGAGCTAAAGGAACTGGGAGTCGGAACGATTTAGAGGAACTCGTTCCAACTCCGGAACGAGAGTTAAGGAACGAGTTCCACGAAGTGAACGATTATGCTCAAGCCTAGTGAAATTTCTTATACCCAATGACGTAGGTAGGTATACTTAACGCGTGAGTAATTACTCAACTTCGTATGTAATAAGCCCTCTTGCTTTTTAATTACAATTGCAAATAGTCCCAAATTACGTAGCGGAACAATCTATTGTACAAACTGTGAACACAACACAGCACATGATACGATAATAACCGACGACAATGAATAACCGCGATCCAACAGCGAACGTTATCAAGATCGACATTTTTCCCGCCAATATTTCAAGACCAAACCGGCAGCCATTTTTCCGACGCCTTGTTATTCTGTTCCTGATTGACAGCGGTACGACGGGTACGACACTAATGGACAGTTACGAAGGTACACGAACACACACGCAGTACCTATTTCATTTACATCCTCATGGAAGCGCTCGTGGCTCCGCAGACTCAGTGTTCTGTAAACGATCATTGCAGTAAGCAACTTTCACTATGGCCGGCCGATGGGTTACCATCCATGTGATCACTTTGTGACATTTATTTGAGCGTTTCCGTGCTTCGGAAGGCACGTTAAGCCGTTGGTCCCGGTTGCCAGTAAAATGGCAGTCGTTAAGCTAAGTTGAAGGCTTTATTTCAACATGCAGGCAGTCTCAACCTGCGCCTGTCCATTTTACATACATACATACATAACATCACGCCTGTTTCCCAACGGGGTAGGCAGAGACTATGGCTTTCCACTTGCTACGATCCTGGCAAACAACTTTCGCTTCTTCAACTTTCATAAGTGTCTTCATACATGCTCTTCGGTTAAGGGTACTCTTGACCTGGCCTTTTCTCAGAAGATTATCGATTTTATCGACTTGAGTATGCCGAGGTCGACCCCTTCCAGTTTGCCCATTCACTCTCGCCTCATAAATCTGTTTCGTCAGCCTATTTCCATCCATTCTCTCCACATGTCCAAACCATCTGAGCATCCCTTTCTCTATCTTAGTCACTACATCTTCTGTCATGCCGCAATGTTCCCTTATCACACTATTATTTACTTTATCCATCAATGTCACTCCAGCTATACTTCGCAAACTTCTCATTTCCACTGCATTAATTTTACTTTCATGCTTCTCCTGCCACACCCAACTTTCACTACCATGCATAAGTGTAGGGACCAGCACTCCTCTATGTACAGCCATCCTTGCCTTTTTAGACACGTTCTGACTGTTCATAAAGGTGTGAATGGCTCCATTCACTTGATTTCCTGCCAAAACTCTTCTTTCAATATCATTGTCACACTTTCCATCTCTTGCAAATTTTGAACCCAAATAAACAAACTCTTTCACCTGTTCCACGCTCTTTCCTTCGATCAATATCGAGCAATCAGTCATACATTTCTCTCTTTCAAAAACCATTACTTTTGTCTTGCTTACATTAACATTCATTCCTCTACTTTTAAGCGCATCGTTCATTATATTAACCATCAACTGCAACTCCTCCGCCGATGATGCCAGTATTACCTGATCATCAGCATAAAGGAGGCATTTGACGGTTAGCTCATTCATTTTTAGTCCATACGCACACTCTTGTAGATCTTTCAAGCAACTGTCCATGTAAAGGTTGAACAGCCATGGTGACGCTACACAGCCTTGTCTCACACCTTTTTCGATGGGAAAAAAGTCTGTGCAAGCTCCATTTATCCTGACACAAGCACTGGAGCCCTCATATAGAGATTTCAATGCTCGTATCAAGTTGCTGTCCACTCCATACATGAACAGTGTTGACCACAGTTCATTCCTCACCACTCTGTCATAGGCCTTTTCTAAGTCCACGAAGATGCAATAGACTTTTTGGCGTTTTGCCAAAAACTTTTCAGTTAGGCATCTTAGTGAAAAGACCTGATCCGTGCATCCCCTTCCTTTCATAAATCCTGATTGTACATCCCACATTTTTCTTTCAGTTTCATTCATCACTCTTTTAATCAAAACTTTCGCATACAATTTGCCTACGACACTGAGCAAGCTTATGCCGCGGTAGTTTTTGCACTCTTGCTGTGACCCTTTACCTTTGTACAGCGGCACTATGACCGATTTGCACCATTCTTCTGGTACTCTGCCATTTCGCCAGCAAAGATTGAAAAGGCGGTACAGCTGGCAAGCTACCACGCCACGACCCGCTTTCAGCATCTCGACAGAAATTTTATCAATTCCAGCAGCCTTTCCTAATTTCATACTATTCAACGCTTCCACAATTTCTTCCATACTTAAGTGGCTTTCATTATCAAGTTCATTCATTTCCGAGACATGAGTCTCCCCTTGCATATCCTCTTTTTCAAATAAACTTTCAAAATATTCCTTCCACCTTTTTAACACACATTCCTCTCCTATCACAAAACAGCCATCATGGTTTCTGATTTGTTTAAATTGTGAGGTAGCCTGTTCAGTCCTCATTGTTCTTATAGACTTCCAAAAGAATTTTATATTCTGTTGGAAGTCATCAGATAACCTGTTATGAAAATCATCCTCATCATTCTCTCTCTTACTTTTTATCACTTCTTTCGCAACACGCTTATACCTTTTATACTCATCCTTTGCCATTTTTACATCCTCATCCGTTGCCTTCTGCGTTCTTTGATTGGCCATTGTAGCCAGCCAGTTCAACCATGCTTGCTTCTTATCAGACAATACTTTTAAAACTTCTGCACACATACTCTTTACCTGACATCCATGTCGCCTTTTGCTTATCCCACATACTTCTACTGCAACTTTTACGAGACCTTCCTTAATCATCTTCCATAATTCTTCAATCTCACATATTTCCTCTGAGTTTTCCAATTTCTCGCTCAATTTACTCACAAATTCCTCTCTCACGCTTATATCTTTCAAATTTTCGACTTTAATGCGCTCCAGTACACTGATGGGCTTATGCGCACGATGCCGCCACCGCTGAAACAGACCTCTTACTCGGCTAATCACCAAGAAGTGATCTGTGTCAATACCGGCACCGCGGTATGCCCGGGTGTCCAGGACATTCTTTCTCATTCTTGCGTCTACTATCACAAAATCAATCATGCTTCTCTGGCTTTCTTGTTTCCTTGTATACAAGTGGATATCTTTGTGGTTAAAGATGGTGTTGGTTACCACAAGATTCCTCTCCAAACATACTTCTAGCAGACTTTCGCCATTTTCATTCACTCGCTCATCCCCAAACTTTCCCAATACACTTTCATATCCATCACGCTTCACTCCAACCCATCCATTAAAATCACCAAACATTACAATCCTTTCGTTTCGTTTGCATTTACCCAGAATATCATTCACACTCTCCCAGAATGCCTGCCTCTCACTCTGGTCTTTTGAGGACCGGCGCCACCGCGCATCCTGAGGAGCATACACTCCTAACACAAAGATGCGGGTGAGTCCAACCTTTAGCCTCAACCAAACGAGTCTTGGGCTCACACATTCATAATCTGTCACACATTCATTCATTCTCGCGGAAAGTACTACACCGACACCCTGGCACGCCGCGCTGGTTGTGGCTACGCCTGACCAGTAGGCCGTATAAGCTCCATGTGTCGTGGTGTCGCATCCCTTCCGCTTTGTCTCATTCACACACAAAATATCCAATCGTCTCTCTCGCATAATCTTGCATACCTCCTCAATTTTATCATTCATACCTCCTCTTACATTCAACGTAGCAAAGCGGCTATCCAAAGCCCACTTTTCGCCCCGATGGGAGACGTGACGTGACGGGTTGCGAACCACATCGCCGTCATTCTGGGTGTTTAAATTTATCAATTCCATTGCGTTCCCACGAGTAGCAAGGGAAAAACATGTCCACCTGAACAGAGCCCCGCTTGTCCAAGTAAGGCTAACCTTATTCTGGGTTCGCCCGGTCCCAGGGTAATAAGCACGCTAATACTAGGCTCGCCCCTAGTCACGCAGCACATAGGCACGGCAACCTTGGCTTGGCGGAGAGAGGATGGGATCGGGATGATGAAATCAGAAAGGGATTTCAGGATAGGAAAAGGCTGTGATAGGAGAGGGACTGGGATAAGGAAAACTTTTCATAACCTTCTGTCTTTCAAAACCAATAGCCAGCAGCCAGGACCGTTGTTACTTTCACAATATTCTCTGCAGTCCGAGCGAGCTGTCCATTTTAAACACGGCAATATGGCTTACCACCTATTACGTGGGACAAATTATACAAAGGTGAAATGTGGGCATATAATATGCCTCTGCCTACCCCTTCAGGGATAAAGGCGTGACCGTATGTATGTATGGATGTTATGTCGGACTTCTACCGACTAAAATCACACGGTGCTCTACCATCTGCCTATGACCATAAGTTCCGGGTATGCCCTCGGCAGGATAACCCGAGGGCTCCAGACAGACTTTTGGCATATGTGTAAAGACTTTGAAAGAAATGACTACCTCAGTGGCGCAGTCGGGAGTGATAACGCCTGCGGCGCTGGAGGTCGTGGGTTCGATTCCCACCGGAGACAAATATTTGTGTAACCCATAAATGTTTGTCTCAAGAGTCTGGGTGTTTCCTATGAATAATACGTTTGTATTTAAAAGAGTATATAAGTATAAATATCCGTGGTCTGATATCCATAACACAAGCAGGTTATTCTAGGTTTTTTCCCAATTCTTGTGACATTTACATGACTTAGGTATATATTACCAGTTTTACTTATGGTTTTATACTTGATCCACAATCCAAATGCACCATAGATTTTCCGTTACTAAGATACTCTGCTTTCATACACATTCGCCGGTTGTGACACTATTTGGATCGTCAATTTATTTACAACTAAGTTCATTGCCAAACACACACGTTCTATTTCTCACAATTCGCTACTAAAGTCACATCACACCATACAATAGTGCGCTATCTACTAACTAATCAGTTCCCAGGTCCCAGGCCGGTGCGCCAGATTGACGCCAGCGAGTGCTCCATTGTACAGCATACAATGACCGGCCGCTTTGTGTACTGACCTGGCTAGGAGGCCTATATACAGCTATTTGGATAACCCCGATTGCTGATTACTTGTATCAACAAATCGTAATAATATTCAGGAATGAACACATAAAAAAGCAATCACGGCGTAGCTTACACAAATCTATTCTGAGTGATGGGACTTAAGAGCCCAACTCGAACGTACTTCACGCTTTTTTACAAGGAAGATTCAACATTGCGAAGATTCTTTGGTCCTTTGTGACCGAAAATAGAATCATCCATCAAGGTTGAATTTGGACGGATTTTGTAGTTTAATACATCCGGGCAACTGCGTAATAAATTTTAGATCTCAGAACTCTGTATCTCGGAACAATATTTTATTCCCACGGGAACATATTTACGCGATGACCGCATTTCACGCGGTCGAGCCGCAGTCGCTAGTCGCCCTCTAGGCGCTAGGTAGACGTAATAAAATGTGTAATCTTATTGTTTCATTAATTTAAGTTAGGATCTAATATTAAATACAATGTAATGTGATAATAATTATAATTATATGTAGGTTAGGTTATAGAGTAACAGTCGACTACTTACTACTACTATGCCAATTACCGATTTCTATGAGGTTGGTAGTTCTTTTGATAGTAGAACATATAAAATTCAAGTCGAGAGATTTACCTGTTTCATTTAGTGAAAGAAAGAAAAAGTATTTATTCATGGCCCAATCTACATGATATTATTGTGAACTAGTGCATTTTAAGGTAACAGGATAAAGGCCAGGTAGGTAAACGAATTAAAATCCATTTATCTTTCATTTATTGGCTACCTTGTAAAACGATTTTAGAGTAGACAAACTTTCGTCGCAGTTTTAAAGTAAGGAGAGAAGAGGTCATTTTCTAGACATTAATGTCGGCACAGAGCTCAGTGGGGGGAGGGGGAGATGTAACGAGCCCAAGAGCTCATTACTCACTGTCTGCTGTATAACGCGGTTGTACAATATTATCGCTCGTAACGGATGAGGCGACCTCGCGCGGAAATGTGAGGAAAATATCAGCAAAAGCTTTATGAGGCGTGAGATCGTGGCAGATCGTTTAACACCATGGTGTTAATATAATCGTAAATTGTTTGATATAAATACCGGTAACACTGTTTTTATATTACCGCTGCTATCCAACACGCGTTGTTCACGTTCGCAAACAAAATATTGGGATCAAGTTGAACAGCTTTTCAGGGCATTCGCCGTGGCACATTTGGTAAAACGCAGCCAAGAGCGCTATTATTGTTCTTCATCATTGCTCCAGACTGGGGCTGGACCAGCCTTGAAGGAGTTTCGTACGTTTTAAGTCGTTTCTAATTCAATAATATCATCATAGCACTGGTCCCGTGTCGCCCACATGTAAAAAAGGAAGACAAATCAATCATCTGTAAGGAAATAAATTCCTGCATATCTCTCAATGTTACTGTAGCCACCCTTAGCGCAGTGAGTGATGTTGTGGCTGTACGGGCGATAGTGTCGTAACATCAGGGCCCGTAAAGTGGGTCTGGCGGTTCTCATGCCAGTTATATCTTACGGAATAATGCCTCGTAAACTTACAAGGGTAAACGTTCAAGGTTTAAGGCAAAAATAATACACTCGAGAGCAATGAATCCGGGTCACTTAAAGAATCCTAAAAATCTCGGAAACTAAAAATGCTAGGTTAATGCAATAAATTGTATTTAATAGACAATGTAATACTCCTTAAATGAAGGTATTAAAACTTCTTAGTTATTGTAAAGTTATATCATAAAAAAATCAAATTTGAAAAAGGGCCACTTTCGAAGATGGAACTACGAAATTACAGCATTTGGTGTTGCTTTTGTTTGTAATCTGTCATTTATGTGGGTACATAAACCATGTTGATAGTGCTCTATATTCATTAATCAAGCTGAAATTATGTCGCTTACGCCTGAAGAATGCACCAGAATACTTACAATGCTGGAAACCGGCCGGAGTCAGCGCGATACAGCCAGGACTGTCGGTGTGTCGCTGTCAACAGTACAAAGAGTTCTCCGACGTTACGAAGAAACTGGTTCTAACCTACGCAGACCAGGAACGGGCAGAACCAGGTGTACCACAGCACGAGAAGACCGATACTTGGTGAACACCATGCTTCGAAATCGCTTTCTCACAGGAACTGAACTCACCAATCAGTTTCGACGCCTCGGAGGAAGTAACCCAAGTGCATGGACAGTAAGACGTCGGCTTGCTGAATCTAACTTAAAACCCCTTAGACCTGCAAACGGCCCTAAACTGGAGCGTGGGCATCGTATTTCAAGACTAAGGTATGCCCAGAGCCACGTAAATTGGAGTATTGAAGATTGGTCAAAAGTTATGTTCTCCGACGAATCAAAATTTATGCTCTACAAGCACGATGGAAGACACAGAGTGTATCGAAGACCAGGGGAAAGATTCAAGCAAGCATGCATCGAAGAAAAAGTAGCCTACGGTGGTGGGTCTGTACTTGTGTGGGCCGGAATTTCTTCTGAAAGTCGCACAGAGCTGGTGATCATAGAAAACGGCTCTTTAACTAGCGTAAGATATGTGGAAGAAATCCTCAATGATCACGTTGGTCCATTTATGGTCAATTTAGGTGAGGATGCTATATTTATGCATGACAATGCCCGACCTCATACAGGTAGGATTGTGAATGACTACCTTCAAGAGATGAACATTACTCGTATGGAGTGGCCAGCGCGCAGCCCGGATATCAACCCGATCGAGCATGCTTGGGACGAGCTAGGCAGATGCGTAAAACAACGAAACCCTCCCCCAATCACGCTTCGTGAGCTCAAAATTGCTCTCACAGAGGAATGGGAGAATATTCCCCAAAATCGTATAAGGAACTTGGTGTACAGCATGCCAAACCGCGTAAACGCAGTAATGGAAGCACGAGGAGGCAATACGAAGTATTAAAATTCAAGAAAATCGTAATAAAGTTCAAAAATTTCATGTTTCCTATTTTTGTTTTAAGGAGAGATCGGCAGTTTTTTCTTTATGTAATTTTGTGTTAATAAAATGTATGGTGACTCATATTTTTTTTACTTTCATTTAAGGAGTATTACATTGTCTATTAAATACAATTTATTGCATTAACCTATCATTTTTAGTTTCCGAGATTTTTAACATTCTTTAAGTGACCCGGATTCATTGCTCTCGAGTGTATTTACTTGGCCTTAATAGTTTTATTGTCATCTCGGCCCCGAATATGAAATTGTAACTGGGTTGTGAATTTTGGAAATTAATTCTAAATCAGTAGCTGTGTCCTACGGTTTCATTCATCTGTGACATGCTACGAACCCCGTAGCATCACGTAGCACCCATTTCAATATTTCAATAGACGCATGCCCGAGATGCCAAATTTTGTGATATTGCGCGGCTCCGCTCCCGGTAGTACTTAACTAACAGAACGACAAATATGTAGAATTTTAGTTTAGAATAGCTTGGCTTTTTAATAGTGAATGATAAACCAATAAATCTTTCCTCTTTATAACATTAATAGTTAAGATATTTTAGAAGTATCGGACAAATTTGATACCTATCACTTTTCAGCCCTTTACCTAAAATACCTGCCTTAAGCGCTAAGAGGGGGTAGTTTTAAAGTTATTTAGTGTAGTCGGTAGGTGTAGGTCGATAGCGGGGGTGAACGACCTCGCCCCCGTGTTGTTGTGATGCAACAACCCGCGCCGTCCGCGCCACGTCGACATGCAACCTCGGGGACGTATGAACCAATGAATCGTTCGAATAAATACATTAGTTAATTTGAGTGGCGCTTGAAATTTGTCGCGGTTTGTTTATGATGAGACTAGAGACTAGATGATTGCGGCTTTGCCTTTGTGCGTTATAATTCTATGTTCGTGTTGAATTTTTTTCGAAACGTTTCCCACAGGAACATGATAGATGTAATAATTACTTAGGTTTTGCGACTAGTAGACAATAATGCCCGCAATTCTGCGGTGAGTTTTTTCGTACTTGATTCTCACAAAGCTCTGCTACTACAAAGTACCCAATGTCCTTTCCAAGCTCTATTCTATCGGCACAGTAGTTCAGGCGAGAAAGCGTTGGAGACAGACAGAGCACCTTCAAATTGATATTAGCATATTAGTACCTAGGTGGTGGAGTAGGAACATTAAGATTGGGTAGGTAGGTATGCATAAGAACTCACACAAGGATGCCATGAGAATTCATCACTCCAGTTTCTTTGTTTGGGTCACATAATCGAACCCGCATACCATTCTTACCAGTGTAGGTACCTATTGTTACAGAATTATTAGCATATGTAAGGTCCGGCTACTTTCTGCAGTGGCAACACTAAATAATGACCGGGTGGGGAATGTTACGCCATATTGTGGGGCTCAGTCTTAAACTAGACGTCGGTAGATAAAGTATAATAATACGGGCAATGGGGAGCATTGTTAGCAGTGGAAGGTGAGCATTTATGCGCATAGTAAAAGCGGCCGCTTCAAACCTGCAGATTGGGTTGCAAGTCCCAGACGCTGTTACAATGTTCCTCCTTGTGCCACGCGGTATTAGGTTTCCTAGTTTTTAAATTCATTAATTGTATAGTTGAGAATAAACGAGTGTGCTGCCATCTCCGTGTTTTCTTCTGAGGTTTAACATCTCAGAAGTGGCATTATAACCCACGCCATGTAAGTACACGCATAATTTCGTATAAAATGGTTACTTTAGCTAGTAGGATAAAACTATGTAGGTATCTGCCTTGCCATAACCTGGATTTGGTAAAAAGGATAGATATTGCTGGTTAAGATTTAATAATGAGGGATAGATAATGCTGGTTAACGATTAGTAAGGCGAAAGATATTGCTGGTTAATTCAATTAGTACTTTTCATCTAACAGTATGCTGAGTTTTGCCAAGTGATGGGAAAATGGGCCGTTAGGTTTTACCTACATGCTATCACAGATTTCACAGACATGAAGTCAAGAATTTGCAAAGTAATTTCGATACTGGTTTGTACGCCAGTGCGCGTAGCCGAGGGTAGGTTTGGAAAAGGTAAGAAACGGTACATACATGAGTTTGCGTTCTGTACCTTGTTGTTTTATGCTAGTAGTTTAAAAAAAGTGTCGCGATCCTGTTAATAAAAGAAAAAAAGGAACAGGTGGGTAAAAAAAAAAAAGTGTAAGTTTAGTGATTATGTTTATTGTGTAGATTCGGTACTAATGAAATTGAATACATTATCGAATCATGAAGTGAATATTCAGATCCTTAATTGGTTTGTGTTGGGTGTTTGGTGTAAAAGTTCGGTTCTACAATGGATTTCGCAGTTAACATGCGCTGGTCGCCTAGTACTCGGTCACACCTTCACGATTTTTTTTTTGTAATTTTAGTGTTGTTTAAGAGTGTATTGGGTGTATGAAGGTCAAGCGTTATAGTATCGGGAGGGAGTGTGAAAACAACTTGTGGTACCTACTGCGTTAAGAGGCTAACAAATACGTATCTTATTGATAATGTGACTGGTTAAACGTAGGCATCCGCCCTATTAAGGTTGTGTGTATTGGAAACCAAGGTTCAGGGGGCCAGCCAGCCGTGTTATACGACGACATTGAGAGGCTCCTCTTGTACAGTATGATACAGGGTTCATAGGTGATCCTGGTTAGCTAGCGCCATGTCGTTGAATGGTCGTATAGTGAGTAATATAACGGCGTGCCAGGTTTTCCTACTTCGTTATATTGGGTTCTATTGTAGTTGTGCTTTTGGTGTGACTGTTAAGGCGTGAGCGTGACCGTGACCCACGTGTTTATATTTCTCACTGTGGTGTTTCATCGGGCTGTTGGTGTAGATGGTTGACAAGATTGTGGCTATGGCAAGATAAATAGCTCTGAACGCTAGTACCTACTGTTCGAAATCATAATGAGATTTTTCTAGTTTAGCTTTGTCAGACCTATTGGGATACTGATGGTAGTCGTTAGAAAGATTTGTAATATACAAGAAAAGAGGGTTAACTTAGTTGGTATGAATGCTTATATGGGAAAGTGAAAGCTCAGTTACAGGATATTTATATATATTAAATAAACGGATCCCGTGTAGTTTTTGAGGGTTTCCGATGCTGTTAGCCCCTGAAATGTTTCATAGTGAAAATTTTCAATATCTCAGTTACAGATGTTTAACGAAGAACTACGTTTTTGTATAGGTGTGATAATAATATTAAATCGAAACCAGTTAGAATTAGTATGATCTACAATGTAGATGAGTGTTCTAGAACGGGTGCATCCAAGTCCGGGTTTTAAGTATAGTTTTGCAACAGATTAAGAGATCCAGCCAGAGGTCTAGATCTATGGTTCGGTTAAAGGTTTTGGTTAAAAGAATATATATCTACCTACGTATGTTGGTTGGGGATATGAAAAGGTCCGTTAGTTACCCTGTACTACACTGATATGAAAGTGGTTCTGGTTGTGTCAGCTTAAACGTTTTCAGGTTCAAACGATCAGGAGGTAATTCGATGCGATAACTAAACTCTGCTGTGATGAGTGTGTCTGTGTGTATGTGATCATATTTTGTGAGAATTGTTGAATTTCAGTTAAGTTGGAAGTAAAAGTGAATTTTTCAAATTTACCTACCGACGGAATCTTCGTTGATACCTGCGTGATGTTATTTTTTTGTTAACATTGGGTGGCCTTCAATGGTTTGAATCAGTCTCAGCCCGGCGGATGGTGCTGCAGTCGGTATTTAGGTTGTCTATTGATGTAGACGAGGTTGATCAGGTTAACTAGAGTTTTTTTATTGTGGTTACATTTTTATTGACCGAACGTGATTGGGATGGACTCCAGAAGGCAATCCTCGAATGACAGATGTTATCTAATCGTATTCCCTTAGAAAATTATAATATAATTCATTAGGTTAGAAGATATCAGACTAAGTAGTGATTAGAGTTGTAACGTTGTTGGACGTTACCGGCTACAGGATGGTTAAATGGTTGCCCAAAAAGGGGGGGGGGGGTTGTTAACCAGGAGTGATACAAAATGTTGGGTATAGATAGGAAATGTAGGTATGAGCCACCGTCGCTTATATCATGGACGGGATTAATCTGTTCAGGATATGGTGTGGCCACTGCCATGCCATTCCTCATAACGTTTTTGTGGAAGACATGTACAGTAATTGGCTACCGGTGTACTTTAACTCTGAATTTTGTAATCTTTCATGTGACGAGTTCCGAAAAATAATCTGGAGAGTGCCGAGGCCTCGGTAACCTTCACCGTGAGCGGTTGTGCTGTAGCCGCTGTGGGTACTCCATCGCCGGCGTAGCGGAGAAGCAGAGCGCGGGTCGACGGCGGCTTGCGCGGGCGTTGTGGACACACAGCGTGAGCACAAGCGGCGCCGGCGTGGTCACGCGTTGTGTCGGAGCTACGAGAGGAGTAGCGTCATTGAGCTGCTGAGTAGTTATGAAAATCGACGTGCTACGATGAAGGACATTGGACATTACCGGTCACGTAGTCTTTTTCCATTAAGTAGGATACTCAGATGATGAAGTTCCTAGATCCTTTACCATCTCAGCTATTAAGTTTCAAAAGATTTGTATTAGTTTGGAACAAATTTGATTTCTACTAGACGGATTATTGTGTCCAAACGTTTAAGAATAGACTAATGCTATCACGGATTACTTTGTGGAGCTTTTCGGGTGAACAATTTCATCACACATGATTGTCGCGGGTAGAGCGTAGCTCGCTTTCTGTTACTGAGTTAGTCTGTTAGTAGTAACGGAGTGTTTGGAACAAGATTCCTAACACCATGGGCTAACCTCGTGGATAAACTTGTTCTCATGCTTGACAATTTGATAGGGAGACTGAAATTTCACACGGATGCGAGATTTGATTTGACTTTGTAGCAACTCAAGGATTCCATCGCTTCCAGTGGCGTGTTACCTTCTATGGATTAAAGAAACTTGCTGTAAATTGGTTACTTCGTGGAAAATGGTTTAAAATGGTACTACCTCCAATAAGCTGCATTACATTTGTTTCAAAAATACCTACTAATTTTTACTCTGATAGAATCGCGAGATAGTAGTTTTAAGCATAGATTTAGAAATTTTCGCTAGTTTGAACAGAAGTTTGACGGTTAGGTAAACTGGTTGGGTCTAAAGGTGTCATGTCGGTTAGTTATCGGATTTGTCTGTTGTGACGGATGTATTTTTGTCTGTAATATTAGTATTTATCACACCTCGTAAAGGTAAAAAAAAAAAAAGAAAAAAAAAACTAATTTCGTTTTTGCTAGTAAATTATACCCTCGAAGTTAGCGTACACATAAAGCAACATTTTACGAGTTAATAATCGAGTTATTCGGTAAAATTTGGACGAGTACCTAGATCCAAATTGATGAATGATAAAAATGTTTTTTTTATTGCACGAATTTACATGGTTTTCTCTTTTGGTTTATCTTTTGATTTCAGGTCAAGACATTACATGAAACGGTGTCACACCTGACAAGACTTGGTTGACATTAAACCACCCTGAGAAACGGATTGGTTTTTTGGACGGAAGTGGAAACGGATTGGATGAGATCCCTGGATGATAGATACGAGTAATATGCAGTTTTAGTTAAAGATGCAGTTTAGTTAAGTTGCTTTAAAATTATGTTCCTCAACGTCGATAGATAGCATTGTACGGCTTTGTGAACCGCGATATGGTTTCGTTCACACATTTGCGTAACTGTTTGGCGAGTTACTAAATAGTTGCAGTTCTTCTATAGTACATACATTGGTTAGAGTTTAAATAAGCAGATATTCCATGGATATTGGTTAAGTTTGAGCAATCTGTCGACGGGTTTCTAGATGATAATCGTTTTGTGTATTAAGTGGTTATTATGTCGAGTTTTAGTGTGACAGTGTTAAAGTGTTATAATGTTGAGTGGTTCAGCAGTACTGTTGGTTGTTAAATACATAATGGTTACCGTTGTTAAGATTGATACCTGGTTACCACGCGTAGTCAAGCGAAAGTTACGATTTCCCACTGGTCAGATACCTAAATAGTTTGGTATTGTTTAAGCGAATTGTTTAAAAGATTTGCCATTGTTTGGATATAATTTGTTTTGCCACTGTCCAGATAGATAGTTTGATCGAATAGTTACAGATTTAGGACGGCAAACATTTAAGATTGTAAAACGTAGTTAACTCATCATTTTTAGTGATTTAAGTATAGTGATGTATTAGGTAGGATGTGAAAAATGATTGTAAATTATTGAGTACATAGGTACGTATGCGTGTGTATAAGTGATTGATGAGGGATTTAAATCATAAAATTGAATTGAGCCTGAGTAATTTACTTATCATCTAATTTTGGCGAAGACACTGCTACTTGCTCTTCAACTGTAAACAGTGTCAATGAGTAATTGTAATTTGATAATATGAGATTGAATAGTTACAGATTTAGGACGACAAACATTAATGATTGTAAAACGGAGTGAACGCATAATTTTATAGTGATTGAAATATAGTTATAGTGACGGGTGTTCTCGAGCCGGGCAAGATTGGCGTAAACGACCTCGCCGCCCACGATTGGTAAGAGACATCGCAGTTGTGTGTCGTTCTGGTGAAAGAAGTAACCTTTGCGGCATGCAGCTATACCAGTGTAGTGACGGGTGTTCTCGAGCCGGGCAAGATTGGCGTAAACGACCTCGCCGCCCACGATTGGTAAGAGACATCGCAGTTGTGTGTCGTTCTGGTGAAAGAAGTAACCTTTGCGGCATGCAGCTATACCATAGTAGTGACGGGTGCTCTCGAGCCGGGCAAGATTGGCGTAAACGACCTCGCCGCCCACGATTGGTAAGAGACATCGCAGTTGTGTGTCGTTCTGGTGAAAGAAGTAACCTTTGCGGCCGGCTATACCATAGTAGTGACGGGTGTTCTCGAGCCGGGCAAGATTGGCGTAAACGACCTCGCCGCCCACGATTGGTAAGAGACATCGCAGTTGTGTGTCGTTCTGGTGAAAGAAGTAACCTTTGCGGCATGCAGCTATACCATAGTAGTGACGGGTGTTCTCGAGCCTGGCAAGATTGGCGTAAACGACCTCCCCGCCCAAGATTGGTAAGAGACATCGCAGTTGTATGACTTACTGGTGAAAGAAGTAACCTTTAAGCCACGCAGCTATACCATAGTCGAAGAATCTGTAGTAGTTTAAGTGTATGTAATTATACACGTACAGTAAAAATCTTAATACCTATAGATGATTATAAGAGTGATGCGAGTGATACGTTCAATTATTTAACAAAACGATGTTTAATAGAAATATAAATTATAGTTAATTAGAACGAAGGGACTCGTTCCCATAGGATGGCCGACTGTTACAGAATTATTAGCATATGTAAGGTCCGGCTACTTTCTGCAGTGGCAACACTAAATAATGACCGGGTGGGGAATGTTACGCCATATTGTGGGGCTCAGTCTTAAACTAGACGTCGGTAGATAAAGTATAATAATACGGGCAATGGGGAGCATTGTTAGCAGTGGAAGGTGAGCATTTATGCGCATAGTAAAAGCGGCCGCTTCAAACCTGCAGATTGGGTTGCAAGTCCCAGACGCTGTTACAATGTTCCTCCTTGTGCCACGCGGTATTAGGTTTCCTAGTTTTTAAATTCATTAATTGTATAGTTGAGAATAAACGAGTGTGCTGCCATCTCCGTGTTTTCTTCTGAGGTTTAACACTATTGTACCTGATGTAGTGTGTTAATGGATTCCGCCGTACGTGACCCGACAGTAAAAGCTAGCTCCATTACTTGCACCAAACACCTTCCTGTCATAGATTTTAACTAGTGTCTTAGAGAGCTATAATAGTTATTTTAAGACATTTCATCTCATCTACACTTCACACAATATTAAAAAGAGGAAAGACCCTTTTCTTTGTAATCGATACACTGAAATTACTGACCCCATTTCAGAAATTTTATCGCCATCAGCAAGCCAAATTGTTTTAACGTAACATAATCGTAAAATTTTTAATATTTTTTTTAAAATTTTGAAGAAGCGTCTTGTGTAGTCAACTGGTGACCTAAGGGCTGGCAGTTATTTCTCCCAACGAATAGGCATCGCCGTTCAAAGGGGGAATGCTGCCAGTCTTTTGGGCACAATGCCACGGGGGCCCTATTTAGATTTAGTTTAGTTAGATTTATTCATATTGTAAATAGTTATTATGCTTTATTGTAACATTTGTCTCATTAATAAAAAAATATGGCATTTCCATACACTGTTGTAAATACATGTGAGGGTTAGACAGGTGCTACGCGGTGATTATGTGACTGGCGAAGCTGTGGCACTTGGGCTAGGAGCCATGGGACATTCTTCCAAGGACTTACCCGTGTCCCCCACCCTGGCCAGGAAGTTATAGGGTTTAGTAGTTAGGAGTCCGGCATAGCATCCATGACGATTTCCACACGTAAATAAAGAATATGAGCCTTTGTTTGATTTACTGATAGAAAGTAGGTAGTAGATTTTTTGAATTCAATATATTATTTTTTCCATCTAATTTATTTTTTATGTAAGAATTGGTCAAACAGAAAGGTCTGCTAGCGATTGTAATCGACGTCAGTCCTGTATTGTCATCAATATAATCAATGAGCCACTCCATTGTCAAGTTTTCCATCAGCTCGCGACTTTGTTACTTTCGTCTTTGTACCAACTTTATTGTGACTCATTGTGACTGGTGTTCTATAATTTTATAGATAAGGAATGTTTCATACTGTATTAATATTTTATTAGCAGGTCTGCCATGTTATTAGAACTTAGTCATTAACTACTTACCTAAATTCTAATAGATATAGCAATAACACAATTACAATTTTTCGTTCATAACTGCTGAATTTATAGTCAAATACAAATTATTATTGTAACTGTTCCTATCGTGTTTCAGTTTAAAATTGTAACAAATTGATTAATCCTAAAATTGCGAAACAAGTAAGTATAGCTACCCACTTAATTATTTATGAATATGTAATTTACAAAACTTGAAATCAATGAAGAGCCATCAATGACATTTGAATCTCAGACCCGATACAATTTCATTAGTGTAATTGACAAATCAAGAAGTCCCACGTTGGGCGCCAATAATATCGAAACGAGATAAATCTCATTACTGAAGTTAAGGTAGTGTGCGTACGGTCACTGATACCTACAGCTACTGTCTGTACACAAACAGGGCAGGTCACAAGGCCAACCTACACTTGTACAACTTTTGTAAGAAAATGCTTTTCATTTTCCTCTTTTATGTTCACAACAAAAAAGCGAGCATGAAAAGAAAATGGTTGCGGAAGTGAACGGCGAAAGCTCAAGTTGTTTTTATGGCAAGTTGTATACCAACTCTATTATGGGTTTCTTAGGATAAACACAGCGACCTGTATAAATACGCTATCTAAAATTGTGCAGGTAAGTTGTGTATACACGAACAGGGGGAATCGCTAAACAAGACAATAATAAATAGGCAGCTCTGTAAGAATTCCCCAGAAGCTGGCACCCCTCGTCGCAATTATGGTACAGATGTAAGTAAACCACGGCACGCGCCACTTACCGGCTCCCCATCACCGCGGCACTCAGTCCAAACAGTGGGATAAACAGTAAACACTGCACTAGTCCTTGTCGGAGCGCGTCGGGCGGGAGTCCTGCCAAAGACGCGCAACACCGGCGCCGTTGCGCGACGCACTGGCGAGCGAAGCGTGGCGGGGTTGTCAGACTTACTGTACGGACTCCCCAAATATTCTATACACTCATACTCATAGAATTCGGGACTTTACGCCAATTAATATTTTATTTAAATACACCGTCGTTTTGGACACGTTGCAGCGCCCGTCGTCGCATACACTTCAATTTGGACGTTTTGGCTAAACCGAATCAAGTCTAAAGTAGTCGACCTACCTAAATTGTACTTAATACCAAACAAAACATTATAATAAATACCTACTTTCCCCCCTTAGAAGCGGGATCACACCCGGAGAGGCCGCGGCGGCGGCCGTGGGTCTGTTGGGAGTCCTGGGACATCCTTCCGAGGGCTTACCCGGGACTTCCAACCATAGGCTGTTGGGCGTAACGTGAGGATTTTTAGTCGGTAGGAGTCCGGCATGGCATCCATGAGGATTTTCCATCACGTTAAAAAGAAAATCCCTACTTTATACTAATTTATGAGTAACCATTCACGCCTCAACCATTAAACCAATTCTGATGAGATACAAAGATACAATAGAGCTAGCTCTATTCTTTCTCAACTTAGTATCGCGGAAACAAGTTTCTATGAAAACGAGTACAAAATAAAATTAGGTAAAATCTCAGGTTCTCGGAGTAGACAAATTCCTCAAAGTTGTTAAAAAAAATTGAGTTGGAATATTTTCGAAAGCAATTTTCTTTGAATGAGAAAAGAGTTTTCTATAATTTTTTTATTCAGTACTACGTTCTTGATCTTAAAACGAAGTACGTACGTGTTTTTAACTAAAACGTTTTCTTTCTCTGTAATTATTGAATTACAGACAATAGAGTAAACGTTTTTCGATTCAAAGGATAATAAAAATATTTTCTCCTTCAATTGAAGGAAAGCATTCCCGCTCCGCAACCCCACGCGACTTTCCCGGGAGGGTGCGTCGCGCAGCCACCGGCACTCACCGAGTGACGTCGAAGACGTTGACGGGTTTGATTGTCGCTTGAATATGACGTCAGGTAACGTCATTGTATTACAATCTATTTTAATTTACATATACGAAGGAGTACGTACCTACATGGCCTCTATTTAGGTAGGTACTACCCATTCATGCTTCTATTGCTGCATTGGATTCCGATCCTTGCAAATTGTCAAGTTTGCATTTTTCTTCAGTTCGGTGAATTTTAACTAGTTTAGTAGATCAAGCCGATGATAGAGTAATTTGGCTTACACGATTTAGAAATATATTATTAAATTTCTCAAAACAGAAACCATTTCGTAAATAATTTTACAAAGTGCACTTTATCAGAACTGCTAGTTGGACGAGATTGTAATTACCTATTCCATGAATGTTCCGCTTGAATTGGTCCAGTCAGCGGTCAGTAGAATTTCAGAGGCCCGCGGTCTGCCGACGGACGCTTTTAATTACAAGCCAACGATGTCGATAGGGGAGGGATCGGACCCGCCGGACGGAGCGGCCGGACACACTAAGGGGTCGTTCTATCAAATGGAGCTAAATTTTTTATGTGTCGACTTCCGCAGTGCCTTATAAAATTGAGGAAATGGTATCTATTGATGGTAGAGAATTAGAGATACAACTCATAACAGATGCAAAATAGAGCTCTTTTGTTGAGATTTGAGATAGAAATCACTGGATCAATATCATTATCATTAATTTTGGTATCTACCTACTATTTGATTGAAGCCTGCAGGCGGTGTATAAAGCTATTTTACCTGAGTAACAGCACGATTAAACCTGAAAGCTAAAGCTAGTAATTTCGTAACGCGTGTCTCTACAAAATGTAAACCTAGCCGCAAAGATGACATCACTCGGGCGATATTCACAAAATATGCTTCTTTTCAGAATTAGTATAATGCATTGATCGCCATTCATTAAAGTGCTTTTCAGTGAGACCTTAAGATGATGTTAAGGGATGGGGAACCTAAGTATTATAAATTGCCCCAAATTCTCCATTTTCTGTAGGTGTATGTAAATTTTATTTTACCAGTTTTATTCGACCTCACAGTAAGCTTATCGCTGAAAACCCACGACCGACAGAATTAGCATAAACTGTGCGAGTTGTCAAAAACGTTGTCCCTAGCTCAAATTAGATAACAAGTAGGTACAGTGAACCAATCGCGGCAAGGCTGCGGTAACGTTACGCAACCAGGTCAAGGCCGGGGACGATGAACTCTGGCTGCTCCCGGGAGACTACAGCCTTAGGTCTTGGCTGAGTCACTCAACTGGAATGAGATAACGCTTTTCTTGCTGAATATTCTAGTAATTTTTTTCCTCTGGCTGGCCGGTATCTCCGTGTCATATGCTGAAGGCTTTCATAAAAGAGGACATTTAGATTATTTACTGTGTTCAGGGTTATTTATCTAATTAACACTTAAATAGGTAGTTTTATAGATTACACTGAAGAGCTTTTGTTTCTACGACTTCTATTAGCGTTTTTACTGAGCTTAAATTGTCTCATATTGACATACGAAAAATGTGTTTTTCTAATATTCTCTTGCCGCGCTGCTGCACTAAAGACACTTCCTAATACACGATTGATATCTATACTTCTATACTAATATTATAAAGAGGAAAGATTTGTTCTTTTTTGTTTTTTTTTGTTTGTTTGTTTGTTTGTAACGAATAGGCCCGGAACTACTGGACCGATTTGAAAAATTCTTTTACTGTTGGAAAGCTACACTCTGCAGTGACTATAGGCTATATTTTATTCCCGTATTTCCACGGGAACGGGAACTACGCGGGTGAAACCACGTGGCGTCCGCTGGTGATAGTATAAAATACGCCAGTTCAGATTTAAAAGTCAGTTCGGAACTAACTTTTAAACTGTCGTAATTAATATCTACTAAAACAATAGGTAGGTACCTACCTACTCAACATATTAATGGGGTCATGTTTCATACTTGTTTTGTTGTCAGATGTTTTAAAGAAATTCACATGATCAGGTCACTAGTTTTATGCGTGATAGTGTAGATTTAGAACAAACAAAGGCGTTGTCTGTATTACAGTTAAATATAGTATGCGATTAATTAAAAAAAAAACATCGTACTTACCGCTATACATTCTATAAAGATATCGTCGGGATCTGTAAGACATATTAATCTAAGTAGGTATTATTAGTTAGCCTATTTAAATAGCCTAAGTACATAATTGTTACACCTACGTGGTACGAGAAGGTTAACTGTAATTACAAAAAATGTTAACCGTACCACCTATTTCAAACAATGCCCTTTCATATAAATTCCGGGCACCCCAATAAATCCCCACGAAGCACGCCAATTATTTTACCCGTTATAAATGACGTCATACAATTTTAAGCAATATAATATTTTGTCTAAAGGGTTTCGGAACGTACCCGGATCGATATGGCGGGATGGCGGGAAAGCGAGGAAAGCGCGGGAAATCGTCTAGCGCGCCGGTTTCCGCCATTTTGTTGTTGTCATGGTAACCGACCAGACGAATACTATCTAGACGCCCAGCCTGCATATAATAAAGGTGCAGGGCAGGTGCGTTAGCTAGCAATTAGTAGCATTCCCATTGTAGTTAGTACGGCTTTTGAGCAAACACTAACTTAGAAGTCAGTTGTGGAATTATGTACTTACTAAATATAAATAGGTACATAAGTTATTAAAGGTAGGTAGTTGGTAAGTAACCTTAAAATATTTCTATATGGTATAAACAGAGGAACAAACCTCTGTTAATAAAGAAGTCTTTTGCGTTCCACACGGCCATAAGTATATGTAATTTTTGTCAACTCTCAGTCTTTTCTGGACTTTTACATAGATCAATACATATAAAAAAATCGTAACAGGTCGCTGTCTGTACATTTTAGATAAATAAGAAAAAATATTACAGCGGGGCTTTATGAAAGCAATAGAACCACAGAATAGAACCCAAAACAATGATTTTTAGTATTTTTGTCTGTTTGTCTGTATGTCTGTATGTCTGTATGTCTGTATGTTTGTATGTCTGTATGTCTGTATATCTGTTTGTCTGTACGTTTGTGCACGCTAATCTCAGTAACCGCTTAACCGATTGCAATTCTTTATTGTGTTGAGGTTTGCTCCACTTAGCATTTAGTGTTTATTTCATGCCAATCAGATTATAAATAAAAAAGTTATATCACTTTAAAGAATCATACATAGACATGAATCTAAAAATGGGTATATCTAAACTGGCGTGTTGGCTTAATCATAAAAGAGCATTATTCTAAAAAAAAAGTATCGGTTCGTTAATAATAATTATTAGTAATGAATAGACTTATCTTTAAGCTCTTTTATGATAAGCAAACAGTGCAGTTTCACACGCTACTTGATGAGTCTGATGAAGAAATACCTCTCCGTTCATACACCTCTTGTGACGTAAACGAAGTTGTGGGGTCAGCTAGTACATAATAAAATAAAAGACGTCACTTGCTTTGTCGGTAAAAGTGTTACAGATTTTTCTACCGCATCAAATGACTTTTCTTGTCCCATTCGGATCATAAAAACTTGGAACGCTTTACCAGTACACTTGATTTCCTCCTACGGCCTACGGTTTTTATTAAGAGCTCTAAAGAGGCATATTAGACACGATGCTGAAGATAATGAACCTTTTTTTTATATCGTAGAGGAGAGGAGGGAGCAGAACCTGCGGAACGGAATGGAAAATGGAATTTGCAAACACAGAACTACGTAAAGTTGCAAGACTTGCAAGTCCCAATCACTAGTACCTATTGGTTTGTTTCCCACTTTTCTCTGTCTACCGCAAGATGGAGTCATCACCTGCAAGAAATTAATTCATGGAAGGTCTGACTTTTCCAATTAACAAAAAGTCCAAGCAGGTCGATTTCGATTTTGTTATCATGCTTCACGCAACAACAGTGACCCACTTGTCACCAACACGGAACCCTCGTCACGAAATGCAGGCGCGTGTTTTTTTTTATTCCCGACATGCTAATATACCTGTGTAATGAAAGGGTTGAATACATACGACCATAGGAATTTGATTAACAAGTTCTTGTGGTTTTCATGTCTTACAATGTAGGTACTTGCGTCATACAATTGAAATATTAGAAAAGTGCAAAATACATCGGTACCTCGGCAACTAGGGATGAGGTAACATATTGCCTGCTGAAAGCGTGCCGATGTGAGGGCAACAAAATGAGGACGGGTAAAGTTTTAAAAACACTTTCAACGCTAAAGGATAAAGTCATATTTTTTAAGATTTGATTGATTCTTTCCGAGCTAGTGAGGCAAAAGAAGAATTTCCTAAATGAAAAAGTGCCTTCAGCAAATTACACAATTACTTTTTACATGATGTTTGTAAATATTCATAGCTTGCATTTTTTTTTGGGTAAAAAGCTGCTTCCGTGTAGGCTATCGGTCAACGAACCGAGGGGTCTAACTAGGTCACTAAGGGACCCGGAGGTGGCACCACCGCCCCCTACACGTGCAACACCGTGGGCACGTGTGAGGGGAAATTAGCGCTCCTCATTGGAACCACGATTGATTTATTACAAGTCGTTTGGTAGCAGCAACAAAAGAAATACACCAGACGTCCAGTTATAACATTTTTAGGGTTCCGTATCAAGAGGGTAAAATGTGACCCTATTACTGAGACTCCGCTGTCTGTCTGTCTGTCTGTCTGCCAGGCTGTATCTCATAAACCGTTATAGCTAGACAATTGAAAATTTACACAGATGACGTACCTATTGGTGTGACCGCTTTATCTACAAATGCTAAAACCAGAAATAAATTACTATCAAAGGAGGCCGTTTTTCGTTACTTATGGAACCCGTCGCGCGCGAGTCCAACTCGTACTTAGACGGTTTTGTTGTTAATTTTGAAAAAGGGATGACAAAAGAAGCAAATCTGCTGTGCCTTAATACGGTTGAGCTAATCCTACGCAAAGTTAACGACTGTCCTCAAGTGTACCTAGGTACTTACTATTCATTATAATAACATTTTCATTATGTTTAGGTACAACGTTATACCTACGACACTATCTGATGTTGCCATCTGTGTATAATAAACCTTCTAAGCACCGCGTTTTGAATAACCCCATACAGAAGACGTTTGGAAAACCGAGGCAAGGAGCTGATTCTCCAATCTAAGAGACCTCGGAAATAACCGTACCATAAACGAGTGCTACAGAGCAGCCCCGGATCTAGGGGGGGGCAAGCCGGGGCCCATGCCCCGGGCGGCACAGTCAGGGGGGCGGCAAATCAGAGGGCGACAAATTCAAACTTAGCAGACAAATGCCCAATTCATCAGTTAATAACCTTGACGATAGTAGATAGATTAACTACCTAATAATAAACACTCCAACTTACCAACTCTTTTCATAAGAAATAATTATGGTATTTGCTGAAATCATATCAGAAATAAACTTTAGATAGGTATGTGCCAGATCTTTGAAAGGAAGCAAACATGCATGCATCACTTCTTTACAAACTTGCAGCATGTTGTGGAGGCGGCCAACGCTGGGGCGGCCACAGTACGAGTAATCTGATTTTTGAAAATTTGTTGTTGTTTTTAAAATATATCTTGTTGGGGTATACTACGCCAAATCGAATGCCAAATAATCGAACGTTCAAAATATCGAACGTTCAATATATCGAACGTTCAAAATATCGAAGATTACAATATCAATGTTCGATATATTAAACGTTCGATATTTTGAACGTTCGATTATTTGGATGTTCGATTATTTGGCATTCGATTTGGCGTAGTATACCCATCTTGTTGCACCATACATCAACGGATAACGTTATATAGTTTCTTTTAATTCTTTTCTTCTTGTCTCTTAAAAATGAAAAAAAAGCTGACCCATTTTTGTATACGATTAAATTGAGAATTAGGCACTTTTGCGCTGACCGTCTCAATTGTGCCGCTGGATGGCCAGTTACCTGCACGGGTGACGTATATCTACTAGTCCTATGTGCTGGTCAGGTTCCCTGCTTTCTGCAGTTTAATTCAAGAGTACCAGAGGGATCTGTGTTGTCCAACACTATTTCTTCGGCATATTATCCCTTGGGTGCACTTATTGTAATACAGACCGACCACAGTACTCTGCAGGAGAGTTAATCTGGACGTCCAACGGAGGGGCGGCCCGACCTGGAGGAAAAGAGGCGGCAGCTCGTAGCGTATCTCGACTAGGTTTGACCGCATTTTCTCATGGGATTTAGAAAATTTCGTAGATTAAAATCCCAGGAAATAAAGGCGTGTGCGTTTACAGCTGAAAGATCTCGTTTCTGTCCTCTAACCTCTCTTCACAATGCGATAATACCACTGAAGGACTATCTAGACATCCTCTGACCTTTCACCTTTCAGAGGGGGTCGGTCCGACGGAGAAGAAAAGAGGCAGCATCTCGTGGCGGAGCTCGACCGGGCCTGACCGCATTTCCCAATTTAATTTATAAAACCTGGTAGATTTAAATGCCAGGAAACACAGGAATGTGCGTTTACAGCTGAAAGATCCCCTTTTCTTCTCTACCCTCTCTTCAGAAGGAGAGGAGCAACGGCAACCTCTTCTACAGGTTGTCGCAGATGATTAGATTACTGGGCACGGGAGCTTCTGTGTGACGAATACACCGGGAAACCACAGCTGAGTGACAGCACTGCGAGGAACGCAACAGCGCCAGGTCCTATTAGCAGTTCTGGTCGTGAATATTCTCTCATCATAGTGGCCATGATCTCCAGAGGGAGTAAGTGGGATGTCGCCTCGACTTTCTGCGAGCAGTTCATGCTCGTAAGTAGCGTGGCGTGGAGTATCGGGGAGGAAGCGAGAACTGGAGATAACAGCAGCGCCGCCGCCGCAGACGTCTTCGCTCAAGACTCTCGGTCTTCATGACAGGAGGCCTGAGGACGGCGGGGGGCAAACAGTGTGACGTGGACGTGTCACGCACGCCACACACCCGAACAAGTGGGATAACACCTGAATAACCCCCAAAGATGCGTGAGAGGACCCGAACCCCCTAGGTAAAAGTTCGCAATGGTAGCCAAAGTCTGTTGGGAATCCTGGGACATTCTTCCGAGGGCTTACCCGGGGCACCAGACCGTAGGCAGTGGTAGTATTTGTGTGTTTTCAGTCGGTAAGAGTACGGCATAGCTTTCATGACGTATTAATACGTATACTTATATAAAAAATCCATTCGCTAATACTACTTAACTTTGAACTAAGGAACCTAACAAAAATAGGTGGGGGGGGGGTTTAAGGGGGGCGGCATTTTCACATTTTGCCCCGCCTAAAAAAATCTCTAGATCCGGGGCTGCTACAGAGACAAAGTGTGAGAATGAGCAGCCTGAAAATAAATCCCTACTAACTTGGCACTCAGTTTCGCTAAATATTTGCCAACATTCTACCGTCTGTGTCAATTCAAATAATTTACTCGAAAAGAAACATCAATCAATGAATAACTCATTGGTAGATTCAACCACGTCACATATTCGATACAATTGTTTCTTTGATGTGATGCAGGGTGCAATCGATTACGACACCTGGCTGACCACGCGCTGAGGCGGTTGCATTCGTCGTGTTCATCTGGCAGAACTATTCAATAATTCGCCGGCGAATAGTGGTGACATACACAAGTTTAGCGATTCAGTAGAAATATTATTCGTAGGCCATCACAGAGTTCAGGTATACATTTTTATTCAGTCGTGTCTGGACGAGCAAAGTGGAGGATGAAGAATAGGAAAGCGGACTTCGGATGCAGCTGGGATTAACACTTGGATGATGACGAGCTCTTCAGTCATCAGGTAGGTAAAGCGGTCTAAGGCTTAGTTTAAGTCGGGCAGGGTAGGGTTATCGGCACCATACAATTTGTAATGCAACCAGAGAATTGGTAACGGACCCCGGGCAAGAGATGTATATCCAAGACACAGTTTAAATGTCCAAGATCAAGGCCATTCATCGTATCAATTTCTAACAAGCGAAGAACTTACAACTCACAATTCTCAACCCGTTGAAGGAAATCCATAAGCATAGCACCTTGAAATGAACCAACTCTGGAACCTCGAATCGAATACTGTTCTCATCTTTGGGATGACTCCGCGAGCTACTTACTAGACGCGCTTGACGCTATGCAGAGACGCGCCGAATAATTGGTTGTCCTGAGGTGATGGGAGGCCTCGAACCGTTGGCGCAGCGAAGAACCATAGCGTCCTTGGCTGCCTTCTACCGAATGTATCACGGTGAATGTTCTGAAGAGCTCTTCAACCTGATTCCACCACCTCCTTTCCGATCCCGAACAACGCGTGCCGGGCAGAGATGCCACTCATAGGGGGTTTAGCACTGGTGACCAAAATTCGTTTGATCAGTTGACGTGTGCCCGAAAAAACATTAGGCCATTCTAAAACTGATCGAACGAACAATAAAATTGACCAAAAGAGTTTTTATCGAACAAACATTTGGTATGTTTACTACTGATCGAATGAACGTTTGGTCAAAAAACAGTTGACTAAAGAAAATGTTAAAAAACGAAAGCGAAATAAGTAGAATTCGGTTCTGGCGTCGCGGCACGCTCGCTTTTGGTCGCGTTGTGGTCGCAGTTCTAACCTAACCAAACCTAACCTACCCATTTTGATTCAGCCCCTGTTAAAATATTCTTTAGTCAACTGTTTTTCGACCAAACGTTCTTTCGATCAGTCATAAAAATACCAAATGTTTGTTCGATAAAAACTCTTTTGGTCAATTGTTCATTCGATCATTAGTAGAATGGCCTAATGTTTTTTCGGTCTCACGTCAAATTATTATCAAATGAATTTCGGTCATCAGTGGTAAACCGCCAATCGCGAGATGCGCCACGGCCTACCATCAGGCTGGTGGCGACGACGGCGACGTCAATTTGGCGAGATAAATATAAAAAAGAAAAGAAAAAAAAAACTATAAGTATATATATTAGGTTCCAGAGTTGGTCTACCTATCTCACAGAATCTAACATCCCAACCTAATTCGTCTAGCAAAAATAATTCCTTTTCAAGCCGCTATAGTTCTCACCAGGGTGTAGCAAATATATTTTCAGAGCAAAAATTATTACAAGTTTGTGCTGAGTCCACGACTTGACTGCGTCGTTGGTCTAGAGGTCGAAAAGTGCGACTGCGGATCACGATCCCACGACTGATCGTGATTCGATTCCCACCGGAGACAAAAAATTGTGTGACCCAATAAATGTTCGCCTCAAGAGTCTGGGTGTTTCTATGTATGATAAGTATGTATTTAAAAGTATTAATATGTATTAATATCCGTGGTTTAATACTCATCATAACACAAGCAGGTTATTTCTAGCTTACTTTGGGATTAGATAGCGTTGTGTAAAATGTCCGTGAATATTACATTAATATTATATTATTTCCAAAATCATTGCAATTTGCCACCACTACCGCTTTTCAGTTATTTTTCGAGACCTACAGCTGTCTGACATAATTCACGATCTCTGATATTTTTCCTTCCTTCCTTCCCGACGTATTATGGAAGAGCGTCTAATATAAAGTGTCAACAAAAAGTTTCTTAGCCAGATTTTCCTTAACCAACAAAGGACTGACTTATAGGTACATATTATTATAACTAGCTGACCCCGCAACTTCGTTTACGTCACGTAAGGTGTACGAAAGGAGAGGTATTTCTTCATCAGACTCATCAAGCAGCGTGTGAAACTGCCCTGTTTAGATTAACACTCACATTCAAAGAAACCCGTACAATTAAAATTTTCAAAATATGTGATTCTTAAAAGTGTTATAACTTTTTTATTTATAAACCGATTGACATGAAATAGTAAGTGTTAAAGCTAAATGTTAAGTGGAGTAAACCTCAACATAATAAAAAAAACCCCATTGGAATCGGTTAAGCGGTTACTGAGATTAGCGTGCACAACGGTACAGACAAACAGATATACAGACATACAGACAAACAGACAAAAATTCTAAAAATCATCGTTTTGGGTTCTATTGCGTTTATGAAGCCCCCCTATAATATTTTTTCTTATTTATCTTCTGCTAGCTGATGCGCGCGGCTTCGCCCGCGTGAAATTTGGTTCCCGTTCCCGTTTCCCGTGGGAACATTTTCCCGGGATAAAAAGTAGCCTATGTGTTATTCCGGACTATAATCTATCCCTGTACCAAATTTCAGCCCAATCCGTTCAGCCGTTAGAGCGTGATTGAGTAACAAACATCCAAACATCTTCACAAACTTTCATATTTATAATATTAGTAGGATGTACAGACAGCAACCTGTTACGATTTTATTATATGTATTGATTGACGATTGATAATATACCTATCGAGAGTTCGTTTCAGGTGAAGGTGGGAGGATGATGAAACGTCGCGATCCAAGAAAATCAGAGGGTGGCCATTATGGATGGCTTGATTTTACATTCGCCAAGCAATCGTGGTTCCGCATAAGCAGCTCGTGATTTATTACAACAGGGGTTATAGGGGTCGTTAGTGCGGTAACACTTGTGAATGTGCTCCCTTTACCTGAGCTTAAATATTTATGAGATTGTACCTGCCTCGCCAGAGCCTTAGTTGGTCGAGGGGGATGAAACTCACGAATAATGCATGTTGCAAGTGATCACATAAACAGATGATTACGATTAATACAACATGTTTGAAACAGCGTAGCTGCTCTAATAAGCTACATGCTTAATTTTGGTCGTGATTTAGAAGGTGTGATTTAGGCGTGTCGTAATTGAACAACAATTGAGGGTAGTCATTTAATTGATTAGCTTAAACACTTTTTCATGGCAGAAACACGTCTTTGTCTGTGGAGGAGCCCCATACAAAGCCATGAAAACAATGTGGTAGATCGGTACAGGACCCAAAACACGTTCTTGAGGTATCCCTAAACTAAAAGAAATTAATTTCGAGCCACAGAGCAACGCGCCCCCCTTATATACCGTTCTCAGTTCGCGTTCCTCACAACCTGGAATATTGAGAACTCCTTTAATATAATATTAGTGAAACCATAGATTTAGAATTTTTCGCTACTCTCAATTCTAAACTAAATCTATGAGTGAAACAGTGAATGCCTACAATAAGAACTCTAAAAATTTCAAGTTTCTGGGTGTAAGGGTTCCATCTGGGCGTTGATTCTTACCAATATTCACCAGATAATCTATTATATAAAAATAAGTCGGGTTTTCCTTCCTGACGCTATAACTTTAGAACGCACGAACCGATTTCCACGGTTTTGCATTCGTTGGAAAGGTCTCGGGCTCCGTGAGGTTTATAGCAAAGAAAATTCAGCAAAATTTCACATACAGCGCCATCGCGGGCGAAGCTGCGGGCATCAGCTAGTCTAATATATAAAATTCTCGTGTCACAGTTTTCGTTGCCATACTCCTCCGAAACGGCTTGACCGATTCTCATGAAATTTTGTGAGCATATTGAGTAGGTCTGAGAATCGGCCAACATCTATTTTTCATACCCCTGTGACCGGGAATAACATTCCACGCGGGCGGAGCCGCGGGCATCAGCTAGTTTCATTATAGATTTATATTTCATTTCGTTATATAAATGTAGATAGATATTTCGACCAAGTAATAGTACTTGGTTGAAGGATAGATAGATGTATTAATTATAATTATTTTGTTTGATAAGTTTAATACTTATTTCAAAATAAAATGTAAAAGTAATAAAAAGTACATATCTGCATAGATTGGAACCCTTCATTATTTGTATGTATTGGCCACACTGCAAACTGACATTTGCTAGTGATGTATATTGCAAAAGATCAAGTTATCGATAATCGACAAATATCTATCTCTTTTTTACCGGATTCAGGATTGCGACATGAACAAATTTTTGGAAGACCGTCTCTTCTCATGAGTAAGGTCATACATTAGGGTTCCATAGCCCAAGGGAAAAAAATGGGACTTTCTGAGACTTCGATTTCCTTCTGTCTGTTAGTGTCACGTATCTCAGGTACCGGGATACCTAGAGAGATAAAAAAAATCACAGGTTTTGTATTTCTATTAACGCCTACAAAAAACAAATTTTAATACCTATCTAATGGGGGGTTTCTATATAACAAACGTGATTCTTTCGCCGTTTTTTGGTACGGAAACCTACTAGCACGAGTACGACTCGCATTTGGCTGGTTTTTTTAGGGTTCCGTAGCCAAATGGCAAAAACGGAACCCTTATAGATTCGTCGTGTCTGTCTGTCTGTCCGTCCGTATGTTACAGCCATTTTTCTCCGAAACTATAAGGTCTATGCTATTGAAATTTGGTAAGCAGATGTAATCTGTGAACCGCATTAAGATTTTTATATAAACTAGAAAAAAAGCAGTAAATTTTGGGGATTCCCATACTCAGAACTGAAACTCATTTTTTTTTATCAAACCCATACGTGTGGGGTATATATAGATAGGTCTTTAAAAATGCTATTGAGGTTCCTAGCATCATTTTTTCTAAAGTGAATAGTTTGCGCAAGAGACACTTCCAAAGTGGAAAAATATATGTCCCCCCACCCTCTAACTTCTAAACTAAGACAATGATAAATCTGAAAAAAATATATGAAGTACATTGCTATAAAAACTACCAACGAAAATCGGTTTAAACGAGATCGAGTTGGTAGTTTTTTTTTAATACGTTATAAGCAGCAATTTTCGCAATTACTACCACTGCGAACGTGTTAAAACATCAATCAAAGTTACAGCTAACTATAAGAACTTTTATATTATGTTACTTGCTGCAACGGAACCCTTCATGGTTCATCTTGATAATTTCAATTGATTTAGAATTAGTAATCATTTTATAATATTAATTAGGTAATAATTTTTAATTACTCACCTGCTTTATGGACTGTCGATGCATCTGCATTTTCCATACCAAAAACTATCGTCGTCAATGTCCGAACTTTCACAACCACTTCACTAATAATGTCAAAATTGACACATAAATGTCACGGAACGCAAATTCACAAAATTGCGAAATCAGACAAACACAAATTTTATTTTATCTAAATGATTTACATTCTCTGTCTTCTTTATATTAAATCTTTCATACTTGTCTATAGATTACCGTTAGTGTTTACTTATTAAACGCTAAGAACGCACCAAATTATATACACAACACTGAACTACATTATTTACAATGAGGTGAGCTTTCAATTTAGATCAGCTGCTGTAATTCGCTTGATGGGCGTGGAATGACTGAGTGCCAACATGAAAATATTGTTGAAGGTTGAAGGAAACATTTTTGTTGATGGAGCTTGATTGTTATTCCGCAGATAAATTATCAATGAGTGGCTCCTGTAATCTTAGAAAAGTGGTGGGGCGCAGAGCGCTAGAACACAATGACGCGCCCGGGTCCTCCTACTAATGAAAATCTGCCCACCGTGAGTTATAGATTTTATACCACACTCTATTAATGTATGCATTAATTTGTCTCAACTTATGTAAATGATAACATGGTTTGTTATCTAAAGTATCTAATTTTGTAAAAAACAGCTAGCTTTAAAGATTATTAAATTTGAGCTAAAAAGGAGTTTTTGTTTTAGTTTTAGCTGAAGAAACTCAGCTCAGATTGTAGAATATTAGTTTAAAGCCTGTCTGTTAATACTGTGACTTTCAGATTACAAATTAGTCAGCTGTGTTTGAAATTGGGGTATCGGAAAATCCATAATCATTATTCCATTCTCAACTTGCAAAAATTTAGTGTTAATAAAATTTGGTCATCACAGTACTGAGAGTTTTCTTGATTAGAATGGTCAAATGTTTTTGACCATTTTGTTTTAAATTTTTAAGCTGAACCTCCAACCAGTTACATATTGGGTCATAAATCAATAAGCTTACCTATTTATTAGCCTGCCTCATTTTCTTTTCAGGTTTTCTTATTTAACAAGAGATAAAAAATTATTGTGTCTTAGGTGAATTTGACAAAATTTTCACTGTAAATTATAATAGTAGGTATCGCCATTGTATAAGTACTTTTCCCAGTTGCATCTCCTTCCTATATCAAACCCCTTTCTCTGTACTTACTACATAAAACCAAAGCTACTTGGATCTACATCTCATGCTGGGGACGGATGGTAAGCAAGTTTCTTCTGCTCTGAATATCTGCGCAAGGGCTGTGGGGTACTAAGTTATGCCATTCCTCAATTATGGATCTTGCCACCACAAATTACCTGGTGTTTTGTGAATCAAGGTCTGTCCTACTTTTCAACAAAGTTATTTAAAGGGACTGTAATTTCTCAGCTTTGTTGAAGCTTGTGTTGTGTGAACTGTATCAATTTGTTATTTCTAGTCCTCAAAATGTATGATGTTGATCAAAACTTAAAACTCATCATGATTTATTTTCAGTGTTGCAAGATCATCTACATCAGTCTGAGCTATGTCGTTGTTCAAAAACAGTGACAGTGTTAGTGATATTGCTGTGTATGTGATGCTGTTTGTGTTGTTCCAAGTTCCAATCATGCTAGAGGCCAAACAAGCAAAGCTTTTTTTGTATTCCTGACAAGCATGACTAGTTTTATTAAGACTTCTATACTTTTAGTATACAATGAACTACTTGATAACCTTAAGGCCAGTCTTTTGTACTACATTCACACTCAACTATCCTAATAATTGTAGATGCATACTGAATTGTGACATGTAGCTCTTAAAGTTTCAAACAAACAATTTTAGGTCTAAAATTTGTATATAGGTCCTAGAAATCTATCTTGATAACCCTCTACAAGTTTTCTGTTCAAATATCTTGCCCATTTAGCTCCTTTCTCACAATGGTAGGTAATGTGAATATTGAAGCTAACCAATATTCATCTCTGCATTTCCAGATCAAGCTGGTGGTTGTGGGAGATGGTGGAGTGGGCAAGTCTGCCATTACGATCCAGTTCTTCCAGAAGTTATTCGTCACTGACTATGATCCAACTATTGAAGATTCGTACATCCAGCACACTGAAGTTGATGGACAATGGTGTATCTTAGATGGTAAGTGTAGTTTATTGTCAAGCTTCATTTAAAGAACCTGGCCCTGTATGATGAGAGGAACTGGAATCTAAGGCGATTAGTCTACAAATTTACCTGTCTGCAGATCATATAAGTTTTCACATAAGGACCAAGAAAGAAATGAGATATTGCTCTCAACAAAGTTGTTAAAAATCAAAATTGAGTAGACCTTAGGATTTGACTTACATTTAAGTAAGTAGATTTGTAGATATCTAGTAATTCATGATCAATACCTTCTGCTTTTATAAAAGAGTATTAGTATGAGCAACATCTTTCACCATATAACATAGCGTGTAGAATTCGGCGACATATGGTGTCTGTGTTGATACATTGAACAGAACCCAGAACTAGGGAAGTGGTAGACGGCTGTTTGCATTCATTTTACGGCATAGGAGCTTTTTTGTCAGAAATGTATCATCGCTAGCCGGGAGCTTCTCTCACCGGTCTATTACCACGGATATGTCAATTGTGTTTTGTAAATGAAGGGCCAATATCCCAAGTATGTTTGTCCTGCGCAGTGCTGGACACGGCGGGGCAGGAGGAGTTCAGCGCCATGCGCGAGCAGTACATGCGCAAGGGAGACGGGTTCCTGCTGGTGTACTCCGTCACCGACAAGCAGTCCTACGAGAACATCACGCACTTCTACACGCAGATCCTGCGCGTCAAGGTACTTATATATACACAGTACATGCGCAAGGGAGACGGGTTCCTGCTGGTGTACTCGGTAGCTACGACCGCGACGCGAATTATATGGAACACGAAACAATACCGTAAGCGTGTCGCGCGACTGGTCGGCGATCGCGCTTTTCTTTGTAATTTGAATGTAAATTTGATTAAAATAAGTATTTGATAGCAACCCTGTTCTTCTCGTTATGTGAAATTTGAGTTAATCTTCATCTTTTTTCCCGCCACCAACATAATAAGAATATCATCTTCATCCTCCAGTAGCTGCTGAACATTTCTCGTTCAGTCAGTTGTATTATTTGTGAGTGTATGGCTTATATGTGACCGTACACTGTGTGCAGGACCGCGACTCGTACCCCATGCTGCTGGCCGCCAACAAGGTGGACCTGCTGCACGCGCGCCACGTGTCGGAGGAGGCGGGGCGCGAGCTGGCGCGCGCGCTGCACGCCCCGTACATCGAGACCAGCGCCAAGGAGCCGCCGCTCAACGTGGACGCCGCCTTCCACGAGGTGAGCCACTGCTTGATGTATTCTGTGTGCATTGCAGCGGAACCAGTTCAAGCACGCCCATAATGGCGTAATGTTAGAGTTTCACGCAGGCTTCATGCCCCAGGAAGCGTGGTAATACCCGAACCAGCCCCCAGGGACGCGAGATAATACCCGAACCCAAAAGTGAGGCGGCGCAGCGGTGTTAGTCAAAGTCTGTCCGGAATTTTGGCACATCCTTCCGAGTGCTTATCCGGGGCTCCCGAGCAGACATTGGTAAATCAATCAATTAATCACTAAACAATTGGCTTTAGTCACACGTAAAAACAAGTAGGCCAGCTGTTTAGCCCTCCTCAGAGACTTGACTCTGACACATTATTTGTGTTCATAAACTTTCTGTACTTTTCTTCTTCTTCATTTCTATTACATCGTTACATTACTATAAACTAAACACAAACTTTTACATTATAAAAACATCAATATATTATTAGTATTCAACTCTATTAAAACACACTTCAGCTCCATCAAAAACATACAAAACAATAATCTTCAGTTATATCAAACATCCAATAGCTCTATCAAAATCACACTGAAAAATCCTTCGGCTGTTTTTTCTTTTTTCATATTGACTATGTTCCAAACTTGAACATTGATTTCTTCATAAAAACCAAAGACAACACTTTAAAAGTATTTAAACTTTTTCCTATTCTCAACAGACTCCACTGGCAGCCCCGTTGGTGGAAATAACTTAATTGTGTCGGTGACCTTAACTTCTCAAGAGAGGGTGCCAACATACCGGTTGAATTTCCTAATTTTCAAAATCTCAGTTATGTTATAGAATTATTTATCAAAGATCCAGCTTAGTTTTCATCAGAAGAACTTGACTATGAACGTGATAGTCCATCGAGAGTTCTAGCTAGTGATGAAGGTGGTTTGTTATGTGGTGGTATTAGCAAAGGCTTTAAACTAGTGTCCGACCGAAACTGGTTTTTCAGCCGAAACCGAAACCGAACTTTCAGCCTCAGGGTCGGTTTCGGCGAAAACCGAAATCGAAACTCACGTGTTCATATTGAAACAAAAAAACCGGCCAAGTGCGAGTCGGATTTGTGCACAGAGGGTTCCATAACGAAAATTACGTTTGTTGTGTGGGGTTTCAGCCACAGCCACATCTAGCGGTTGGGGGCCACTGTCACAGTCAGTAAGACTATTATAGACAGTGGTGCTCAAGTTGGCGGCCCTATGATATGCCTCTTCACGCTCAGCTTGGAGAACCCAGGTTTGTATGAGGAAGGAAACATGTGCGCTGGCAGGTCGTTCCAGGAAATAATAGTAGTAGAATGCAGCCAAAGATGCAATAGTTCTTCGTTGTGCCAATGGCTTCAGACTTTCCGTCAGTCCTTCTGGCAGTTGATAATGCGAATAGCACGCCGCCGCATAGAGTACAGTGCGTCAAGCAAGTACCTCGCGGAGTCATTCCAAAGGTGTCATCAGTATTCGACACAAGGACGAAACTGTGTCATGTACAGCAGACACCTCTGGTGAAAACCGCGAAAAGAACCGCTACACCTTGTTTAGGCTCCTAGTTTTCCCGAGGCTAGCCCAATACATCTCCGTCTCGAGAAATCGAGGCTCAGCGGTCCCCTGCTCCACCAGGAAACCGTGGAGACGTGGAAGGTGCGACTTGAGCAACCAAAGAAGGGATTCGCCACAATCGCGGCCGTCAGACCGGTCATGGACGAGTGGCCAAAGAGGAGACACGGTGCTCTCGCCTACCGGTTGACACAGATACTTACCCGGCACGGTAGCTTCGGTAGGTATCTGTGGCGAAGACACCGGGAAACCACGGCCGAGTGTCAGCACTGCGAGGATCGCAGCGATGACACGGGCTCCACACGTTGGTGGAGTGCACGGCGTGGGCACAACAGCGCCAGGTCCTCGTGGTGGGTCTGGACGTAGACATCTCTCGCTCGAGGCCATGGTGCGAGCCATGCTCTCCAGCGGGAGTAAGTGGAACTGCGCCGCCTCTTTCTGCGAACAGGTCATGCTCGTGAAAGAGACGGCGTAACGGGAACGGGAGAGAACTCTCCCACCCGAGTTTCGCAGTCGGCGGCTTGGGCGCCGAAGACTATCGGCCTCCATGATCGGGGGCCTGAGGACGGTAAGACGGTTGCTCACCGTCCTTACAGAAGCAGGTCCATGACGGCAGCGTGACATGAGGAATTCACGTACGCCTCCCCTTAGTAGTGGGATCACACCCGAAACCCCTCCAAAGACGCGAGATAGCACCGAATCACCCCCTGGGCGAAACGCAGTGGCGATCGTGGGTCTCTTGTGAGTCCTGGGATATCCTTCCGAGAGCTTACCCGGGGCTCCCAACCATAGGCTGTTGGGCGTTACGTGAGGTTTTTTAGGCGGTAGGAGTCCGGCAAAGCATCTTTAAGGATTTTCCCTCTCGTTAAAAAAAATCCCAATATATCTCTCAATATAATTTTTGTAATTTAACTCGCGCTGGACGTCTATGCCAAAGATGTCCAAATTGTCCCCAAGCGAAATCGTCATATTCTGAAGAAAAGATATGGGTAGGAAATTTGTTCTCTCTATCTTTTACGGTTCCAGCGATACATCCTCGTGACTTTAGACGGACGGCTAAGTATCATGTCTCGTTCATAAGGTCCCGTTTTTATCCCTCCGTGCACGAAGTACGACTCGCACTCGCCCGTTTTTTTTTCAATGGTGCAGCAAGTACCAGTACTACCATCAATCAACGGTATAAATCTTCACAAGTGTTCATTTTAGAAATATCTCAACCTAAAGATGGGTTTCTTTCTTTTACGTGTGGAATTACTAATGGATGCTATTGCGAACTCTTACCGACTAAAACCACACGGTGCCCTGCTACTGTCTATTGGAGGGTGTCACTGCCGTCTCCCATGGGGCTTCCACCCTGCCATCTCACTCACGAACATGACCTGCTCGTACAAGCGGTGGTTGTAGAAGCGATGGCATCCTATTTACTCCTGCTGGAGATTATGGTTGGCACTATGGTCTTCAGGGAGAGATTTCCGCCTCTAGACATGCCACGATGATCTGGCGCTGATGAGCACTCTACCAATGAGTTAAGCCCTGTTTCCTAGCTTCGTCCTCCGCCGTGCTGGCACTAGTTGTGGTCTCTCGGTGTATCGCCACAGATATTTACCGAAGCATCCGTGACCGATATTTTCTGTGATCTGTGATCTCATACCGGTTGTATGAGATTGTAAGAGTTAATATCGTTATTTTGTCTGTTTTTATTATTTGTTGCCATATAGCGGCAACAGAAATACATCATCTGTGAAAATTTTTATTGTCTAACTATCACGGTGCATGAGTTACAGCCTGCTGATAGACAGACAGACAACCAACGAAGTCTTAGTAATGGGGTTCCGTTTTTACCCTCTTTGTACGGAACCGATTACAAAGTGGTAGGTTCATGTCCTAGGTCACCTTTTTAGGATTCCGTAACCAAAAAGTAAAAACGGAACCCCAAAAAGGTGGTCTAAGACATAACACAGGGGTAACTGTCTAACACTTCTCAATTATTGTAATTGCTTGTGGTTTGAATAAAATTGTTTGTGAAACTTTTGATTTGAAGTCGTTTGTAAATATCTATGTCTTACGTTAGTATAGTAAGTTCAACTCATCAGTGCGCGCGGCGCTATGTGTGCGTGCGCTAGTAATTATACAGCTTTCATTTGTGTGCCAGTGACGCAGCCGTCTTCACAGAGTACATTTGTTTATTATGAGATAGAGACGTAACTCGACTTATTGACGACACCAGCGGTGCCAAGCAGTCTTTGCAGGAAACTCTCTGCATGGCCGCGAAATAAAAATTAAAATAAACAAAAAGCATACAGCGTCATCTACCACGTTTTGAAGGCAACTCTTACGTTATTATGAAACAAAATTAAATATCATGACAATTCTCAATGTAACTGCAATGTTGACATCCTGTGTAACTTGGTTACATTATAATCCATTACACAGTGTTCTAAGTGATAATACCATGGGTACAGTCGTTAAAGAAAATGTCTAGTTCTTCACGGAGAAAATGTTTAAGAAGTCAGATAAATATTTTTGATGTGTCAATTCGATGTAATTAATATTTTTTATCACTACATATATATATTATTATAAAACAAAGTTCCCGCCACGTCTGTCTTCACGACAAACTTAAAAACTACTGCATTGATTTTCATGCTGAGATCACCAATGATTCTTGAGAACAGTTTACGTATATAATTTGTTGAGATTGTTTGACATTGACTAAAATATTAGTTGGAGGTGTCGGAAAAAAATCAGGTGTATGGGAGCTTTTAACGAAAACGTTGCCTAAATCCTTCGAGGCATAACAAAATAATGTATAGTAGAATTGTGTTACTTATAAAGGCCTACAGAATAGTCGAAAAATGATAGAGCTCCAAATCCTAATGCAGAAAAAAATAGAAATGCAGAGATGATGGTCGACAGAAAAAAACATTGCTTATACAGTAAATATGACAATAATTTTACTGTATGACTTGATTTAAAAAGAAAAAAGACCATACTCTATACATCTAAAAAAACTGTGGAGGGTCGAGAGTCTGTACAATTGGAAGATAATTTGAAAATTTTAATTGTAGGGCGTTCTCTAGTCGATACATACTGAAGCCGAAAATGTAATTGATAATTTTCATGTCCGTCTGTCTGTCTATCTGTATCCCGAATAAGTATCACGCTGAAACTACTGAATTGATTTAAATGAAACTTGTTACAATCGGAGCTTATGATCCGAAGAACGTTCTGGGATACTTTTGATCCCGATATTTTGCACGGTTCCTTTGGGAGAGGGCAGGGCAGTTTTACACGCTGCTTGATGAGTCTGATGAAGAAATACCTCTCCTTTCCTACACCTTATGTGACGCAAACGAAGTTGCAAGGGTCAGCTAGTTGTAATAAGATTGATGACATTGATGACTGCCTCTGTGGCGCAGTCGGTAGTGATACCGCCTACGGCGCTGGAGGTCGTGGGTTCGATTCCCACCAGAGACAAATATTTGTGTGACCCATAAATGTTTGTCTCAAGAGTCTGGGTGTTTCTATGTATAATATGTATGTATTTAAAAGTATTTAAGTATTAATATCCGTGGTCTGATACCCATAACACAAGCAGGTAATTCCTAGCTTACTTTGGGATCAGATAGCGTTGTGTGAGATGTCCGTGAATATTTATATTTATATTTATATTCTTCAGCCACATGGCTTAAAAGTTCTTCGGCTACCACCGCGGCACCGTAGGGTAAACCACCCAATTATTGGCACTTTTAGAATGAATTATTGGCACTTTAGTTAAGAGTATATTTCGAAAAAAAAAATTTTAAATAAAAGATAGAACCGACTTCACATAAATCCTTAAAAATAAAATTTACCTAGCACATAGTAATATGTATTTTGATTTATCAGATTTTATTCAATATCATATTGAAGTCGGCGCCAAGTAAACCCATAGGTTTAGGTAGGTATTATTAATGGCACCAACTTCAATATTATATTGAATAAAATGGGATAAATCAAAATACATATTACTATGTGCTAGGTAAATTTTATTTTTAAGGTGAAGTGGGACTCAAAATACATAATTTTGACATATTTCGAACCAATTTTGCAACGGTGTTAACAAAGATTTCACAATTTTTTAAATGGATAATTATTATTAAGTATATTGACCAGGGATGTCAGCTCTCCAAAACACGATTGAGTAAATTCGGCTCGATAGAAAATAATCCCAAAGTTCCCTCGAATCTGTAAATTTACCCGTGACCGCCTTGACTATAATCAATTTCATTCAGTAGTTATATAATGTACCACACTAATTTTTTATTTCCATGTCCCTAATAAGTTACCTCGAGGTCCTATGCAGTTATTTATTAATTAAAAACATATTGCTTTAATAAAAAAAAACGTTTTGTTGAGCGGGAGTGCATTTTGCCGCTATCAGCCACCTCACAGAGCCCGCTCAGTCAGCCGACAGGCTTCGTTGAGGACACCCGTATACAACTTTGTCACGCCCGCTGACGTAATTCGCTGCCGTAGTAACGAAAATAGGTAATAAAAAAACCAAAAAAGGAAGTACTCAAGGCTTAAGCTCAAGAGCGTAAAAATATCGCATCTGTTTGGGGAAGTTTCTTTGGTGTATTATATAAGTAATAGTAACATTTTCATACTTTCCAATACAAAGTTTGCCTGATGCCACATAATAGATAAGTCCAGAAGATTCACCTATAAATGCGCTCATGTATGTGACGCCCTGACCTAGCGTGTAACATGTACATTATTTAAATTAATATTTAAGTAAAATCAATGTCATAACGAGTATAATACTAATGACTGATAAATCAGTGGGCCAATTCTCCTAAATTTACAATATAACAGTAGGAATAAACCTTAATTGAGTATATAATAAATTAAACTTCTATCCAAAATTACAGCTTTCAAGGCACGTATTGCGTATTGTTGATATTCTCGTAGTCTTACTTTACTACTCGTACGTCGTAGTTGATGTAGGTAGGTATTGAATTTGAAGTTGTAAGTATGAATTTCTTTTTTTTTATATTTAGCTCGCCAAATTGACGTCGCCACCAGCCTGATGAAAAGCCGTGGCGCATCTAGTGATTGGGGGCCACTTCTGACAGTGGTCCTCAAATTGGCGGCCCTGTGATGTGCCTCTTCACGCTCTTCTTGAAGAACCTGGGATTGTAAGATGAGGGAAACACGTGTGCGGGCAGGTCGTTCCATGTTTTTATAGTTCGACAGAGGAACGATCTTTTGAAACGTTCAGTTCTGGCGAAGATTCTCTCCACTGTGTGTGAGTGTCATCTTTGCTCGGCACGTGTTGTTCGGGATCGGAAAGAAGAGGGTGGGATCAGGTTGAAGAGCTCTTCAGAACATTCGCCGTGATACATTCGATAGAAGGCAGCCAAGGACGCTATGGTTCTTCGCGGCGCCAAAACGGTTCGAGGCCTCCCGTCACCTCAGTTTGAATTTTAACCAACAGTGAACTGAAAATAAACAGCTTACATACAACCCGATACAGTCAATACAACCCTAACTTTGTTTTTAAGCCATAATGTAAAATAGTAATTCAATGTTCAATGGATAGTGGTACCTATATGTTAAGCGCTAGAAGATGAATTTGTGAATATATGTTACTGAAAAGGCCTGATAATTTAATATGACTTACGAATTATTTAATTATGATATATGAAAGTCTGTGAAGATGTTAGTGACAAAATCACGTTCCAACTGTTGAGCAGATCTGGCTGTAATTGGTGGCCTATTATAATTATTTTATGCTTTTCCAGACTGCAATGTATTCCTGGACATTTATACACTAGCTGACGCCCGCAGCTCTGCCCGCGTCTAGCAGCTCTGCCCGCGTCTAGTTTTGTTCCCGTTTCCGCTTTCCGTGGGAACTGATTGCCGGGATAAAAAGTGGCCTATGTGTTATTCCAGGCCTATATCTACCCCTGTACTAAATTTCAGCTAGATCCGTTTAGCCGTTAGAGCGTGAAAGAGTAACAAACATCTACACTCACAACTTTCGCATTTATAATATTAAGTAAGAAGTAAGATAATTTACAAAATAGCATAAAGGCTATTTTATCCCTGGATATGACCCAATGGTAGTAGGGAACGCGAACAGAATTCTACACAGCTGAAGCTGCGGGCAATAGCTATGCGAAGTGAAACGTAGAATGTTTAATTTAGGAAATGGTAATCATTTGGACAGGACTAAAGCCTAGTCTAGTTTAAATAACTAGTATCGAAATTTATTACTTTACACCCTTGCATATATGCAAATAGTAATATTCGTTTTTGTATATTCTTCGTTTTCTTAGCCAAACGGGACCCTATTACTGAGACTTTGAAGTCCGTTTGTTCATCTGTATCTCATGAACTAGGCAGTAATACATTTCAAAGATATGTTTCTGCTACCGCTGTAACGACTATAATAACACTACTTAGATAAAGAAAAAAATAAGGTTACTCCCATACAACGTAATCTTCTGGCGTTTTTTTTGTTACGAAATCCTCAACAGTATGCCAGTCCAACTTGAAACTCGGCCGTTTTTACAGTTCCGTATCCAAAGGGTAAAAATGGAACGAGGAGAAAGTATTGCATTTTGAAAATGCTAAGAGGCAAAAGCGGTCAGGTGTAGAGTAAATAAATGCTGTAAAACAGTACAAGTGGTGGTTATTCAATATGCGCTGCAGGTTCCACCAAGTGCCAACAGTATAAATAATCTGTAATAACGCGGCCCTATTGCTGAGACTATCTATCTGTCATCTCATGCACCACTGTAATAGCTAGGCATTTGAAATTTACGAATCCTAAGAACAGAAAAAAAAATTAAGGAGGGCTCCCATACAGGTATATTTTTCAGTCTTTTTTTGTACAGAACCCTCCTTTTTTCTTTTCAGGAAGTACCAAAAAATATAAACAAAGGATAGGGGCAGCAGATTCTTACTTTTTCAATAAACCTGGCAAAAATCGACACAGGTAAAAAAATAAATTAAAGTACTTACTTCTTAAATATATTATGTTCTATTCTTATTATGAAAATGAATTTCATTACATGTTAGTAATAAAAAATGCATCAACATCAATTACGTAGTTGCTCACGAGTAGAAGATCTAAAGAGGTTTATCTAAACAGGGCGAAAAAATTGTTATGTAAACTTGTACTTCTGTCAATGATTTCAATTGCGTAGTGAACGGGTTAACGCGCGAAAACGTTTCCGACGCACGGAGCGTCCCGAACATCTTGCGTCTGCTTCACCCCCTCCGAATCGCTTGAGACACAATTGCACTTCGCCTTAAGGATTTATGTGAAGTCGGTTCTATTTTTTATTTAAAATTTTTATTTTTTTATTTTAAGTGACGGGTGGACCGAAAAGTATTTCTATCTAGGTGTAAAGTTCTCATCAACACAAATCAATCAAGCCGAAACACAAGGTAACTGCTGTAAATCGTTAAGGAATCCCCTTGACTGTCTTTCGGTTCCATCATCAGATCGACTCCAGACCTTCATTAAATTTTAGTACATTAAAGTACTTAATCAAAAAGTTAACTAACTCACTAGTTGTCCCTACAATTTTCGGTGGTTGCCCTCGATTTCTCCTGGATTCCAGCATCAGATCCTGATACCCTGGATATGGGACCACCTCAGAAGTAGCTTCTTTCAAACAAAAAAAGAATTTTCAAAATCCATCCATAATTGGCGCCGCTATCGCGTAACATACATACAAAAAAAAAAAAAAAAAAAAAACATAGCGTACGAATTGAGAACCTCCTCCTTTTTTTGAAGTCGGTTAATAAGGGAAACCTAGTTTATTTCAGTTCGGTGTTGCCCATTATGTAGTTGTAGGTATGCATTAAAAAGTAAAATAGCATTCTTTTTCTGTTAGAAATGGGCAAAATTACCTAAAGTGCCAATAATTGGAGGAGTGCCAACGATTGGGTGGTTTACCCTATCATCCTGAACTAAACCCAATCGAAAATGTAGGGATAATTAAAAAAAAATAATGCCTCGCATAGCATCGAACAAAACGTGATGGGAATAATGAAATTAATAAACGAACGTTAAGGTCAAATTGATGAAGAGATGTGGCGTAATACAAAGAAGAAGAATACTATGGACATTTTGATATGGAATCTGAATTTATAATTAACCTTGTAGAGAGCAGCGAATCCTAAATTTCCTCAATTTTATTCTTTTAGCAGCAAAACACATTAATATGTTTAACATACATTTCACCCTTTAAGTTTTTTATTTTAGTTAAACGAGTGTTTTTGTATTTTGTACTTCACTGTACCTCTTGTCATGCACACGAAGTCACTGTGTTTATACGAGGTTTACCCACACATAGGGCCGCGCGCACAGATCAGTTGAACTTACTATAACATAGTAACTGGTTGGGGTGACTCCAACCACGTCACAAGCAGAGCCAGGCACTCAAAATTCATGAACATGTGAGTTTCGGCCCGGCCGAAAGTTTCGGCCCATCTTGGCCGAAACCGAAACTGCGGCCGAAACTCGATTTTTTGGCCGAAACCGAAACCGAAACTTCGGTCGGTCACTACTTTTAGCACGGTCTCTGCACGACATCTTATCTTCGGGTAGCTGTGACTAGTCATGCGTTCGCTCTCAAGCGTGTATGTAGGTTTGGCGGCACTGTGGTGAGTTTATTCCGAAAAGAAACTTCGCCTACGCTCGCTCGGCAAGGAACATCGTGCGGTGTTTCACAGGGCACGACATTAGTGCCTCTCCCGTACAATCATATTATAAATATATGCTACTACCGTTTAAAACAATGAAATGTTTGTTTCGGTGTTGCAGATGTACAATTTGTACGTATTTAAAAAATCGAATACATACTATGTAGTATGTATTCGATTTTCCAATATGGGGTACCTATGGATATGCTCCATGTTCCATAAAGTAGTACATACTACTTTTATCCAGGGAACATGGAGCATATCCCATGGGAATTGGTAACTTAAATGGAATTCCACGCTTGTGAAGCGTTCACCGTCTATTATTTATTTATCTACTCTACAGATTTGATACTTTTGGTTTGACACTTCTCTATTGATGTATATCGACTCTGTTAAAATGATGAATCCTAACGACATTCCAGCTGGTGCGCATAATCCGCAACCACCCGCTCCAGGAGGAGAAGACGCGCCGCCGCAGGAAGGGCTGCCGCTCCAGCTGCACCGTGCTGTAAGGGGACCACTGCCTCTGCCTACATCCATATAGCGACATTATACAGCAGCTGGACTAAGCATCTCCACTGTAAAAGACAGAACGAGGCTACTGCCTAATTTCTAGGGATTACAGGACTTTGTCTCTGATAACTAGACACTTTCGAACCATAAAAATGTATATCAACAATTTTTGCTTTTTTGAGGGTACCTCCAGATTTTAACATTCCAAAACATACAGCAGGATACTGTAAGACTAATTTTATAGTGTTGCGAACGATGCCGCGGGAGGATAGCAGGTTGTATTGTTTTATTTCTGTGTTGCAATCTTATTTATTCCATTGAGTAGCAAACTTTCATATATTTATTATCCTCTCGAGCATATTCTATGTCCGAGAACAACAGAACTGGCCTTCCTCTAGGAGTCTAGGCTGTTTTAAAGCCATTCCAATTCCACTTAAGAAAAAATGTTTATAAATATCGATCGAATAATGCCTTAGGGTTGCTGTTCACTAGAGCGTATCAAGTGGTACAAAATAATGTCACCGTGAAAATAGATCTTTGCAAGTTATGAAGCGTCATACCGAGGATAAAATTAACAGTTTATATTTATATTAATTGAAAACGTGTATGTACCAATGCGTAGCATTTATTTGATATGTGTAAGAGTCCATTGTTTTTAGACATAAAAGACCAATGATCAATTGTTAAGAGATTTCCAATAGATCGTGTTTGATATAAACCAATTAAGTGAACTAAAGTACATTTCACAATAACTAGACTGTTTTTACTGTTGAAGCATGTTCATAAAAATAGAGCATTTTATACACCAAAGAGTTTATTTTATACAATATTAGCTTTTATTTTTATAATCTTAAGACATATATTACAGTGTTTAAAATATATAATGTTAAGATTAAGTTCATATAGCTGTGTTAGATTGTAGGCATTTGTTTATCGTTGCACAAATAAGCTGCTAGATTTGAAGCTATAGCTTGTAAGTAAAGGCACACCGAATTGTAATATAATTAAAGCTGAATTGTAATCAAATTCGGATTTGCTTTGTAGCAAGGTGTGGTCATATTATGTTTGAAAGAATATTAACAAAATACTAATAAATGAATTCATCATTATTTATTACCTAATTGAATGGTGTAGGTTGTCAACTAATAAATAGTATAAATACTTTAAAGGATGTACCTAGAAACATTTTTAAATCAAAGTGTTGTATGTCAACAAACGAACTCTGTTCCATGAATCAAGCCCTTTAATTTGATACCCATACTACTACTACTTCTTCTAGAAATAGTAATCCGCCATTTTGAAGCGGCGGCTATTTTAAATTTACGATGATACTAAATGTATTGAATTGGATTGTAGCCATAATTAAAGATGTGTACCAAATATCTGATCAAACGTCAACAGAAAGACATTTTAATTAATAATTAGATCCGAATGGCAGTTAAATAAAACCTCGCTGCCTACCTCGTCTAGCGGTCGAAATGTGCGACTGCGAATCACGAGGTCACCGGAGACAAATATTTGTGTGACCCATAAATGTTTGTCTCAAGAGTCTGGGTGTTTCTATGTTTGATAAGTATGTATTCAAAAGTATATAAGTATAATATCCGTGGTCTGATACCCATAACACAAGCAGGTTATACCTAGCTTACTTTGGGATCAGATAGCGACGATCCGTGAATATTTATTATTATTATGAAACCGTAACGCACACAGCTGTTACGCCATAGTGTGTCCACACCTTAACAAAGCACCATTGTGTTACAATCAGCGCCCAAACACCAAAGTATAACGAATAAGTTAACGTGAAGGAATTGATCTAATTAGTTGATAAGTGTCGCATATATACGCGCCCAACTATATTTAACGTATTTAAATTAATAATGTGAATATAAGTGGAACCGTAAAATAGAATAATACGAGTATAAAAGAATATAAAAAAAATCTCAGTACTAGATCTGTTTAGTTCGAAGCTAGATGGTATTGTGTAACCTCAAATATTTATTGAAAAGCAAACCATACTGTCAGTAATACTTACATTATAATGACCGAATGATGTTGTTTATCAGTTATCTAGAGCGCATATCACATGCTAATATCAGTTTAGTTTGAGCTAGATAGCGTTTTGCGGAAAATGCTCCACAATATTAATTAGAATGCAGAAATGTCGGAATATCAATTTTTATAGTTATTTTTTATTAATATTTAATAATAAACGAGCAGGTAAGCAAGCTGTTGTGTCTATATCAAAGTAAGTGTTGAAAAAGTCACTACACTAAATCGTTTCTTAAATTACACAGCTTATTTGTCCGTCACCAGTGGTCTGGTTTATTTTTCAAACCGTTCACTGAGGCTGCTGTTACAATATCATCGGGCAGTCTGTTCCAGCGTGATTTCTTCATTCTGACACCTCCGTCCACTTGGATCCATGGATTCATTTGTTTTACCGATCTTCATTTGTTTTGAAAATTATTGAATTACTTTATTAAAATTAGCGTAAAAAACTGTTTGGTGGATCCAAGTGCGCCTTAGTGTCTTGAATCCATTATTTGATATTGACTGGTACGATGGACTCAGGTGGAGGAAAACGTGTAGTTGGATCCATCAATGGACTCATTCAATGGATCCATGTGGACGGAGGGATTCTGACCAGCATTCAGTCAATAGTGATGGAATTATTGAAATGTAAAGTATTACCGACAGGGTGTGTGTGTGACTGGTATAGTAGTAGTTCAGTAAACAGTATCTATTTACATCTCGCAAACACACTAATATAATCTCTCAATTTCCATTCCATCGGTCCGTAAGGTTCACGTATTTCGAACAACGTAAAAAAAAACTGTGATGAAAAAGAAAACCCCCTAAGACAAAGCACTTATTGTGTAGATTTTAATATACAGGGTGAATTTTTCAAAAGGGATTGGATGGCCAAATCCGAAACTATAAGGAATAGCGAAAAATGCTCAAAGGAGTCACGAGCCCGATTTTGACGAAACTGAAAACCTCATCATTAGATTTTTGAAAAACTAATAAACCTAGCTGGGAATCGAACCCATTGGTTATGAAAAAAAAAACACACCCTATATTATTTCACCATACGATAGTGTTGCTATTAAGGATCTTATTCTGGGAAGTAATGACATACGGCAAACTAAAGGAAAGTGCTCATCTTTAACAAAATACAATTTATTTTGCTTACGTTGACTGATTAACTGTTCAAAATGTAGACCATTGTTTTCAATACATAGCTGGATTCGAGACCTCAAAGATAGTACTGCATTCAATATTATTGATTCCGTTTAGAATATTCTCCAAATAATCATTCTGAGCATGATTTAAAACACGGTATAGTTACTATCTATTCTGGGATTTTGAACGAAACAAACTATGATACAAAATTAAGGTACATGAAATATGAATTCTATTAAAATTCCAAACTTTCCTTAAATTTGCCGTATATCATTACTTCGCAGAATTTGATCCTTGTCAGCGACACTATCGTATGGTGTAATAATAAAGGGTGCGTTTTTTTTTTCAAAATCTATGGGTTCGATTCTCACCTAGGATTATTGGTTTTTCAAAAATCTAATGATGAGGTTTTAAGTTTTATCAAAATCGGGCTCGTGACTCCTTCGAGCATTTTTAGCTATTCCTTATAGTTTCGGAGTTGGCCATCCAAGCCCTTTTCAAAAATTCACCTGTAGATTGTATATTTGTGTATCGTTTGTGGTATATTCAATGAAAGGTAGTGGTCGTTCCCTTTTAGACCAGTGACCCTACCGAATTATTATTATTTTCCTAATGTGGACGCCGGTCTATGCCGAGTGGACGATCCGACCGCCCGTTCCGCTGCCCATTTCGTACATTCCCCCAGCCACCTCTCTGGGATTGGATTGAGTATCCAGCAGTCGTCACAGCACCCCATCAAATATTCTCGTTTCCTTGCAAAATCGAAATCGGACTATCTGATCCACTTTCAAATACTCCAGATCCTATCCGTGCCTATAGTCTCCACATTCTGGGCTTTTAGGGTCGTCTTTTAGCACCGAATGTTACACTACAAGCGTTTGTTGACGCGCGCAAAGGAGTCTCCCTCTAAACCGAGTTCCTTATGCGGAGCGTAGGTAAAGAGGCACACCACAAGGCACAAGGTCGTCTATTCGAGCGCCTCGCTCCTTGCCCTCAATCTGGTTAAGTAGAGGCCACTCTAAGGGAACGATCTACTACAGTCGTAGAGGAATAGTATGCTTCGTTTTGACGACTCACTTTTTGTCATTATTAGAAATGCTGGGTATATGTATGTTCTTAAAAGTGAGGTTTCCAACGGGCTCGTCATTTTCCTACGACTATTGTTATAATTTTCTGTTTTATTATAATTTATTATGTAAATGTCTACAGTAAATGCTTTATTAAAGGAATATAATTATTGTGATTTTATGACATGTTATAATATCTAGTCCACGAGGTGTCCAAGTAATTAAGATGTACATACATCATGCCCTGTTGCACCGTCATATAAGAACTATTGTAGTCATTCTGGGTTACTTTGTATTTCAATATAACATACGGACCTTTTCGAGTTTTCATTGCGTAAAAATTAAGAAAAATCTGAATGCGCAACTAAATAAAGAATTATACGAGGAAATCTAAATAACAATTTAGACGCTATTGCCGAAATGAGCTACAACTAAGCCACAGAGTGGTTCAAAGTGCCCCGGTAGACTACAAGATGAGTGGCAACAGGGCCATAGCTCGTGTATTGTTGTTGTCTGCCGAATGTTTTGTATGTTGTAACAATAAACGTAGACGTGTATCTACTGCTTGCATTTTATTTATTCACCCGCTAATACCACGCTTAGGGACCTTAGTATGCTTTTCATAGAAATTTTCAATGTGCCAGAAAAGAATCTTAATCATAGCTCAATACTAGTATATAACCGACGCGTCGGCTACGGTACAATTTGACAGATTTCGCAGCTTTTGAGCTGCCATTACGATTCTGTTCTCAAACAATTGAAATTGCATTTTTGCCCCTGGTCCTTTACACCTGGAGCAGTCGGAGTTCCTTTCGCAATCAAAAAGGATGCCTGCTTATGAATTGTGTTGCCTGCCAGGTCGATCCCAGTAGTTCTGAATTAGTCCGTTAAACCACCCATGAAAATCCACCCCTTGGGTGGATTTCCGGAATGATATATTATTAATCCAATTAGTCCGTTAATCCATTTCGAAGATGGACAAAACATGGATATCGACAAAACAAATGAATCGAAAAAAAAAAAACAAATGACGATCGAAAAAATAAATGACGGTCGGATAAACAAATGAAGATTGACAAAACAAATGAAGATCGACAAAACAAAATAATGACGGTCAAATAAACAAGTGAAGATTGACAAAACAAATGAAGATCGACAAAACAAATGACGGCCGGATAAGCAAATGAATATTGACAAAACAAATGAAGATCGACAAAACAAATGATGGTCGGATAAACAAATGAAGATTGAAAAAATAAATGACGGTCAGATAAACAAATGACGATGGAAAAAACAAATGAAGATCATCAAAAAAATGAAAACCGATAAAACATAATAATATGCAGATAATATAATAATATGCAGATAATATAATAATATGCCACCGCCAATGTGCCTGCGCTCTTAGAGCCAAACGGCGTTTTCAGGGACGATGGCAAGAGACCGGATGGGATAACTTTGATACCGTGGGAGATGGGTCGGGTGCTGGTCTGGGATGCAACTTGTGCTGACACTCTGGCCCCGTCCCATCTTCCTAAAACTAAATTAAAAGCCAGTGCAGCAGCGGAAGCGGCTGAAAATATTAAAATTAATGAATATAAGGGTGTCGACTCATCGTATCGTTTTTGTCCAGTCGGTGTCGAGACCCTAGGTCAAAGAGTATAGTAATATATATAGGAGAAGAGTGGCTACTCTATGCTTAATAATGCATGTATGGAAAGTGCTGCCGCCGCGTGATTGTTGGATGAACTAAGCACGAATATAGCTGTATACGTAGGTAGGTACATTTATGTATACAAACATGGTACTCATAAACACAGGTTAATAATTGAACGGCTGTCATACTACCAACTGCATAAATAACTTTGTAATCCCTTAAAAATTTATAGGATTACGAAGATATATTTGCAGTTGGTAGTATGACAATCGTTCAATTATCAACCTGTCTTAAGAGTTCATAGCTTTGAGGGATAGTGTTTATAGTTTATGTACCTAGTATATTCATATCTATAAACCACAAGCTTACTTTATATTAAGTTTATGCTATAGATATAGACAGATTTGTTACAGATTTCTCAATGTACCTATGTACTGCATGAATTTATGAATAATTACAGCATACATCACGCCTTTATGAATTAACACACACTTTTTTATACCTAAGGTTGCAGTCACACACATGGTCCACCCAATGGAAAGTGGCTATCGTGGCCTATGGATGTATGCAAAACCAGAGGTGTTTCCTGCCGACTCTGAATAAACCTAGTGGTGTACACAAGTAGTGGAAAACCACATTAGGAAGTTCACCAATCATTGTGTTTGGTCCCATGTACTATAGGATGAGCCTATTACCGTATTCCGGGGAATATTGTTGACTTTATAGGAGAATTTATACTTTATAAGAAATTTGACATAAAATATATACTTAAGTTAAACTTAATACTAAGTACATTGAGAAATTTGTAATTAAGTAGGTCAATTAGGAATACATGGTAATAAATAAAATATTTAAGTTATTGTATCTATTTTTTATTGATATGTGTGCATATGTTTGTGCTGCTTTTTTATATTATTTTATGTTCGTTATAATACTTAACATCTTCCTGATATCCATGGAATCAAAATGGCAATCACATATTCTTTTATTCTTGTATATTTTCATTGGATCAATTTCATTCAGGTAATCTTCTACTACTAATATCCAAGATGATAATTAATCAGGGTGTTTATCAGGATGCGAGAACCGATGTATGAGTATCTGAAAGATAAAGAATCAAAGTTATTTTTATTTTTCATATTTGGCTGCAGCTCGAAGAGAAATCTATATCAGTAACATTTATATTATACTTGATAGATATTGTACAAGCCATTTGTCGTGCCTTGGAGAGTATGTTATTTAGTTGGTACTAGTAGCTATAACAACATCTATGGCAGTAGTAACAGGTACTTGTAGCCCTAAAAAGTTCAACAACTAGTCCAGCTGCAATGCTTCAATATCGCCTTTGGGTTGTGGTGGTCAGATGGCAGTCGCTTCACAGAAAATATTGAAGTTTAGTCAAATCCCCAGTTAGACTGGTAAAGCGTACCCCAGGGCCCGAGGTGAAAGATTATGAGGCGACTGGGATCAACGCTAAGAGGAAGAAGATATTGAACAACAATAATGTTTATGGAAATATGGTGAAACACGATGATGGTATAGGTACCAAGTTACACAGGCCGTGACCACAGCCGGTGAAAACTGGTCGAAACGTCAAGCAAATCAAAGGTATGTTTGTACCTATACCTACCATGATCGCGTTATTCCCGTAAACATTATTGTGTATCATGGAACGAGAGAGTTAATTAAAAAGTTAGATATTGCACAAGTCTGAATGCGTACAGTAATTTTGTAAGCATATTTCTAATACTGTGGCTGAGTAAACAAAGTTCCAAAAGTATAACGCGTAAATAGGTAGGTAACAAAGTAAATCGATTACAACTGCGAATAATCTAATTAGTACATATTATTTTGTGTTTAAATATAAACAGAAACCACTTACCCAGAGGGTCGCAGCTAAAAACAACATCTTTTCGGTACCTATCAGACTTATGATATTATAAGTTTATTATACCAAAACAAAATTAACATTTAAAGAACAAATTAAGTGAAAAGACAACTTAAAGAAAACAAAACTTGACAATAATCACAAACGGAAACAGTAAAACACAGTAACAATAAAATCAAAACAATTATATAATAACAAGAGATAACCTCGAAAAGCTCATCTCATCAACATCCGACCGAACATCAGTGAAGTGAGCCACAGTAGATAGAGTTGACACTTGACACATACATGAAGTTAGTAGAAAATGGCGCCGTTTTTTTGCCGCCAACATTCACCAGAGGTCACTGTCGTCTATGAAAATTTTCAATGTTCTAAGTGTGCCCCCCCTGCCCTAGGTCTAGGAATGCGCAAAAATTTTTCAAGAATTTTATAAAAAGCGCCTTGTGGAGTCAACTGGTGACACAAGGGCTGGTAGTTTTCTCGCTCAACGATTAGGTATTGCTATTCAAAGGGGGAATGCTGCTAGTCTTTTGAGCGCAATGCCACGGGGGCCTTATTTAGGTCTAGTTTAGATAGTAATAATGTAAATATAGATATGTAATAATTATGTTTCTCTGTAATTTTTAACAATAAATATGCAGATATATAAAACAAAAGACCTAAGTATGAGCTTTGAGTTTTGGGTTTTGAGTTCTGAGTTCTGACTTTTGAGCTTTCAGCCTTGTTTATTTTTGATGGTCAAAAATTACTTGCAGCCATATTTTGTAAACTAGAGGCAATTGCCTTTCAAAAAAATAGGTGCAAGCAAATCTCGACCTTAACGAAACGTCTCTAAAAATGTTCTTTTAGGCCGTAACAGACATCACTGATCACGACTATGTAAAAAATAAATAAATATTATTCATGTTCATAAGATCGAGAATTGCATGCATCTATTTTTTTCAATGGCAATCGCAGATAATCTAGCTGCGATTGCCATTGAAAATATTTTTCTTCTATTTTATATATTTATTTATTTTATTTTATATTATTTATTTATATTTTATTCTATTTTAATTTTTTTGATCTTCATTTGTTTTGCCGATCTTCATTTGTTTTTCGATCGTCATTTGTTTATTCGACCGTCATTTGTTTTGACGATCTTCATTTGTTTTGCCGATCTTCATTTCTTTTTTCGATCGTCATTTGTTTATCCGACCGTCATTTGTTTTGACGATCTTCATTTGTTTTGCCGATATTCATTTGTTTTTTTGATCGTCATTTGTAAAGACGATCTTCATTTGATTTGCCGATCTACATTTCTTTTTTCGATCTTCATTTGTTTTCTTGACCGTCATTTGTAAAGACGATCTTCATTTGATTTGCCGATCTTCATTTGTTTTTACGATCTTCATTTGTTTTTTGATCTTTTTTATTTATCATGAATAGATCCGGATATCCACCCGAGGGGTGGAATTCCGGACATACCATAACATGCAATTCCGGTTATCCACCCGATTGGGTGGATTTTTTGGGGTGGATTAACGGACTAGTAGTAGTTCCATCATGGAACTACGCAATGGAACTACTGGGATACGCTGGCGCCGGGTCGGTCAGGTGAACGGAATAATGAAGAGTAGGTATGTTAGTTATTTGAGACGGTTTAGAATCGTTGCTAGACTTGGATTTACCGTGAAGGCGCCTGATGGCTTGCGTAAATCCAGGTATTGGATTAGTAGGAACCAAACTACAAAGGTTCGCCCTCTACTGAGGCGGGTATGCACTCAAAGGAGTAACGTGCCCTCCAAGGCACAGATGTGCAACGAAATGGACGCCCATCTCTGAATCAGCCCCAGTGAAACCGCAGAGCACGTGAGTCCGCAGCAGTTCGTATTCATTCTAAGGTCTACTAAAGGACTCTACTCCGGGAACACAGCGGAACACTGCACACCACACAGCCTACTCTTGAGCTCTACGAGTTCTCAGAGTCGACCTCACGCAGCGCGGTGGCGAACTGAGTGAATGTGGCATGCATCAGTTGTGGATATTTAAAGGAAGTAAGTACTCCACTAAAGTTGTAGACATTTGTAGGGCAAGTTTTTATGTACATTTTGTTATCGATTAACAAGTAGGGCCAAGTATCAGTTTATCAATATGATTCAGTTAATAGATAGCAAGCAAATGACGGTCTTATCGTTTGCATTAGTAATGTGCATTCATTTCTAAGTTTGCTTCTGTCAGTGAACGTAAGTTACAATTTGAATAGTGTTTGTGACGAAAATAAATATATTCAAAATCGTAAATACACAAATTAGAGATAAATGTCTACAGTTCTATAACGTGCCGTGCATACAAATATTCTCTTATTCATTCCTTTACTTAAATAGTTCGTAGTGAAAACACATGTGTCACATGTGTGCATTTATGAAATTAGTGAACCAATGACGATTGATGTGAAAATCCTGCAACTTGAAGAACGTTCACCTAACTTGGTCCCACGCAAGGAAATTGAATCAGGAACCCAAAATCGAAAAGGCCAACAGGAAGGGCCCTAATCCCGTGACTAAAGACGAAATGCATATGAAATGTCATAAATCTATAGGCGGAACATAGATTTTGAATTTTTTGCTACAGGCGAAAAGAGAGACAGAGAAAGAGAACGTCATGATTGCGGATTTAAAGAGTGAAGCGCATTATTGTAGATAGGTATTTGTGATTGCAAATGATACTAAAATAATGATCTACTTTTAAAAAATAACATGCTCTTCAACACTTTTCAAGAATTCTTTGTTGTGTGAGAGACAAAGAAAGTACGTATGGTATGGAAAAGAATTCTATTGTATTTAATTGTGCCGAGTTGTAGACGAGGTAAAAGGCCCAAGTGACTACTGCTAGTGGTGCACCTGCCTAGTAATGGACGAGATAACGCCACTTTGTGGGGTTGGGAGGCCGGGCGAGCAGCAGTCACCACCAATAATATCTGAAATCGAAAGTCACGTCATTCTTGCCGCTTCATCTAGAAATGGTATGGATTTTGTTCAAAAGTCCTGAAGCGCTTGTGGCCCCCCGCGGACTCATCTGTAAACGATCATTGCTGTAAGCAAAATTCGGTACACCGATCCTTGGATGGGTGACTATTACGCGACCACTTTGTGACACTTATTTCCGTGCTTCGAACGGCACGATAGCCCGTTGATCCTGGTTGTCACTTTGTCAGTAACATAGCGGCTTAAAATATTGTCAACAGTGGACCGTCACATCCTGCGCCTGGGTACACAGCGCGTGTGTAGCGCCTCTGGTGTTGCAAACGTTCTTATACTACGGTAACTACTTTCCACAAGGTGGGCCGTAAACTTGTCTGCCACCTTCGTACATAACTAGGTACATAGTATAAAAAAAACGATTATTCCGAACCTGACCCGAAAACCTGACCCGGTCGCGGGTTAGGTTAGGAACTTGAAATAAAATGTAATATTTGTTCCGAACGTAACCCTCTTCCTAACCTGACCCGACGTCTCGTTCCTATCATAACCCGAATTGCGCAAATTGGTCATTCTCTGTAATCGAAAAATGTAAAAATCGTAAAATCGTAAATGTTAATAAATCGAAATAATGTAAAATAAGAACACGTCGATAAAACAAAAAAAAACCACGAAAGCTAAGGCGGGAGCGAAGCGGAGCGGAGGAGCGGAGGAGGAGTTGTAGACGAGGTAAAAGGCCCAAGTGACTACTGCTAGTGGTGCACCTGCCTAGTAATGGACGAGATAACGCCACTTTGTGGGGTTGGGAGGCCGGGCGAGCAGCAGTCACCACCAATAATATCTGAAATCGAAAGTCACGTCATTCTTGCCGCTTCATCTAGAAATGGTATGGATTTTGTTCAAAAGTCCTGAAGCGCTTGTGGCCCCCCGCGGACTCATCTGTAAACGATCATTGCTGTAAGCAAAATTCGGTACACCGATCCTTGGATGGGTGACTATTACGCGACCACTTTGTGACACTTATTTCCGTGCTTCGAACGGCACGATAGCCCGTTGATCCTGGTTGTCACTTTGTCAGTAACATAGCGGCTTAAAATATTGTCAACAGTGGACCGTCACATCCTGCGCCTGGGTACACAGCGCGTGTGTAGCGCCTCTGGTGTTGCAAACGTTCTTATACTACGGTAACTACTTTCCACAAGGTGGGCCGTAAACTTGTCTGCCACCTTCGTACATAACTAGGTACATAGTATAAAAAAAACAATTATTCCGAACCTGACCCGAAAACCTGACCCGGTCGCGGGTTAGGTTAGGAACTTGAAATAAAATGTAATATTTGTTCCGAACGTAACCCTCTTCCTAACCTGACCCGACGTCTCGTTCCTATCATAACCCGAATTGCGCAAATTGGTCATTCTCTGTAATCGAAAAATGTAAAAATCGTAAAATCGTAAATGTTAATAAATCGAAATAATGTAAAATAAGAACACGTCGATAAAACAAAAAAAAAACCACGAAAGCTAAGGCGGGAGCTCCGCTCCGCTTCGCTCCCGCCTTAGCCTTCTAACCTAACCCATCCGAGTCGGGGTGTTAACCATTCATTTATTATGGTTGAATTAATCGTTCTGTTAATTATCACAAAATAGTAAATATTATATATACTGATTTGACAAATATGTACTTTTTAATTTGAGAAAGATTACAGAGAATGACCAATCTGCGCAATTCGGGTTATGATAGGAACGAGACGTCGGGTCAGGTTAGGAAGAAGAGGGTTACGTTCGGAACAAATATTACATTTTTTTTCAAGTTCCTAACCTAACCCGCAACCGGGTCAGGTTTTCGGGTCAGGTTTGGAACATAGGTAAAAAAATAGAGGCGACGTGATGGGGAAGAAGTAAAAGACTTACTGATTAACTTGGTTGGTGTGACTCGGGAAGGGTACCTAGCTCCCAATTACCTACTCCGTACACGTAGGTACAGCAATAGATGCGGAAATGTATTTATTGAATATGATGTAATCAGAAGGTAAACTTAGAAGTACCTGATTGTATACTCATTGATTTCGTCATAATATGTACTATAAATTGTAACGGGTAATCCCTGGTCCAACTTGGATAAATGCTAAGATATGTCGCGTGGCTCAGCTTGGAATAGGTATAGTGTGGACTCTAAGATGTGTTTCATTTTCGGGGTCCTGTCCACCATCTAGGAATACCTATATGTACGCGCTTTACACAAGATAAGCTTCCTGAGTTGAGTTTTATTGACCTCCAAGAAATTGCTATACTATAATGTCTTAATTACAGTGGTTTGTGGACACTTACAGTAAAGATAGTTCATGTCCTTAAAGTTGCGCAGCGAGCTATAGAACGAGCTATGCTCGGTGTGTCTCTGAGGGATCGGGGTGTCTCTGAGGGATACAATGCGGAACGATATTATCTGTCAGACGACCAGAGTGGTCGACATAACTCGCAGAGTATGCGTTTTGAAGTGGCAGCGGGCTGGCCACATCTGCAGAAGAACCGATGCATGGTCGGTATCGCAAAGGGTTCTGGAGTGGAGACCGCGACTTGGTACACGTGGGGTAGGACGTCCCCCCGCCAGATGGACCGACGACCTGAAAAAGGTCGCAGGACTAGATGCAGAAGGCGCCGGACCGTGCATTGTGGCGAAATTTGGGAGAGGCCTACGTCCAGCAGTGGATTGTCATGGGCTGATTTGATTGATTGCATGTCTTAATTGTATTGGAAACCTGCCCTGCTAGAAATGATCAATTTATTCAACTCGGTTCTATCTCGGAATTGATGAGGGATTGAAGATTTACCCTGCTCGTTTGATCTGTAATGTCACGATTTTACTAAAGATTTTATATGTAAGTTTAATAAATTAACGGTTCAAAGACTTCAAAGTGCTTAGGCTTAGAACGTCAATCCACTTAACCTTCAGCAGTGGGTTTTGTTTTCAGGGCAACTTACAGATAAGTACTGATAATTCCAGAAAACGGTACATCAGAATATAGTTTCGCGTATGTATGTGCGCAATGAATGAAGAAACGATTTACGCTACTTATAGTAAGCGGTAAGCTACTAATTCCAACAGGTCAATCAATACTGGGAGTTAGTTGCAAATTGTGAATTATGAATCATTATATTATTGTAACTGTATCCTTAACTTAAAACTAATAGGTATTGAATCTGATCCAGTTTTGAGTACAGTTGTACAGCAGCTAACGATCTGTCAACATAGTCAGGAACGGTCTCCTCATATCATAATGGAACACGTGAAATTAATTTGCACATTTATATTATTGACATCCATAGAAACATTGTGGGTGTCATCACAGTCGGTTAAGAGCACAGAAATCAAATCTGCGGTTAAGAGCCATGAACTGTCACCGTCTTTTAAAGATAATTGTCCCACAATGGAGACAGGGAAAAAGTGCATTTATAAATGTTGTCCACGAGGCCAATACGTGCGACAGAAGAGGTGCTTGCCCAACGAGAAGGTGGTAGACTTCTCAGAGCTAGTCGTCTACGATAAGGAACGTCGGAAGACGACGAAAAATGTGGAAGATACATTCACGATACTGGAAGGGAAATTCTTATTAGATGCTCAGTTTAGGAACACGTCAGTGAACAGAAATTCTATTGGATTTTTGCCCTACGTTCTCGAGGTAAGTGGGACGAGATATTTCTTATAATATTTAGCATATCTATGTAATGCTGTTACTTGTCTGATGCACCGGAGCACCACACACACGCATAGGTTCTCTCAGGGTCGTCTCAAGCTGATAGCAGTGAGAGACGCTTACAGGCAGCCTTCACGAGATCGAAAACTGTTCCCTAGTCTCCGCTTGATTTGTCTGCATGTCTGCACCTTTTTTTTTATTTAACGTGAGGGAGAATCCTTAATGGATGCTATTAACCAGGAAGGATGTCCCAGGACATTGTCTGCATGTCTGCACCTACGCGGAAAGTCTTCCATTTGAAATTTGGTGCTGGAATAAATGTATCTTCATCGTCACAATGCCAATTTTTCTGTATACATCTAGCAATGTTATTTATTAGTAACTCTACAACAAATGAATAAACAGAAGGAAAACCTAAACCTATTACAGCATGTGTCATGAAGTGCGGAGACGCGCCGCAGTCCTCGTGCGGTAACAGAAGACAGCATTGATTTTTGATTTCTAATATTTTCTTGTTTGATTTTTTTCAGAATGGTGACTTGAAGCTAGAAAAGCCGAACGTATATTACCGCTTTGTAGATGTCCCCAATGAGAACTTCTGCATCGATTACGCGGTCACCGCGAAAGGGACCCTCACTGACGAGCCCAAGTTCTTCGTGGTGGCTGCCGACGGACTCAGTGTTATAGTTAGCGCAAGCACTACTTTCTTAGCTGTCGGTAAGTTCTAAGTACAGGGTATAGAATAGAACTTTTTCAAGTTTTCCCTTCTCATCAGAATATTTTCAAGCCGCCCCTTAGGCCTTCAACTTTGCATAACTACTGTCATGTTGCTGACAACCACGACCAACGGCTTTACGTGCCTTTAGAAACACGGAAACGCTCTCAAACGAAATGACACAAAGTGATGACCTATTCGAGGAGCAGTCATGGCAGTGTTGTTGTGTTGTTTTGTTGTAGTTGAGAATCTCAATGTCGTTACTTTACGAGTATATGTCGGGCTATGTGGGAGAGACTTTGCTCGCTGGCTGATGCCTGGTTCTAAGTATATAGAATGACGTGGAGCCGCTGTGATAAGACCAACGCGGCCACCTATTTGCGGTTACCCCAAGCAATTAGCGATTCTTGTAACTAATTGTTACCTAGAATAATCGGTTTCTCGTCATCAGTTATAATTAGGTCCTTATTCTATGGAAACCGTTATATTAGTTAAATAGCTCTGTCAGGCCTGACGGGGACATCCCTCTATCAAGTCCTTTGGGTGTTTAAACACAAGGTTAATAAAAATATGAGCCATGAAGCGTAGATTTTCTGCTGTATCTACTATAGATAGTAACTTTCCAGTTCTCTGATTGTTTGATTTTGAAAATTCGTTTTTAGCTCGGAGCTTTGTCAGTTGTGAACAGTTTATAAAAAAAGTTAATTATGTAGGTCGATATGCTTGTACTATGGGATCTAGAACACAATTTACCTGTTCCGAGAATAGAACCCGAGGGGCTGCGCTAACTGCCATGCTGAGAGCAGTTACCTACCACAGTCCAGAGGCAAAAACATTATAAAAGAACCCCAGGTTGTTTGTTTTTGAAAATCATTTCTTGGCTCGATACTTCATTAGTTGAGGGAAGAAGTCAGCTACTAAACTTTGTCTTTATAGAAACAAGAGAAAATAAAACACTTATTTTTACCACCCTCCATCTACGTATAATATAGTGTATTCAAGATTAATTACATTTCCGCAGCTCGCTGGATCTCGTGTGTATTCCTGGTGCTGCTGCTGGTGGTGTACGCGCTGCTGCCCGAGCTGCAGAACCTGGGCGGCTTGATACTGATGAACTACGTGGGCAGCCTGCTCGTGGCGCTGTTCCTGCTCGCCGTCATACAGCTGGACCGCTACCCTCCACGGGACTGCAAGGTTCTCAGTGAGTACACACACTTACCTACTTACGCTCATTTTCATTGACTTTTTGTTACCTGCCTGCTAACAGACTATCTCGTTGGTCTAGAGACACCGGAATTAAAAATTTGTGTGACTCATAAATGTTTGTCTCAAGAGTCTGGGTGTTTCTATGTATAATAAGTATGTATTTAAAAGTATATAATGTATTAATATCCGTGGTCTGATGATACCCATAACACAAGCAGGTTATTCCTAGCTTACTTTGGGATCAGATAGCGTTGTGTGAAATTTCCGTGAATATATTTTTACCTACTCATTTATAGTCTAGTCAACAACTTCAATAAGTACATTTTTGTTGAAAACTATTTCGAATTTATGATCGAGGCTCTTAAATTATGCATAATATTGAATATCAGAATTCTGCTGAACTGCTCTGTGAGCTCTATCAAAGGATATAAATATTCATAGCTATTTATATTGATATGAAAAGTTAATCGAGAACATACCTATATTTTCTCTTCAGTCGGTGGGCAAAATACCCATAGCGGGAGTTCAGTGCACTCCCGCAGTGAGTTTCGCTCTGTTATTCAAAAATAAGAAAAATCTACGGAACTACAATCATTAGCAAGGTCTTTATTACCTTTATTTACCCCCACCCCACATACACACACACACATTTACAAGATTTTCTCAAGTTTAATCACAAGCTACCCGAACAAATTGGCAAATAAATATAGTTTAATCACAAGCTACCCGAACAAATTGGCAAATAAATATATCTTATCTTATCTTATCTTATCAAAAATTCGATGAGTTCCAACCAAACTTCTGCCCGAAGGCTGTCACTATTATTGTGATAATAAATATTGATGAACTAGCTAAGCTTTCACTATTTCAATGTTGTAACAGCATGTTGTTTGTTTCAGCTCTGGGCATCTACTATTCCTTCCTGGCGACATTCTGCTGGATGAGTGTCATGTCCTACGATATCTGGTGGACCTTCAGGTAACAAATTCAATAATGTACATGAACTTTGACAGAAATTCGCCATTTGTGGCTATCTTGGACATGACGTCTTGAAAGACGTTGTCATCTTCTATAATATTTATTGCTAATCTATACTAATATTATAAAGAGGAAAGATTTGTCTTTTTGTTTGTTTGTTTGTAACGAATAGGCTCCGGAACTACTGGACCGATTTGTAAAATTTTTTCACTGTTGGCAAGCTACACTCTTTGCGGTGAACATAGGCTATATTTTATTCCCGTATTCCCACGGGAACGGGAACTACGCGGGTGAAACCGCGTGACGTCCGCTAGTTCCTTATAAAGATTGATATAGAAACCGTTACCAATAAAATAAAAATAAAAATATTCATTCTAATTTAAAATGTAATACATAATATCAATTACACGTGTCAAGTCAGATTAATCCCTGCGTAAAGTTAATAATAATTGACGTGACGTGTGTGTGTTGTAAAGATCTTTGGGGGAGACCCATGCTCAGCAGGAGTCGTCAAGGCGGCTAAGAGGACGATTATTAAGTACCTACTTTCAAATTAATAAATTCCCAATTTTATGTTCTAACAAAGATTACTCATCTCCGATTTCCTCCCCAGAGGCTACGCCAAGGCGCGCCAGATCCACCGGCGCGGGGAGCGCTTCAAGCTCGCCATGTACTGCCTCTACGCGTACGGGGTGCCGCTGCTCATGGCTATCTTCCTCGCCGTCGTCATGACGGTGGACATGAAGGGCGCGCCCTGGTTCGTCATACCTGACCTTGAGAACTTGGGATGCTTCCTCGAAGGTGAGGATTTAATATACTTATCACTACTTATTTCTATCGTAAGGTAGATTTACGACTGACTTTGAATGTTGAAATTCATTTCTCATTATTGTTGAAAATGGCAGCTATTTAGAACCAGAGAGTTAGAAGAGAATTAGAAGACTGCCTTATAATGTAACATTCAGTTCTTATTATTGTCGAGAATGCCAGCTATTTGTTTTTCTATAGATACCTATAATAATTTAGCCTAATCCATTAATCAGCAAGTAAGTGACTTATAAATGACGTTCTATAGCTGGGGTACGCCCATGCTCTGCATCAGCACACCGCAATACTTGCAACAGTGCATATTTTCTATCTTTTATGATGTCGGGTCGCCGTCAGTAGTATTAAAGACTGTGAGAATGGCCCGGGCGAAGCGAAGCCAAATAGGAATCCAAATTGAAACTGAACCAACAAATGATCCAATGCCTTCATTTGTACCCAGGTCCCCCAAAAATGCTGTACTTGTACATCCCGATGCTGATCCTGATCGCGTTCAACTGGCTGTTCTACGTGCTGACGGCGTTCAACATGTACCGCCTCATCCGCGGCACCGCCATACTGAACGACTCCGCCACCGGCTCGCCTTCCGCCAGACGCTCTCAAACAAACAGGTCTGTGGTTCTCTAATGTTTTAGATAACACTTAACTGGTATCAAATGTGTACCTATATCAATCTATTATGTAATCAACTAGCTAGCGGATGCCCGCGTGGATGTCCGTAAGTTAGTTATCGCGACCAATAGAATCATGACCGCACGGAAACCTTTCCTTGATTATTCTATTTTTGTTCATAACTCTGATTCAACTTAACCGATTGCGATTAGAAAACTGCGTCAAAATAGTATAAATACTAAACGGATTTTGACACGGTTTATTATACGATACTAGCTGACCCGCGCAACTTCGTTTGCGTGATAAATGAAGAACCGCTCGACCGGTTTTGTGCAAACTTCACATAAACCATCTACTAAATAGTCCGAACAAAGCCTAAACATTTCGTTTGGATAGGTGAGCCCGTTCTTGAGTTATAAAATTACAACGAAAAGTGGCATTGATCTTTATATCTATTATATTATATTATATTGATAAGGACAAAGAGACTAGAAATCCAAAGAGATATTTTTTTAGTTCAGTTTCGTTAAAATAATATAACCCCGGTATTATTTTTATTATTACCGTTGTAGACACAACCCTTTTACATCAATTTTATAATTTAGTACAATAGAAGAGTTAAACACGTAGTTATAGATACTAAGCTAGGGAAACTACGTAATAAAATATGAGTCTGCGGTTATATTCTGGAATGAGTTGTATTATAATATTGTATGAGGTAATTGGCCTTTATTGTTTGAATAAATAGTTTTAATGAATTGTTCTATAGCGGGGTTAATTGGTATTGAGATGATGAGGTATTACTACGAATTACCTAGTCAGTCCTAGTCGCGTCAAACGTTTTAATTTTGGAGGGTGAGGATTTGGTAGGCCATTGAAATACTAATCCTGCTTTATGATGAAGAACCACAAAATAATAGATAATTACTGGTCCGGGAATGGGAGAAAATCGTAAAACGATTTGATCGATTTTCATGGTCTGCTGGGGCATGTATCACTTCATACCGTCTTTTCATCACTTTTGTAGGGTGCAAGGGCGCCTTAACCGGGATCCCATTCCTGCTTTACCTGCGAGTGGTCATGGCGAAGAGAAGTCAAAATGAAACAATGCCTCCTGAAATTCCAGTCCAGCAATGGATTTGGTTAGGTTGATTTGCATAAATAAGCGTGACTGTACACATTTTGTATATTTAAATTATTACATGACTCCGCGAGCTTAATTAAAAGCCATGGCAACGTTCAAAGATTGAGAACCACTATCGCAGTCGCTGCTCAAATTGACGACATCTTATGGCAGAAAGACTTGCCAGTATATTCAGCAAGTAATGGTATATGTGATAACTTGCAGGTTTCTGGTGTACCTGAAGCTGTCGGTGGTGATGGGGCTGAGCTGGCTGTTCGAGATCATCAGCTTCGTGCACCCCGAGTACAGCTTCATGTGGTGCATCTCGGACACATACAACATGCTGCTGGGCCTGCTCATCTTCATCATATTTGTGTGCAAGAAGAAAATATACAGGAAGCTCTACAAACGGTAACCCAAGCCATTCTGTAAGAAATCCAACAATCAAACTGTCTAAAAAATACTTAGCATCATCTACTGCATTCATGACGTTTTCCAAAGAGAAATGAGATCATCAGTGTTCTAAGACGTTTATGCTGTCTGATCTTCCAATCAAGGAGGAGGAGCGGAGTTTACACCAAAGTTTAGTAGAAGTTAAGTCCGCAGATGCAGCAGCTTGCTGGTGTGGTTGACTTAAATCTCCTTTACGCCCAGACATATCAACGGGTTCTTTAAATAGATGAATAAATGGTCACCATTTCATGTGTGATTTAGGTACATCGTATGCCGCCTTATTTGTTTTAAAATATCGCTCAGTAACCGTCTATCTGTTTTTCAGTTTCGCGCTGCCCCAGACCAGTAGATTTTACTTGGGCTCGACAAAGAGCAATTCCAATAGTTCTTCAGACAACAATCCAGAAACTGTTGCACTTCGTGTATGCCCGGATCCGAAAGGAAAAAGTATATTGTATTCCAGTACTGCACAAAGCACGTGAAGAACAAAATTTTAAAGAAAAGGCATAACATTCACATAATGCCGGAAACTATGACCTAGTAGTCATGTGATTAATGAAGATGAAGCAAGTTCGGGAGATCTCTACCAAAACAATAAGTGCAGTCAAGCTGATAGGATAAATTTTGAAAAGACTGAAATGTTCAAAACCTGCCCAAGAAGCAAAGCAAGAAGCTTTTAAAGGTTGTTGAGTACGGCAGCCCTTGATAATCCGATTAATGAATTCAGAAGCTAGTGGTTGGTTGTAAATATGTACATACTCTTAGCATAATAAAGTAGATATTAATACCTTTTACAAATATTTCTTTTATTTTTTTTACAGTCAACAGTTATATCGTAAAAGGTGTATAAGCAACTATAGAGCATGCATCATATCGTTTCTTTTACACTCTGCATCTCATCTCATCTTTCCAGTCACTTCTGGTTTCATACCGATACCGATGTTAGAAGCAAAGAGAGATCTGAAAAGCTCTTTAACCCGATCCCGCCCTCTCCTTTTGATTCCGAACAACGCGTGCTGGGCAGAGGTGCCACTCTTACACAGTGGAGAGAATCTTTGCCAGAACTGAGCGATTCACTATAAAAACCTGAAACCTGCCAGCGCACATGTTTTCCCTCATCTTACAATCTCGAGTTCTTCAAACAGAGCGCGAAGAGGTACATCACAGGGCCTGGAACTTGAGGACCACTGTCAGAAGTCTTAGAACTGTGTAAGTGACCCCCATTTGTTAGATGCGCCATGGCTCTCCACCAGGGTACGTCAATTCGGCTTAATAGAAAAAAAAAGACTTTGACTCTATATCGGTTTGCTTTGCATTGAAGTATAGATCTATAGATGTGTGTGATGACTGTTGTGTTTACTATGTTTTACCACTCCCATGATGCCAGTAGATAATAATTATATTATGGCTGTTGACTATTATGGCAAATGATATTAGGGCTAATAAAATTCGGGCAAACGGCGGTATATGTCATGTCATACGAGAGCCTTTAGGCGAGAGTGCACGTGTCGGCAAGTCTGTCCGTTAAGTGCGTGACGAGTCTGTAAATTACCCTATCATTACCATACCACTTACGAAACGTCATGAAATACAATGCAAAACTAGTACCACCAGTTAGTACGCGGCCCGCTTGAGAAGAACTGGTAAGAAACTCGACGGGCTATTCTTTTTAGTGCTCTACTTACAATAATAAAAACTGTAAATATACAACAAATTGTTTGAGAATCCAGCAGCGCAAGCATATCTTTTCCAGGCTTACTTGTCAAGCATGTAGGTAAATGGCTCAAATTTGCGAAACTAGGTAATTTTTTGTACATTTATGTAATTAAAAGATTTTCAACAATAGGTATATTGTGACGTCACAGTCAGAATATTTACCTATTTGATTTTTTCGCGCAGAGAAACCCTAATTTACAGGGCGGAATTTAAGGACGGTAATTGGAGGTAAAGTACCACTAGTTTTGACAATGGCAAGTTTTGCTGAAAGGAAACATTCCTCTATTTTTTTAAAGAAAGTAAAACTGCATTTAAATATTTTTGAAAAATCACCTGCATCATTCAAATATTGGAGATGTGTGAAAGTAGGAGGTTCTTAATATGACTGTTTTTTTCTTTAGATAGTTAGTAAGCTTTACAATAAAAACATATTTTACTTGATCTTCCTTTAATTTAAGATACTATGTTGCTTAGAATGCTTTTATTTTCACATCTCCCAGGCTCGATTCCGGGCTGAAGCAGGTGATTTTTCAAAAATCTTTAAATGCAGATTTACTTAATATTGAAAATAAAGGAATGATTCCTTTCAGCAAAATTTGCCATTATCAATATTAAGGGTACTTTACCTTCAACTAACGTCTTTAAATTCTACCCTGTATATGGCTCTTATAGCCCGTTTTTGGTAAAACAAAAATTGTATTTATTTATTATCTGTTTCATTGTATTACTGTTTATACATGAAAGCGATACTTGCGACGATACACACAAACATGCGCATCAAGTACTACTTATTGCTAATAAAATTTGCGTAGGCGCGCCCATACTTCCTAAAGAGGAAATAATTGTTTGATTGAAATCGATTAACTCTGGAACTACTCAACTAATATTAAAAAATCATTCACCATTACAATGAAAAATAATTCTAAAATAACATAAGCTGTAAATCGTCATTATGCACGATCACGAAAGGCTGCACGAATCTGGCTGAAATTTAGTTCAGGGATAGGAGATATAAGTCTGATAATATAATAGTGTGGAGTAACACATAGCTATTTAGTTCAGGGATAGGAGATATAAGTCTGATAATATAATAGTGTGGAGTAACACATAGCTATTTAGTTCAGGGATAGGAGATATAAGTGTGATAATATAATAGTGTGGAGTAACACATAGCTATTTAGTTCAGGGATAGGAGATATAAGTGTGATAATATAATAGTGTGGAGTAACACATAGCTATTTAGTTCAGGGATAGGAGATATAAGTCTGATAATATAATAGTGTGGAGTAACACATAGCTATTTAGTTCAGGGATAGGAGATATAAGTCTGATAATATAATAGTGTGGAGTAACACATAGCTATTTAGTTCAGGGATAGGAGATATAAGTCTGATAATATAATAGTGTGGAGTAACACATAGCTATTTAGTTCAGGGATAGGAGATATAAGTCTGATAATATAATAGTGTGGAGTAACACATAGCTATTTAGTTCAGGGATAGGAGATATAAGTCTGATAATATAATAGTGTGGAGTAACACATAGCTATTTAGTTCAGGGATAGGAGATATAAGTCTGATAATATAATAGTGTGGAGTAACACATAGCTATTTGTAACACATAGCTATTTAGTTCAGGGATAGGAGATATAAGTCTGATAATATAATAGTGTGGAGTAACACATAGCTATTTAGTTCAGGGATAGGAGATATAAGTCTGATAATATAATAGTGTGGAGTAACACATAGCTATTTAGTTCAGGGATAGGAGATATAAGTCTGATAATATAATAGTGTGGAGTAACACATAGCTATTTAGTTCAGGGATAGGAGATATAAGTCTGATAATATAATAGTGTGGAGTAACACATAGCTATTTGTGGGGTTCTGCAACGGGAACGTAAGTCCACTCAGGAGAAACTGCGGTCACCAACTAGTCATTATAAAGCAGGTATAGGTACAACCGGACTGTCTGTCTGTCCGTCACGAGGCTGTATCTCAGGAACTGTGATAGCTATAGGGCTGAATTTTTTACAGATGATGTATCTGTGTCGCCGCTATATCCACAAATACTAAAATACGAGAAAAAGATGAATTATGGGGAGGTTCCGAAAACGTGTTCATTTTTGCCGTTATTTTTTGTACGAAACCCTCTGTGCGCAATTCCGACATGCACTTGACACTTGATTTTTCTTTGTCTGTGTTATTACACAAATTGTAAGTGTAAAATGGTTCTTAATATCCCTCATCTTACAATTCCGAGTTCTTCAAGAGGAGCGTGAAGAGGCACATCACAGGGCCGCCAACTTGAGGACCACTGACAGAAGTGGCCCCCAATCGCTAGATGCGCCACGGCTTTCCATCAGGCTGGTGGCGACGCCGACGTCAATTTGGCGAGCTAAATATAAAATTATTGAAATGATATACCTAATGTAATTCACGTCAAGCTTTATTCCTATTTAAAGTGCTAATCAGTCTTTTGACCCTAAGTTGAGGTCATCGTCATCATGATCCTCATTATATTCGTCCTGAGAGGACGAGCTCTTTCTTGCGTTTTTCTTTCTTTGCTAATTGGGAGACGAAAAAGAAAATAGGTGAACAAACTATAGAAAAGTGAGTTAGGACAACGTTTTTGTAAAAAAGTAATAGAGGTTAACGCCATGTAGGAAACCGAACCAACCATGATAGCAGCAGATTAATTATATCTGGAAAATGCATATTACAGTAGGTCAATTATGCACTAGGTCCGCAATCTGATTAAATGAAACGCATTTAAAGGTGCAAAAGTACCTACGGCTGTGTACAAATTTTAATGTAGGTACACAAGAGTTGCGACGATATTTCTAATAGTCGCATAAAGTACTATGGCTAATAAAATTAGCGTAGGCGCTCTCATGCCTACTAAAGAGGAAATAAAAATGTTTAATCGAAATCGATAAACTATACAGTATGGGGTTCTTCAAAGGGGACTTAGAAGGTTTTTACAGGGTCGGCAGCGCGATTGTGGCGCCTCTGGCGTTGCAAACGTCCATAGGCTGCGGTGACCACCGGTACATCTGGTGCGGCCGTATGCTTGTCTGCCACTTTAGTGGTATAAAAAAAAAGAACTCTGGAACGACTCAATTTTAAAAATTCGTTCAAAATTGCAGTGCCAAATTATTCTGAAATAACAAAAGCTGTGTATCATCATTATGCACGCTCGAACGGCTGAACGGATCTGGCTGAAATTTAGTACAGGAGTAGGGCATAAATAAGTGAGACCGCAGTTGTAGCCGTAGGTCTGTTGGGAGTCCTGGGGTCATAGTTCCGAGGGCTTACCCGGGGCTCCCTACCGCAGGTATTAGGTAGGAAACGTGTGGTTTTTAGACGGTAGGAGTCCAGCATAGCATCCATGTAGGATTTTCCTCGCGCGTATTGTGGCGTAAATTGGGAGAGGTCTACGTCCAGCAGTGGGCTGATATAGGCTGGTTTGATTGATTGATTGAAAAAGAAAAAGGTGTAGAGCATAAATAATAGTGTGGAATAACACATCGCTATTTGTCTAAAACACGTTCCCTTGGCGTTCTGCAACGGGAACGTAAGTCCACTTAGAAGAAGCTGCGGTTACCAACTAGTAATTATAAAGTAGGTAGGTATACAACTGGACGTTTACTCTAAGACGAATTACTCAGCAACATGAAAACATTAAATAGGTCCATGACCGTACACACCCGTCATCCCATCCCCACCACCAACGACAATAAGTCACTTTAATTATACTAAAACACAGGAAAACACCACTGGCTATAACTTGTTACAGTTGTTACACAAACGCACCGAGAGTCGATAAGCATGAGGAAATAGCGACATCTGTGACCACAACAACTGAATCATGAAGCTGTGCCGTAAACATCTATATCTGTGCCACCAACTCTTATGTACTCGTACTCTAAAGTAACAACGAGTACCTAACCCCTTCTAGCTACTTGGTTTAAAAGCTATCAAAAAATAATGAAAAGCAAGAGGCGGGGAAGCTTCTAATCTACTAATTTAGCACCATACCTATGTAACCTAAGGGTAATATGCCGTCCGTCTGTCTGTCTGTCTGTCATCCCCGAGGCTGTACCTCAGGAACCGTGATAGAGAGCTGAAATGAATACAACAAAATACTAAAATTAGAAAAAGGGAGTATTAAGAACGCTCCCATACAACAAACTTGAGTATTTAAGGTTTTTGGAGCGCAATCACAAGCATGAATTTTTCTCTTTGAGTATGGAAAAATTATAAGGGGGTAGGCAACGACGTTACATATAGACACGTCATGCACGAACATCACGGCTTTCAAAAACGACACATTTTTTATACATTTAAAAAAAGAATTTCTACGAAATTATCTATGGTAGCATGTATGAAAAGTAAGGCAATTGCCTGACTTTTTTGTTGCCATTTTCAGTGTTGGTAACGTACCTATCTATAGTTTTCATATATCATTGGGTGTAGGTACTAATGTTTACATTCTGCATTTGAGGTAAATCGACTATAACTGGTTTCAGATCTAGCAGAAGTTCTTTTTTTCAGCAGTGATTTTAATTTTCTGCATAGGAGATGTAATTTATACTTTTTCTTTCTTTGCTAACTGGGAGATGAAAAAGTAAATAGGTGAACAAAGTAAAGAATAAACCGGCCAAGTGCGAGTTGGACTCGCCCATGAAGGGTTTCGTAGCAGCAAGTAACATAATATAAAAGTTCTTATAGTTCGTTGTAACTTTGATTGATGTTTTAACACGTTCGCAGTGGTAGTGATTTTTCTAACCGAAAATTACGGTTTATGACGTATAAAAAAAACTACCAGCTCTATCTCGTTCAATCCAATTTTCGTTGGTAGTTTTTATGGCAATGTACATCATATATTTTTTTTAGATTTATCACTTTCTTAGTTTAGAAGTTAGAGGGGGGGGGGGACACTCATTTTTTGACTTTGGAAGTCCCTCTTGCGGAAACTATTCACTTTAGAAAAAAATGATGTTAGAAACCTTAACAGCATTTTGGAAGACCTATCTATAGATATCCCACACGTATGGGTTTGATGAAAAAAAAAATTTAGAGTTTCAGTTCTGAGTATGGGGACCCCCAAAATTTACTGCTTTTTTTCTAGTGTTATATAAGAATCTTAATGCGGTTCACAGAATACATCTAGTTACCAAGTTTCAATAGTATAGGCCGTATAGTTTCGGAGAAAAGTGGCTGTGACACACGGACGGACAGACAGACAGACAGACAGACAGACATGACGAATCTATAAGGGTTCCGTTTTTGCCATTTGGCTACGAAACCCTAAAAATGAGCTAGTTCGTAGTATTATCAGTTCAATGGATAGGACAACGTTTTTGTAAAAAGTAAAAGAGGTTAACGCTATGTAGAAAACCACACTACCTACGTCAACCCGCTGTAGAATGTTAGAAATGAAAGAAGAGTCTCATTTTAGACGTTAGAAAGAACACTGGTTTGAAAAGGATACCTAGAATTTTTAACGGTTATTATAAAATGCATGTTGATGACGCCTTCGGAACCCTAGCCGAACGCAATAAACGGTAAAATGTGTCACATTTTCTTAAGGAGGAAATTAACATTCATTACATTATGCGTAGCCTGTAAACAGGACGTCGTTATGGCGCACGTGACAATAATCATTATATTTATAACATTTGTAGTTTTAGAGGTATTCGGGGATGTTTCAGTGAGCCAACCCTGTACTACCCTAGACAGGGGGAAGAAGTGTGTTTATAAATGTTGTCCGAGAGGTCAGTATCCGAGACAGAAGACTTGTGTACCCCATTCAAAAATCATGGACTTCTCCGCCCTAAGTGTTTTTGACAAGGAACTCCGGAACACGGGGCAAAACGTACAAAGTGTGTTCACTGTCATGGAGGGGGGCAAGTTCGTGGAACAAGCGGGCTTCCTAAACAATTCAGTGAATAGAAATGCTGTTGGATTTCAGACCTATATTCTTGAGGTAAGTTGTTTTTTATGTTTAATCTAAAATTTTAATGAGCTATCAGATTATCCACTGAGCCGCCTTCCAGGCGAAATTTATTAGATGTGCAAAGATATTATGTTTTACGTAAAAAGAAAAATACCTCTTGATAAAATTCTTGGAAAAAGATCAGGGTAGGTAAGTGCGAATCGGGAACACGGTATACGGAATTTTTAGCTTAGGAACTTTTTACCTGTGGCGACCGCCACATAGCGAAGATCATTGAAGTCCTGCATCGCAGTATGAAAGTTCTCACAACGAAGATAAGATAAATCCTGAATCGCGATATCAGAGTTCTCACGGCTATGAATGATATAACCAACAGTCACACATTAACCTTTGGGCTTTGGCCCGCCAGGCGCAAACACTCAGCCTGGTCGGAGGATCCTCCCTTTGTGTGTTGGAGGAACATTCCCAACCCTTCCTCCACATTGGGGACCCCGACGTGAACTTTCATACCGCTATGCAGGACTTCAATGATCTTCGCTATGTGGCGGTCGCCACATTACCATTTTACAGACGGTTACTAGTGAAAGCTTACACTAATAAATATTCAAGAAGACTTTACAAAGTGTAAAACCTTCTTAACTTCCAGTTGCGTTGTATCTCACATTGCGTACAATCACGCCTTTGTCCCCGAAGGAGCAGGCAGAGGCTTAGTATATGCCTTTATTTCACCTTATAGTTTTATGCCCACGTAATTGGTGATGAGCCCATTGCCGTGTTGAAATGGACAGGCACCAGGCAAGGCAAGTCTTCAACTTAGCATAACGATTGTGATTTTACTGACAACAGTGTTTAATTTCTAGTTTTCCTTCGCCACACAATGGGTTGTTTTGCGAAAGTTACTCCGTTTCACATGCATTCCATATTTCCTGTTGGAATGTCCGCCAGGAAAACTAGATGCGTCCATAATTTCATGTAACAAACAACATACATCACACAGCCACTTCACAATATGCGTCATTGTTTAAATGTCGCAAAGAGGCGCTGGAGCGCGGCCATAAGCGACTCGAGAAATCGAGACTTTGCAGTTCCAACTCCGCCAGGAAACCGTGGAGACCTGAGCTACCATTAATCGCCACAATTGGGTCAGTCAGATCGGTCATAAACGAGTGGCTGGAGAGGAGCCCCGGCGATCTCTATTACCGGTTGTCACAGATGCTTAGCGAGAATGGGAGCTTCGGTAAATATCTGTGGCGAATACGCCGGGAAACAACGGCTGAGTGCCAGCACTGCGAGGAACGCTGCGATGACACGGCGCTCCACACATTGGTGGAGTGCACAGCGTGGGCGCAACAGCACTAGGTCTGGAGGTGGACTTTCTCTCGCTGGAGACCATGGTGAGAACCATGATCTCCAGTGGGAGTAAGTGGGACACGACTGCGTCTTTTTGCGAGCAGGTCCTACTAGTGAAAAAGGCATAGTTGAGAAAAAAAAAGCCGGTGAGAACTCTCCCACCCTATTGGTCGCCACGACCGGGGACCTATTGGCTGCTCACCGTCCTTACAGAAGCAGGCCCAAAACGACAGTGTGACGTGATAGTTTCATGCCCCAAGAAGCGGTGTAACACTGGAACAGCCCCCCAAAGCCGCGGGATAGCACCCGAACTCCCTAGGTGAGGCCGCAGTGGTAGCCAAGGTCTGGTGAGAATCCTGGGGGATATCCTTCCTAGGGCTAGTAGTAGGTAGGGAACGTGTTGCTTTTTAGTTGGTAAGAGTCCGGCATAACATGAATGACGGATTTTCAACACGTGGAAAAAGTTACTGCACTATAAAGTACAGGGAGATCAGTATTGCGTAGACTAAGTGAACTGTGAGTCCCAAACGACGATGTAACAACCGCCTAAGAAACTCTAAACTCACCACTTTCTCTTTTACACATGTTTCCCTCTGCATATTGTCCCTGGCAGCAAAGTGGAACATGAAAGAGATCTCGTAGGGCCTTTTAGATGATAACTTAGGTCACGGTAGTAATATTATCATGTCCTATAATTATCAAATAAACGAAGGGGTATTACAACTCCGCTTGAAAGTAGGTAGAAGTGCTGTCCTGAATCTGCGTCTTTGCCACACATTACAGTAAAATACACTGTGTTGCTTTTCTAGCAACTGATGAAGTAAAACCATAAATCTGTAGATAAAAGTCATCAGAATAGTAGTAATCAGTAGGGAGAATTTGTTGATTTTTGCGGGACAACAATTTGTTTGTATGCAAGACGTTCTCCTTCTTTAAAAAATACGTCAATACAAAGTGTCCAACGGGGCCCCATATGGCTACGGAAAAGAGAACAAAATATCCCACCCCAGTTCATCTCGAGGGTGTCGAGAAGGATAACTCGAAATGAAACCCGGTTGTCAGTAAAATGACAATCGTTAAGGTCACGACCTGCGTCTGTCCGTTTCAACATGGCAATAGGTTCACCACCATTACGTGGGACATGAAACTATAAGGTTAAATGTGGGCTTATATTATACCTTCGCCTAGCCCTTCGGGGATAAAGGCGTGATTATATGTATGTGTGTATGCACAAAGTGTCATCTTCTGCGAATGTGCGTGTGTACGTGAAACACTTAACAACCTACATTAAGTACACCCAGATCGTATGACGTCACTTACCGCAGTGATGGAACTTCCACGGTTAGCTGACCCTAATACCAACAAACACAGTGTACATAATTCACAATAACTAGAGGATTATCAATAAGTGTTTAGCTTATTTTGTAACCGTAGTTACTTAGATTGAGTTTCAGTAATATGTTTAATAAATGGATGACATGATTTCCTGGGACATCCTTCCGAGGGCTTACCCGGGGTTCACAACCAAAGAAAGAGTGTCACCTCTTTATTCATGGATATGACGAAGGCCTTTGATCACGTAGACCACGAAATTCTATTACTAAAACTGGAAAAGTATGGGGTAAGATCTAACTCGTTGGCACTACTAAAATCTTACCTCACTGAGCGACTACAGGTGACAACAATCAAAAATATAAACAAAAACTCAAAAATTGAAATAAATTATATCAAATGAAAAAATAGTTAAATATGGCGTGCCACAAGGTAGCATTCTTGGACCGCTGCTGTTTTTGATTTATATAAATGACCTCCCAAAATCTATTGACCAAAACATGATTCTATTCGCAGATGACAGTACGGCTATCTTTACTAATAATGACAAATAGACTGCCTCTGTGGCGCAGTCGGTAGTTATACCGCCTGCGGCGCTGGAGGTCGTGGGTTCGATTCCCACCGGAGACAAATATTTATGTGACCCATAAATGTTTGTCTCAAGAGTCTGGGTGTTTCTATGTATAATATGTATGTATCTAAAAGTATATAAGTATTCATATCCGTGCTCTGATACCCATAACACAAGCAGGTTAATCCTAGCTTACTTTGGGATCAGATAGCGTTGTGTGAGATGTCCGTGAATATTTATTATTATTATTATATACAAATTATGAAATTGACATAAATGAATCACCCGGAAATATAATTACAAATTATGAAATTGACATAAATAAATCACTCGAAAATATAATTAAATGGATGAGTGAAAATAACTTAAACATAAATTTGGGAAAAACAAATTACATGATATTTGAAAACAAAAATTATATTCACAAGAATCTATCACTAAGTTATAAAAACGAAACATTAAATGAAGCAAAGTTAACAAAATTTTTTGGTATTTTAATTGATTCGGATTTGAATTGGAAAGCCCAGGTGGAACAAATTTGTAATAAATTGAGTTCTTATTCGTATATGCTCAGAAAAATAGCAAATGAGGAAACACTATTAACAGCATATCATGCAAACGTTGGTTCTATTCTCAGATATGGGGTTTTATTTTGGGGTAACTCAGTCCATAAAGAATATGCTTTTAAGGCCCAAAAGAAGTGCATCAGGAGTATATGTGGTCTTAAACAAACTGAATCGTGTAAACCCTCATTCCGCAGGTTAAGAATACCTACCTTGCCTTCTATATATATATATATATATGAAGCACTAATTATCGTTAAACAAAATATACACAAATTTAAAACACTCTCAAGTAAAAGACATAGAACTAAACTACACATAGATATGTGCAGGACTCAAAAATTTAGAAGTAGTGTATTTGGAATGAGTGCAAAGATGTATAATAAGCTGCCAGACGGTATTAAATCTGAACCTATCAATATATTTAAAAAAAGACTCTGTGACTTTTTAATTGTTAAGACATACTACTCAATTGAAGAATACATGAATGATAAAAATTTATGACATTTTGTACAAATTAACTGAAGCAAGAAAATTTTAATAATGTTAATGTAATCAAAATAAGAAGGATAATTTGTTTTAGTTTTAAGAAGTATTTACTGACATTTACATGAAAAGACTTGACATTTTAATGAAAATATTGTATTACTAAAATATTTTTGGGCATGTTACGGTTGGACATTGAATTGTAATCAGCAGTTTTAGATTTAATAATGACATATAAATGAGAGAAAATTAAATTTTATTTAAAATGTATTTAACTAATGTAATTAAAATATTGTTGTACGCCAGATAGGCATGTTACGAAAGGACATTAATTGTATTTTATATCATCCTTTTTTTTTTTTTATTTGTTTAACGTGAGGGAAAATCCTCATAGGATGTTATGCCGGACTCTTACCGACTAAAAAACCTTACGCCACGCCTAACAGCCTATGGTTGAGAGCCCCGGGTAAGCCCTCAGGAAGGATGTCCCGTGACTCCCAACAGACCCACGGCCGCCAATGCGGCCTCGCCCAGGGGGTGGTTCGGGTGCAATCCCGCGTCTATGGGGGGTTTCGGGTGTGACCCCGCTTCTAAGGGGGGGCGTGCGTGAGTTGCTCACGTCACGCTGCCGTCATGGGCCTGCTTCTGTAAGGACGGTGAGCGGCCCTCTCACCGTCCTCAGACCCCCGGTCATGGAGGCCGATAGTCTTCGGCAAAGACACGTCGGCGGCGCCCAGGGACTCGGAACTCGGGTGGGAGAGTTCTCTCCCGCACCCGGCCCGCCGCCTCCTTCGCGAGCATGACCTGCTCGCAGAAAGAGGCGGCGCAGTCCCACTTACTCCCGCTGGAGAGCATGGCTCGCACCATGGCCTCGAGCGAGAGAGTGTCCACGCCCAGACCCACTACGAGGACCTGGCGCTGTTGTGCCCACGCCGTGCACTCCACCAGAGTGTGGAGCGCCGTGTCATCGCTGCGGTCCTCGCAGTGCTGACACTCGGCCGTGGTTTCCCGGTGTTTTCGCCACAGATACCTACCGAAGCTACCGTGCCCGGCAAGTATCTGTGTCAACCGGTAGGAGAGAGCACCGTGTCTTCTCTCCAGCCACTCGTCCATGACCGGTCTGACGGCCGCGATTGTGGCGAATCCCCCCTTTGGTTGCTCAAGTCGCACCTTCCATGTCTCCATGGTTTCCTGGTGGAGCAGGGTCCGCTGGGCCTCGATTTCTCGAGACGCAGGCCTTTGGCCCCGCTCCAGCGCCTCCTTGCGCCATCTGAACAGTGACGCAAGGGCTCTCGCTTCCAGGTCCCATGGAGGGGTCCCGGCTAAGAGACATGCCGCCTCACCGGAGATCGTGCGGTATCCTCTTATCACCCTGACGGCCATCACTCTCTGCGGGCTCAGCAGTCTAGCCTCATTGCTGGCCGTCAGGGTCTCCGCCCATACGGGAGCCCCGTACAAGGCCATGCTTCGCACGATCCCCAGGTACAGTCTCCTGTAGGGAGCGTTGGGTCCCCTGATGTTGGGCATCAGCCGCGCGAGTGCGGCCGATGCTCCCCTCAGTTTTGGGACCAAACTTCGGAAGTGATGTCCGAAGTTCCACCGGCCATCGAGTACGAGCCCCAGATACTTCATCGAGGGCTCGATGCCGATGCTGACGCCCCCTACCTGTAGGCTGGATCCCGCAGGTGGCCCCATCCGAGGTCCGTGGAAGCACAGAGCCTCGGATTTGTGAAGGGCGACCTCGAGACCCAGCCGCCGAATCCGACCCACGACCTGAGCAACCCCTGCCGTGGCCTTAAGTGCTGCGGCACGGTGCGTTGCTCCCCGCGCCGTAACGAGGGTGTCGTCGGCGTAACACGTTACGCCGACCCCTCTGAGCAACGGACCACGCAGCACCCAGTCGTAACCGATGTTCCACAGGAGCGGCCCTAAAACCGATCCCTGTGGAACACCGCACGACACATCTCGCCGACCCGGCCCTAGCCAGCTCGGGTAAGTTATGGCTCTCTCGGAGAGATAAGCCCCGACAATTCGACGGAGGTAGGGAGGCACTCCATGATAGATAAGCGCCTCCCTGACGCAGCTCCAGGGCAAGGTGTTGAATGCGTTGGCGATGTCGAGAGACACCTCCACCACCACCTCACCCTGTGAGACTGCTTCCTCCGTCAGGCCTCTAATGCGCATGATCGCGTCCACGGTGGAGCGTCCCTGACGGAAGCCAAACTGGCTATCCGCCAGATCAGGCCCCACGCGTGTGAGGTGCCCGACGAGGCGTTGTGCAATAACACGCTCAAAGAGCTTGCACACCTCGTCGAGCAACACGATCGGCCGGTACCCTGATGGGGAATTTGCCGGCCGCCCTGCCTTTCGAATTAAGACCAGTTTCCCGGTCTTCCAGACCTTGGGAAACTGGCCTTTCTCGAGGCATGCGCTGAAGAGCCCAATTAGTCGAGGCCCAAGCTCCTCGAGAGCCAGGACCCACGCTCGGCCTGGAATGCCGTCGGGTCCAGGGGCGGTGTTTTTGCGGGATTTAAGCCGCAGAACAGCCGCTCCTAACTCACCCTCGGTGACTACGGGCACGTCGTTCTCGCTGCCTTCCGCGTTGGGCGCCTGAGACGGAGCCATGCGCGATTTTATATCATCTATGTAAAGAAACCTGTAACAAACAACGAATAAATGAATTATGAATTATGAATCAGAGATAACTTGCAAAAACCATTCATCATCTGCGCGACATGTTGATAATCAAACTAAGCTCTTGCTTGCCTATGAAACTGAGATATACTTATACTGATTATAGAAGTGGTCTGTATAAGCAATATTTCATGACAGTTTTGGATGCAATGAGATACGAATATTATACAAATATTAAAAACGTTGTCCGCGAGGGCGTAGGCAGGGATGCATACACCCCCACGTTTTGCCAGTGGTTCACAGTAGCACAAATCAATAACAATTTAATGAGGTGAAGACCAAATTTAACAAACTCTAATTAGTACTGGAACACAAGTATTAAAACCTTGATTCGTCAGTCCTAACGTAGAACAATCAAGTGTAACTGTAAATTTACTTGTAACATAGGAATGACGAATCGAACTCCTCGTGGAAAGTTATGTAGGACAGGCAACAGGTGCCTTTGCCCTCTAGATAGCTAGCAATGTGCAATATTTCGTTTTACAGTCTTTTTTTTAAGTGAGGAAAATCCTATAGCGATGCTATGCCGGACTCCTACCGACTAAAAACCACATGTTTCTTACATAATGCCTACGATTGGGAGTCTCGGGTAAGCTCTCAGCAGGATGACCTCAGGACTTCCAACAGATCTTGGCTGCCACTGCGGCCTTACCTATGGGGGCTCAGGTGCTATCGGGCTGTATAGGTTGATCGGGTGTTATCCCGTTTCTTGGGGAGGTGTGACGTGCGCGAATCTCTCACGTCACGCTGTGGTCTAGTGCCTGCTTCTGTAAGGACGATGAGCAGCCCTCTCACCGTCCTCAAGCTCGTTTAACAGCCGTCAGCCTGAGTCGACACGAGTTACGCTATATATTAAACTAGATGGCGTTAGTAGTGGTAATAGCATTCTACTGTAGTTCATAAAACTTAATTTACCTTTATATTTTTAGAACGGCGATCTGCAGTTAGAAAAGTCAAACGTGTACCACCGCTGGATAACAGTACCCAATAAAGACTTCTGTATAGATTACCTGGTCACTAGGAAGGGCGGCTTGACCAAGGCGCCCAGGGTGTTTGCGTTCGTGGAAGGCGAAGGCGACGGTCAACACTTTACAGGAAGCGCTACCTACTACGCTGTCGGTAAGTTTCACTATTTTTTAGGTGATCATCATCTTCTCAGACTATTCTACCCACTACTGGACATGGGACTCCCCATGGAAGGATCGTCAGAACGTTCGGTTTTGCCACCGACAACCAGCAGTAATCAGACGACTTTAAAATATTAAAAGAAACAGAACGTAAAAAGGGTTACCTATCTTCCTTTCAGTGAAGAATAGGAATGTCATGATACAACGCATTTCAAAATCGATTAACCCGCAGGCTGGCAGTGCATCAATTATAACATTCTAATAAAGTTGGTATGTATGTAAATTGTAGATGTGTGTAGTCGGTAGATACCGCCTCGACTAATTGGGCTCTTTAGCGCATGCCTCGAGAAAGGCCAGTTTCCCAAGGTCTGGAAGACAGGGAAACTGGTCTGGATTCGAAAGGCGGGGCGGCCGGCAAATTCCCCATCAGGGTACCGGCCGATCGTGTTGCTCGACGAGGTGTGCAAGCTCCTTGAGCGCATTATTGCACAACGCCTCGTCGGGCACCTCTCACGCGTGGGGCCTGATCTGGCGGATAGCCAGTTTGGCTTCCGTCAGGGACGCTCCACCGTAGACGCGATCATGCGCATTAGAGGCCTGACGGAGGAAGCAGTCTCACAGGGTGAGGTGGTGGTGGCGGTGTCTCACGACATCGCCAACGCATTCAACACCTTGCCCTGGAGCTGCGTCAGGGAGGCGCTTATCTATCATGGAGTGCCTCCCTACCTCCGTCGAGTTGTCGGGGCTTATCTCTCCGAGAGAGCCATAACTTACCCGAGCTGGCTAGGGCCGGGTCGGCGAGATGTGTCGTGCGGTGTTCCACAGGGATCGGTTTTAGGGCCGCTCCTGTGGAACATCGGTTACGACTGGGTGCTGCGTGGTCCGTTGCTCAGAGGGGTCGGCGTAACGTGTTACGCCGACGACACCCTCGTTACGGCGCGGGGAGCAACGCACCGTGCCGCAGCACTTAAGGCCACGGCAGGGGTTGCTCAGGTCGTGGGTCGGATTCGGCGGCTGGGTCTCGAGGTCGCCCTTCACAAATCCGAGGCTCTGTGCTTCCACGGACCTCGGATGGGGCCACTTGCGGGATCCAGCCTACAGGTAGGGGGCGTCAGCATCGGCATCGAGCCCTCGATGAAGTATCTGGGGCTCGTACTCGATGGCCGGTGGAACTTCGGACATCACTTCCGAAGTTTGGTCCCAAAACTGAGGGGAGCATCGGCCGCACTCGCGCGGTTGATGCCCAACATCAGGGGACCCAACGCTCCCTACAGGAGACTGTACCTGGGGATCGTGCGAAGCATGGCCCTGTACGGGGCTCCCGTATGGGCGGAGACCCTGACGGCCAGCAATGAGGCTAGACTGCTGAGCCCGCAGAGAGTGATGGCCATCAGGGTGATAAGAGGATACCGCACGATCTCCGGTGAGGTGGCATGTCTCCTAGCCGGGACCCCTCCATGGGACCTGGAAGCGAGAGCCCTTGCGTCACTGTTCAGGTCATGGACGAGTGGCTGGAGAGAAGACACGGTGCTCTCTCCTACCGGTTGACACAGATGCTTGCCGGGCACGGTAGCTTCGGTAGGTATCTGTGGCGAAAACACCGGGAAACCACGGCCGAGTGTCAGCACTGCGAGGACCGCAGCGATGACACGGCGCTCCACACGCTGGTGGAGTGCACGGCGTGGGCACAACAGCGACAGGTCCTCGTAGTGGGTCTGGGCGTGGACACTCTCTCGCTCGAGGCCATGGTGTGAGCCATGCTCTCCAGCGGGAGTAAGTGGGACTGCGCCGCCTCTTTCTGCGAGCAGGTCATGCTCGCGAAGGAAGCGGCGGGCCGGGTACGGGAGAGAACTCTCCCACCCGAGTTCCGCAGTCGGCGCCCTGGGCGCCGCCGACGTGTCTTCGCCGAGGACTATCGGCCTCCATGACCGGGGGTCTGAGGACGGTGAGAGGGCCGCTCACCGTCCTTACAGAAGCAGGCCCATGACGGCAGCGTGTCGTGAGCAACTCACCCCCCCTTAGAAGCGGGGTCACACCCGAAACCCCCCATAGACGCGGGATTGCACCCGAACCACCCCCTGGGCGAGGCCGCAGCGGCGGCCGTAGGTCTGTTGGGAGTCACGGGACATCCTTCCTGAGGGCTTACCCGGGGCTCTCAACCATAGGCTGTTAGGCGTGGCGTGAGGTTTTTTAGTCGGTAAGAGTCCGGCATAACATCCTATGAGGATTTTCCCTCACGTTAAACAAAAAAAAAAAAAAAACGTAGGTAGATACTGCAAATAATATGTACACTCAGTAGGTGCGTGCAGAGAACCTGTGCAGCCGAGCGAAACATTTTTTTATTTTAAATCTGTGTTTGCTGAGACGAGAAAACTGCTAGATGCGAGAATAACAGTTTGTGTTTATTTTACGAGTACATACCTATGTTTTTTCCTTTTTTTAACGTGAGGAGAATCCGTGAGACTCTTGCCGATGAAAGAACGCACGGTCCCTTCCTACTGCCTACGGTTGGAAGCCCATAAAGCAGCGCCATCTGACTCAATATAAGAATATATAAGCTTGTGCTATAGGATCTAAACAACTGACAAACATTATTACATGTTTTTAAATTATTCATATGTGTATGTGGAAAACATCAGTACTCCGAACCAATTTTATTGACTGAGTGATCGTAGCGAACGAAAATCTCAGTTTCGACAGTATGGATGATTTTGCTTTTGAGCGCATGTCTGGTTGTTAGTTCCGGTCTAGAGGACGCATTTCTTGACCGATTTTCACCAAACTTGGCCCACGTGTTTTTTGATTCAAAATACAACTTTTGTCGAGAGCTTTTTTTGATAATGGGGAAAATGGGGGAGAAAAGGGGGGAGATTGGTGTCGCATTATTTATGAACAAATCTTGATGATTTTTGGCTAACACATAAAGAATATAATTCCTCACAAATTGTTGTAAAAAAGAAACAATCCGACCAAGTCGGACTCGCGCACCAAAAAACGGTGAAGAATCACGTTTGTTGTATGGAAGCTCCCTTAAATATTATTATTATTTTATTTAAGTATTTGATGTTATGGCGGAAACAGAAATACATTATCTGTGAAAATGTCAGCTCTCTAACTATCACAGTTCCTGAGATACAGACTCGTGACGGACAGACAGACCGACGGATAGCGGAGTCTCATGAATATTATAGGGTCCTGTTTTTTACCCTTAGGGTACAGAACCCTAAAAATAAAGAGAGGGAAGTGTGAGTCGGACTCGCAAGCGCTGGGTTCCGTACCCAAAAACGACAAAAATGAAGTGTGTTGTCTGGCAGCCCCCCTTTTTTTTTTTTTTTTTATACTACTTAGGTGGCAGACAAGCTTACGGCCCACCGGAAGGTTGGTAACCGTAGCCTATAGACGTTTGCAACACCAGAGGCAACACCAGAGGCGCTACACACGCGCTGCCGACCCGGGTGCAGGCTGTGACGACCCACAGTTGAAATTTTTCAAGCCGCCCGTAAGGCCTTCAACTTGGCTTATCGACTGTCATTTTACTGACAACCGGGACCAACGGCTTATCGTGCCTTCCAAAGCACGGAAACGCTCGTAAATAAATGTCACAAAGTGGTCCACGTGGTGGTCACCCATCCATATCCGGCCATAGTAAATGTTGCTTACTGCAGTGATCGTTTACAGAACACTGAGTCCGCGGGGCCACGAGCGCTTCAAATATTATTATTTTTCTGATTTAAGTATTTGTTCTTATAGCGTATGTCATCTGTGTAAGTTAAAGTTCTGTTGCTGTCACGCTTTCTGAGATACAGCTTCATGACGAATAGACTGACAGCGAAAATTCATGAATAGGGTCTCGTTTCCACCCTTTGGGTACAACAAAAAGTTATTTAAGAAATCAAAATTTTAATTTTCCGATTTCTGTTTCAAAACTATTACTACTAGATAGCGCTATCGCGATTACAAACAGGATAATTATGATTTTATTCAGTGTGACTATTTTTACCCGTACCCTTAACCGAAGAGCATGTATGAAGACACTTATGAAAGTTGAAGAAGCGAAAGTTGTTTGCCAGGATCGTAGCAAGTGGAAAGTCATAGTCTCTGCCTACCCCGTTGGGAAACAGGCGTGATGTTATGTATGTATGTATGTGACTATTTTTGCTATTTTCATTGAACCTATCGCGTCAAACTTATTTTTAATTGGATTGTTGTTGTCGTGATTGTCGTCAAGAATGAATGAAACCATGAGTTTCGAGGCGAAAAGAGGAAGTTTTAGTTAATTTTCAGCAGGTTTTGCTGGGCCATATCAACAATGTTTCGCTATGGCTACAACGGTACTGATTCATGAATCATGCATAACACATCAAATGTTGATTTTAATAATTTCGATGTTGATCATGTGATGCTGTGTGTAGATACTCGTACTTACTATCGACTTTGTCTAGATAGAGCAACTACATCTGTGCCGTTCTATGATTGTTCAGCTATGCTCTGACGACCTGCTCCCCACGCTTTTGATGGAAAGTGAGGGTAGGCCACAGCGGTAATTTAGGGGGGAATATTCCAATTTTGATAGTTACATTGAGAAATACCTACTATGGAAAGGGTCAACTATTTAATAGGACTGGGTGTGGAGGCCATAGAAAAGGTTTTCAATCGTTGTGAGGCGGAGGGGCTACACTTTCACTATTCAAGGAATGGCCATGGATGTTTGAAAGCAGGCAGACTACTTATATCTGTTCGATTACCACAGCGTCAATAATGTGACCTGCCTGATAGCTAAGTCCTGTACGTACCGGGTCCTATACAGATATGCGGCACATACAATAGGTGCCTCACAGATTTTTTTGATCTGGTTTCAGGTAGCTCGCGAGGTCTACTCTTCGCAAAAGTATTAGTTTAGTGATCACACAGAAATATGGATGCTACACTCGCGTTGCAGACTTTGCAAAAACCTTCTGAGACCCTTTATGAATAACTTACCTTTTACTCGTATTTTACGCAGCTCGTTGGATCTCGTGCGTGTTCCTGCTGCTGGTGCTGGTGGTGTACGCGCTGCTGCCCGAGCTGCGCAACCTGGGCGGATTGATACTGATGAACTACGTGGGCACGCTGTTCGTTGCGTTCCTTTTGCTCGCTGTCATCATGCTGCGCCCTGCATCCGCTAGTTGCGTGGGTCTAAGTGAGTACAGTGCAAATATTTCCCACTTCAGACATTTTGTAGAACTAATCCAACCATTATTTTCATAACCTAACCCGAACCATTTTTCGGTCCGGATGCTCGGCTTTGTTTTTCTTATCGACATAGTAGGACGTGAGCGTTGATCGGTCAGAAATAACACCTGATATTGGTAGATGGGTGCACACCCTCCGTACATATTTGTTACAGTTTCATAAATGATATAAATAGAATACAGTGGTAGTAACATGTGCATGTTCATTCTTTCAGCGCTGGGTATCTACTATTCATTTTTGGCTTCCTTCTGCTGGATGAGTGTCATGTCCTACGATATCTGGTGGACCTTCAGGTAATAATTTCATGTATATAAAATATTAAATATTTACTTACGTATTAGCTGTGCCTTTTTTTTTTACGTGAGGCAAAATCCTCAGAGGATGTTATGCCAGACTCTTAGCGACTAAAAAACCTCACGCAACGCCCAACAGCCTGTGGTTGGGAGCCCCGGGTAAGCCCTCGGAAGGATGTCCCGGGACTCACAACAGACCTACGGCCGCCACTGCGGCCTCGCTCAGGGGGTGGTTCGGGTGCTATCCCGCGCTTTTGGGGGTTTCGGGTGTTATCTCGCTGCTTCTAAGGGGGGGCATGCGTGAGTTGCTCACGTCACGCTGCCGTCATGGGCCTGCTTCTGTAAGGACGGTGAGCGAACCTCTCACCGTCCCCAGACCCCCGGTCATGGAGGCCGATAGTCCTCGGCGAAGACACGTCGGCGGCGTCCTGGCTGCCGACTGCGGAACTCGGGTGGGAGAGCTCTCTCCCGCACCCGGCCCGCCGCCTCCTTTACGAGCATGACCTGCTCGCAGAAAGAGGCGGCGCAGTCCCACTTACTCCCGCTGGAGAGCATGGCTCGCACCATGGTCTCGAGCGAGAGAGTGTCCACGTCCAGACCCACTGCGAGGACTTGGCGCTGTTGCGCCCACGCCGTGCACTCCACCAGCGTGTGGGGCGCCGTGTCATCGCTCTGGTCTTCGCAGTGCTGACACTCGGCCGTGTTTTCCCGGTGTTTTCGCCACAGATACCTACCGAAGCTACCGTGCCCGGCAAGCATTGTGTCAACCGGTAGGAGAGAGCACCGTGTCTCCTCTCCAGCCACTCGTATTAGCTGTGCCTCACTATGAACCCCGTGGTACCCATTTAATCCAAACAGTACCTATGTCCACTTAACTTGTAGGCCTATGTCTTTTTTTTTATTCGTGGAACGCATTTAAATAAATAAATAAATAAATAAATATTCACGGACATCTCACACAACGCTATCTGATCCCAAAGTAAGCTAGGAATAAACCTGCTTGTGTTATGGGTATCAGACCACGGATATTAATACTTATATACTTTTAAATACATACATATTATACATAGAAACACCCAGACTCTTGAGACAAACATTTATGGGACACACAAATATTTGTCTCTGGTGGGAATCGAACCCACGACCTCCAGCGCCGCAGGCGGTATCACTACCGACCGCGCCACAGAGGCTGGAGTTTACGCATCTTTATCCCAGCCGCGGGGCAGCTGGTGTGTGAGACTCCTGGCCTGGTCCGGAAAGGGACATGTAGGCCTATGTTACTTCAGAATAATTAAGTTTTAAATGGCAAAATAATTTTTAAATTCGATTTAGTAGGTTCAAATTGTATCGTTTTCAACCAAACAAATCTTTTCTTTTTACAGTACCTATAAGACCGCATCAAATGAATCAAATAGGCCTATGACATAATTTATTTCCTCCCCAGAGGCTACGCCAAGGCGCGCCAGATCCACCGGCGCGGCGAGCGCTTCAAGCTCGCCATGTACTGCCTCTACGCGTACGGGGTGCCGCTACTCATGGCCGTCTTCCTGGGCGTCCTGATCCACACGGACATGAGCCGCTGGCCTTGGTTCATCATACCTCTTTGGAAGGACGAAAGCTGTTTCCTCCAAGGTTAATATACATATAGTTATGTTTGTTTATTGGTACGAATTTTTTATGACATTATCACACAAAGCTTTAGTCCAAATTAAGCTATCTATACTTATAATAAAACTGTTGAGAGTCTGTACATGGAAGATATTTCTATACTTATAATAAAACTGTTGAGGGTCGAGAGTCTGTACATGGAAGATATTTTGAAAATTTTAATTGTAGGGCGTTCTATAATCGATACTGAAGCTGAAAATGTAATTTAAATTTTTCAGGTCTGTCTGTCTTTCTGTCTGTCTGTCTGTATCCCGAAAAAGTATCACGCCGAAACTACTGAATCGATTAGGATGAAACTTAGTACAATCTGAGTTTATAATCCGAGGAAGGTTCGAGGATACTTTTGATCCCAATATTTTGCGCGGTTCCTTCAGGAGAAGGGATGAAAGGCAAAATAGATTTTTAGTTATAATTTCTCCCTACGTGGTCCGATTTAAAATATTTTTTTGGTGTCTGAAAGGTAGTACTTTAAGCATTATTCCACACAATTTTCAATATTGATGGTTATGTAGTTCAGAAATTAGGGGCATCTCAACTTTCGATAAACTTTGAATTCAAGGGTTCTTTTGAATGTGACGGTAAATCTAAACGGGCGTGTTGGCATAATCTGAAAACAATTTAGTCCACGCCTTCGGCGCAGACTGAATTGTTTTACAATAGGCTGAATCATTAAGCTCTTTTATGATTAAGCAAACAGGGCCGTTTCACAGCTGCTTGATGAGTCTCATGAACAAGTACCCCTCCTTTCGTACACCTTATGTAACGTAAACGAAGTTTCGAGGGTCAGCTAGTTATACGTATAAATCTTGTGTTATGGGTGTAGACATCTGATTTATTTATGTAAATTTAGTTTGCCAAAATGCTGCCACCCGCCTGATTGAAAGCCATGTCCATACCTAGTGACTGGGGGGCCACTCTCAAAGTCTACAAGACTTCCGCCGTTTCTTCTCCTCAACGTCGGTACGCCCCGCCGCACCGGTGGATGCGCAGAGTAACTCCCGTGCAGAGTGTTATCGTCTGCTTAGCAATGTACGCTCTCGTGGGACAGCATTTCATTAATATGCTGTGATAAATAAACAATTTTAAATCACTACATTGCAGAAAACACTGAAACGCCGAAATCAATGTTTGCGGGTCCTACAAATATTTATTTCAATGAATTCCAATTTGTTTCAACCAGCAAAGGAGCCACGGTGGGGGTGCATTCAGTTTGGTGCTACGGGTTTTATGATGACATTTCTTAAATAGCACACTTTCATCCCAGGCCCACCTCTAATGCTGTACTTCTACACGCCGATGCTGATCCTGATCGCGTTCAACTGGCTGTTCTACGTGCTGACGGCGTTCAACATGTGGCGGCTGACGCGCGGGACCGCCATACTTGACGCAGCGGCCGCCGGCACTCCCGCGGCGCACCGCTCCCAGAGACGCAGGTCAGTAGGTATTTGTGCTATAGCGAGCAAGCAATGCTTTAGGTGTCGCTGAGGAATGTTTTCCGTCGTAGAACCACAGTGGTCAACATACCTCGCGGAGTAAGCACTTTAAAATGACAATGACCTGGCCACATCTGTAGAAGTTTTCACAGCTGACAATTATTGTAGGAGACTTGGGTTCCAGAGATAACGAAAAGCCCTAAGCCGTATGCGCAGCGTAGATTTTATATACAGCGCCTTTGCGTGCATACTACCGAATCTATCACGAGCTCCTCAACGTATTCCTCACTCCTCTTTTCGATCCTGAACAACGCTTGCAGGTCTGAGGTGCCACTGTCAAATAGTGGAGAGACTGCAGCTGTAGTACAGTACGTCTCTCAAACGTCGGTACAAGTGCCACACATGGCACACACAACAATTTAAAATTATCATCGAAATACTCTATATTTTTAGGTTCATCGTGTACCTGAAGCTGTCCGTGGTGATGGGGCTGAGCTGGCTGTTCGAGATCATCAGTTACCTCAGTCCTCAGTTCAACATCTGGTGGATTATTGACACATACAATATGCTCATTGGGCTGTTGATATTTCTCATATTTGTGTGCAAGAAAAAAATATACAAAAAGCTTTACAAACGGTAAGTTTATGGAGTTGTATAAGATGTTATGGTTTAGAGGACTACTTGATGTCACTAAATTACTCGTCTTCAAGGTCAAGTGCTAATCAAGGGCTAAAAGTTTTTTAAAAATTTGGCTCGCCTCAATCACTGTGTACTGTAGTTTGACTCGGCCGGATTTTAGAAATAAATGCCTACAGCCGCGCGGTACGTAAGCATGCGATAGGGCTGCCCACCTACAGCATTTTAATAATATGTGCCTACTTTGACTTTCTATTTAGTATCGCGATTGTAAATATGTACATACATACATTCATATAGTCACGCCTTTATCCCTGAAGGTGTAGGCAGAGGCATAGTATACGCCCACATTTTACCTTATAGTTTTAGGTACGCGTAATAGATAGTGAGCCTAATGCAGTTGATTTTTTTCAATCCGCCCACAAGGCCTTCAATTTGTATTAAGGATTGTTGTTTTACTGACAACCGGCTTTCATTTCGATTAAATATGTAGGTTTTTTATTTCAACAAAAAAATACTTTGTGAGTAATAATATAATATCCCCGCAACGGCTGGCGGCGCGGGGTGGCGGCGTGGCGGCGCAGCGCCCGTTATCTACTAACGATTGAGTGAGACGGGTGTAGAAATTTGAAAACGAGTAAGCGGCGTAGACAATAATAATCGGCTCATCAAATGTTTCGTCAGTGATAGAATCATGGAATTCTAGTCTTTATAATCATTGCGTTAAATTTTTGATTTACAAAATTAAAACTAATTTTCGAAATAAAATAAAATAAAATAAAATTTATTCCCTTTGAAATTTTTAAAAAATTATTTAGGTTTGTCAAAATTTTTGTGACTCTACCGGGGGTTCGGAAATACTACAGACTGAGAAGAACACCCCAAGAAACTCAGTCTGGTCCCTTCTCTTCTAGTATCTTAGTATCTAATACAGTTTTTTTTTTTTTTTTTCGATTTGAAAGTACTAGTCAGTCTCTAGTACACTAGTACTTTTCGTACATTGTCAAGTTGTGTTAAACTTTGGAAGTTCATATTTGTCTCTATGCGTGTAATAAAAATCAATGGTAACAAAAATGCTGTCAATTTTTTTTTATTCACGGACATTTCACACAACGCTAGCTGATCCCAAAGTAAGCTAGGAATAACCTGCTGGTGTTATGGGTATCAGACCACGGATATTAATACTAAATACATACATATTATACATAGAAACAACCAGACTCTTGAGACAAACATTTATGGGTGACACAAATATTTGTCTCGGGTGGGAATCGAACCCACGACCTCCAGCGCCGCAGGCGGTATCAATACCGACCGCGCCACAGAGGCAGTCATACGGTGCTAAGTGTACTGTAACATCGGTCATCCACAAAGAAAAGAATACTCTTGAAACATACCTAAATCATTGCTCTCAATTAAATAACTACGAACTGACAACGGAACTAAATGTACTACCTACACGTACTAGAGTTCTGAACTAGTTTTTTTTTTGGATATTGTACTATATTGGATCGCACCGTTCACTGACCGAGCAAGCACAAGTCTAGTTTTAAACACAAACATACCTACTTCATGTAACTACCTAGTTCACTCGTGCCAATCACTTTGTTTAACTTTAGTCAACTAGTGGTATAGTACCAATTAGTACTTAAGTAAAATCAATTTATAGTCTTACCTTTCGGAGTTTCCAGGTAATCTAAAAAACGTTATCTCTGGGTGCGTTATTGACGAATTCATGCAACCAAAACAAGCACAATAGACTTTTTTATAGTTGTCATATTAAATATTTGTAGTAAATAAAACACGCGCGGTTACTATTTAAAAAACGACACACCGTCCATTCGTCTACTGGGCACAATCGCGACTGCGGACGCTGCTTGCGTGCTGAAAGGCCTGCCGAAAAGGAGAATCGTAGGTATAGCTTGCGCTTCGTCCGTTTGTAGGGAGCTATAATACTGGTTAAACAACATATATTTATACTGTGCCTCAATGATGCCGCCGGCATGATGGAAAGCCAAGACTTCTGACAGTAGACCTCAAGTTGGTGGCCGTGTGATGTGCCTCTTTACAGTCCGCTTGAGATCTAGCAGGTCGTTCCTGATGTTATGTAGATGTTTATCAGCTGTTTAGATGGCATTATTGCACAAGGTTAATTGTATTATTAGATTACTTTTGGCCTGATAACATTGTGAGGAGATGTACAAAAACATGTATAAAAAATTGTTTTGTCGGAATTGTCTTTTTTCACTGTAAGCACCGACTTAAAAATACATGAAAAAGTTGCATACTAAATGATTAAAAATATATCTATGGTAAAAAAACTAGTCACAGACCGTGAGATATTAAGTACCTGACCGTGAGATATTAAGTACCTACTTAATTCATAAATAACAATGAACATTTTCCTTAATACTGTGTTTAATGATATTAATTTTATTATTTGACGTTATGACAAGTTTAGTAACTCAATAAACGATCACGTGGCTGGTCCGGGTGACCACTTAAGCGTTTCAACTGTGCTTCGGAAGTAACTTGCTGTTGGTCCCGGTTGACAGTATGATGACATAAAGTTTTATTCTAATTTTATTTGTGTACTAGCGGTAGGCACGCGGCTTAGCTAGCTTAGCCCGTTCCCGTGGGAATACGGGAATAAAATATATAATATTTACACGGGAATAGTGTAGCTTCATGGCTGTCACTTTATCAAGTTGAAGGCGTTATACGCGTTTTTGACAACATTTTGTGCTGCAGAGGTCGTACGATTAGGTTATACCTACCTATTTTAAATTTTTTTTTTTGGTAAATTTATCGAAATTGAATACTACCACTATTTCCCCTCTTCATCTAATAGTATGTCATTAGATTAATCATTGTACGTTGTACTGATTTGAGGTTGTCCCAATAAATTAGGGCGAATTGCTCACGCGAGGATACTCATAGTTTCAATCTTTTAATACACATAACTTTGTCCTCAGCTGCGCCCTGCCAAAAACAAGTCGGTTCCACCCCAGCTTTTCAAGGAGTTACTCCAGCAGCTCTTCGGATGCCAATCCTGAAACGGTCACCCTCCAAGTGTGCGGCAATCCAAAAGGACAAAGCATTTATTTGGGCACGACGGAAAACAAGTGAACAAATCTGCAAAGACATGTTCATTGGATGGCTTCTTCTGCACTTTATACATTAATATCGAGCTCGGACTGCTGTCACTGCTGCATTTCTGTCAATAGCGGATGGTGATACCCATCGAAGAACAATGCGCTACTGTAACTTTCAAGCCGTTTAGAAGTTACAATGACGCTACCAAATAGTGCGGGTGCATGCACGCACGCACGTTCGCACGTATGCACCACCAAATTTATAGCATGCCGCGGAAATGCAAAAATCGTACTGTCTAACATAATCATAGTTCCACCTAGTTCAGTGAGAGTTCACGCGTGTATGATCATGTTTGTAACGAATGTGAACAATGAAAATAAAATACTCGAATGTTCACTCGTAACATTATAATTTAGTAATAAAATAATATAATTGATATTTTTAAACAATAAGCTAGATTTATAAAATAGAAAAGAGTTTGAGAAATAAAACAAGTAATGCTGATCTAGTTTTTGCTTTCCAACTGCAGCATCGCTTTACTTCCTGGGGCATCCTTCAGCATGAGTGAGGCATAGCATCCATAAGAGATCCACGTGAAACAGAAATAGGCTTAGGAGAGGAGCATTAAATGCCCAACCAGCTGCCATTCGAAGATAGATCGTACGCATCATACCTACTCAGTTCATTAAAGTGAAGTAACTTTTGACACTGCTATTGGTTAGGAAACTGCTAATTGGTTCATTCTAGATTCTTTTAGAGTGTCATGTCTTTTAGAGTTTCGTACAAAAAGGTGTAACCACTTTATTAGTTAGTAAGTTACTCACCAACTTACTCAGAGGGAGCTTGCAGAGGACTCTTTCCCAGGGCGCATATCTTTAGAGTTTCCAGTGTGTGTGTAAGGGTACCTACCTAGGCTAGGGCTCTAACGAAAACAATGCAGAGAGATGTACACACATATATTTAGAAGGTTCTCAGAGCCACAGAGACAATAGGAAGGAGTTATACAGATAGTGTACTGGCCTTCGTGTAGGGTGACAGCGACACCGGCTATTGTCACTGCCAGGTGGAGTCGGCTGGCTTCTCACAAATGTACCTTGCGCGTGCAGTTCACGTATTACAGGGCGTGGCTCCTATCACCGCTACAACCGCTTTTCGCCCGTACTATACGGCCCTGTCGTGGCATAAAACACGAAATAAGTTGCTGACAACGCGACAGACGAAACGTGAAATGCTTTGCTAAAAGAAAAGGTGACTCACCAGTTTTCTGGGTAAAATGTAGCAAGAAGAGATGTAGCAACTTTATCATAACCTGTTAGAGGTTATGTCGTGGTAAAAATAATCGTGCTTGAGCGAAAACTGATTCGAGGCACAGACCACAAAGCAAAAGAACCAACTGGAACCTCAAAGCAGGCCTCTTATATCTTTTCTCTGCGAATATTCTGGAAATCTTTACACAAAACCTGTTCTCCAAACCAATTTCCTGAGGTGCCATAGACACTCTTGTCACATTGTCAGCAAAGGCAATCACAGACAACCGAGTAAAAAGAGCGATGAATCGATTAGGGCGCCTTCACACGCTCAATGCTGCATCTAAAGAAAACAAATGCTACAAAGGGTGAAAAACGAAACCCTATTCATGAGATTTGCCATCCATCAGTCCGTCTGTCTGACTGTCCGTCACGAGGCGGTACCTCGGGAATCGAATAGCTAGAGAGCTGAAATTCAATAATGATGTATTTCTGTTGCCGCTACAACAACAAAAACTAAAATCGTCAAATCCAAAAAAAGAGAAGATTAAGGGGGCTCCCACATTAAACGTGATTTTTGGCCGTTTCTTTGGTACGGAACCCTCCGTGCGTGAGTCCAACACACACTTGACCGGTTTTTATACCACTGCGGTGGCAAAAAAACATACGGCCTACCTGATGAAAATTGATCATCGCATTACCGTAACCTTTGGAATGCGTTTGCACCACGTAGGTATGTTGCCGATTGCACCAAAACCTCTGAAGACCCTTTTCAAAGGACCCTATACTGAGAAAACAATCACAATCACAATCCAAGTGTGAGCGGAACAATTCCCCACCAGACCTGACGCAATTCTACTTTGGGGCTGACATTGAAAATATTTTTAATCTTCATAAGCAAAAAAGGCGTTCTATTTATAACTTAGGCGTTCGAGTTTATTTAGAGAACAACTTAGTATGAATGAATTAGTTAACTTAATTCATATAATATATTAATGATTGCGTTGTAGAATAAATATTTATAGTGGAATTCAACAGACCTAAATAATATAGTAAACAAAGAAATTGGATCTCGACTACTCCATAATTACTTACATTTAATTATCAATCCTGATCATAGTCGTTTCAAGGAACTCTAGTTAGATTTATGCGGACATTTCGACACTAATAAACCTTTAGATTATAGAATAATTTCATGAAAAATACTCGGATGGTAAAAATTTAAGACTGTCATTTTTGCTTGTCATTAAATTATTTTTTCTCAGACTTGTTTGTCTTTGCCATAGTGTTGTAAAACTGTTGTACTGGCCAATTGATTTTAAAAGGAGGTCATTGTTTTATCAATCTGTCAGTTCGAAAAAATATACTTACTTTAATAATATAACTTATTGACCCAGAGAGCGAAGAGTGCTAGTCCACTAGTCCACAGAGTATATTGAATATATGGAGATGCGAGTCTTTGCCCCTTTTCACAAGTACCGGTTGCCGGGTGCCGGGTAGGGTGGGTGTATGGCCGTGTACTACAGCTTTCACACGTACCGGCGTGATTTGCCCGCCAACCGCTTGCATTCACCGCCGGTTACCCGGCACCGGCTACCCGGCAACCGGTACGTGTGAAAAGGCACTTTGAGTTTGGGTCTTCGATTCCACAGTATAGACGATTTTGCTTTCGTCCGTATGTGTGTGTACATGTCAGTTTCGGTCTAGAAGACGCATTTGTTAACCAATTTTCTCCAAACTTGGCACACATGTTCTTTGATTTAAAATCATTGATCTACGAAAAGATAAAAATACAACTTTTGTCAAAAGTTTTTTTAATAGGGCGGAAAATAAGGGAGAAAAAGGTCCCCGTTATATATGATGGGATCATAAGGGATATAATTCCTCACAGGTTGTTTTTTCCTGGGCGCTCGCGAGGCCTACTCTTCGCAAAAGTACTTTTAAAAAATTGGGACTAAATAAGTATTTGTGCGACCCAGAAATCGTCATAAGGATCCGGTTAGGCTTAGTACCGTGTGGAGGAGTAAATTTAAAGAGGCTAACGTTCATCAGCGAGCTGCCAAAAAGATAATCTAATGTTTCGAACGCCATAAACATTTAAATATGAATAAAAAGAAAAAAAATGATTCTTTAGGGTAGACTGGGTACGGTTGACGGTGGATGGTTAAAATATTCAGTCCTAAAGTAATATATTATTGTAAATAAATGATTATATGTACTATAAAATTTTCTAAAAGTTTCTTTTTTTTAAAGATCCTTTAATTAAATTAATATAAAAAAATTATTGCACATAATATATATTGATATACCGAATTTCATGATTTGATGAATTTGGCGATGGATATACCGAAGTAAATGAATGTACGGTGAACTAGATATAACACAATGATTATTTACATACATAGAATCAGTTTAGTTACAACACTATGATCATATACAACTTCTGTCAACACATGACATGTTTACATGATTGCTGAGCTGTCCAGAAAAAGACTGTAAAAACATTATGTACCTCACATAAACTTATCTGGTCGCGGCTATTACCAACTGAAACCACATCGGGAGTCCTTTTCCGATGTGATGCCGATACTAGTGACCGACCGAAGTTTCGGTTTCGGCCAGTTTCGGCCAAAAAATCGAGTTTCGGCCGCAGTTTCGGTTTCGGCCAAAATGGGCCGAAACTTTCGGCCGGGCCGAAACTCACGTGTTTATGAATTTTGAGTGCCTGGCTCTGCTTGTGACGTGGTTGGGGTCAGCCCAACCATGTTACTAACCGAAAATTTACAGATTTACAAAGGACTTCCAATCAATAGTTATAATAATACAATTTTTACGGAATCTTAAAAAGGTGATCTAAGACATTACATAACCCTACCCCTTTGTTGTCGGTTTCGTTGACTTTGTTGATCGTCTGTCTGTCGGCAGGCTGTAACTCATGCACCGTGAACCGTGATAGTTAGACAGTTAAAAAATTTGCAGATTTCTGTTGCCGCAACAAATTAATAATATTATAGGGGGCCTCCCATACAACATACGTGATTTTTTGCCGCTTTTCTTGTACGGACCCCTACGTGAGTTAGTCCGACTCACTGTTGTCCAGTTTTAGTTACATACTTCTAGAATGTATCCAAAACCAGCCAAGAACTAGTAGCAGGGCACCGTGTGGTTTTAGTCGGTAGGAGTTCGCAATAGCATCTACGAGTAATTCCATACGTAGATGAAATAAACTCATCTTTAAGTGGAGATATTTCTAAAATGAACACTTGGAAGATTTATATCGTTCATTGATGGCACTTGGTGAAACTTGCTGCACCTATTGAAAAAATAACCGGCCAAGTGCAAGTCGAACTCTCGCACGGAGGGGTTAAAGCGGGACCCTATAAACGAGACATGAGGCCTGGCTGTCCGTCTGTCTATTAGTCACGAGGTTGTATCGCTAGAACCGGGCCAGATAGAGGCCTAATATTTAAGCTGTACAGTAGTCCTACCGACTAAAAACCACACGTTTCCTACCTAACAGCCTACGGTTGGGAGCCCCGAGTATGCCCGCAGAATGATGCATACTGCGGCTGCAACTTTGGGGGGTTATTCAGTTTTTATCCCGCTTCTTGATGATTTATTTTATTTTATTTTTATTTTATTTTTTAAAAAAACTTACTGCTAATACATCAAAGTTAAAAGAATCATAGGTAAAAGAAGGCCAATTACAAGATTTTACGTGTAAATACAGAAGTTAGAAGAATAGGGATACAAACAAAGTACGGTACACAAATAAGGCGTTAGACGCAGAATCCTTACTAATATTATAAATGCGAAAGTAACTCTGTCTGTCTGTCTGTCTGTCTGTCTGTTACGCTTTCACGCCTAAACGGCTGGAGCGATTGAGATGAAATTTGGTATGGGGATAGTTCGAGGCCCTGAGAAGGACATAGGCTACTTTTTAACCGACTGCGCAAAAGGAGTGTTATGATTTTATACGATAACGACTTTCACGCGATAGCGACTTTCACGCCTAAACGGCTGGAGCGATTGAGATGAAATTTGGTATGGGGATAGTTCGAGGCCCTGAGAAGGACATAGGCTACTTTTTAACCGACAGCGCAAAAGGAGTGTTATGATTTTATACGATAACGACTTTCACGCGATAGCGACTTTCACGCCTAAACGGCTGGAGCGATTGAGATGAAATTTGGTATGGGGATAGTTCGAGGCCCTGAGAAGGACATGGGCTACTTTTAAACCAACTGCGCAAAAGGAGTGAATGATTTTATGCGATAACGACTTTCACGCGATAACGACTTCTACTCGGCTGAAGTCGCGTGAACAGCTATTTAATGTAAATAAGCTTAAAGATAAATACTCAATCACGCTACTTAGCCTAGAGGCTTGGCAGAGAAGGATTAAAATCTATAGGTATACTATATTATGGGCAGAAGACATGCTTACGAAATAGGTTTAGTTAAATTTTTACATGCGGATAGTTCATAATTATAATTATCACGCTACTACTAAGTCTGGGGGTTTGGCAGAGAACAATTGAATTCTGTATGTATGTGGGAGTAAAAACTCAAAAGCGTCTAGATCTTATTTAGTAGCATACATATTATAGTCACGTCGTTATCCCCAAAGGGGTAGGCAGAGGCATAGTAAACGCCCACATTTGACCTTATAGTTTTACGTCTCACGTAAAAGGTGGTGGCCTAATGCCGTGTTGAAATTAATATTTTTTTTCAAACCGCCCATGAGGCCAACTTGACTTTTAACGATTGTCATTTTACTGACAACCGGGTTTCATTTCACGATTTCGCTGCCATTATATTCAGTAACTGTTTGAAAATCAAATAATTGTCTCACTGTTTCCTGGTGGCAAGGCAACCCTCTCTTCTGCTAGCTTTTTTTTCTTGCACGGATGCTATGCCGGATCCTACAGACTCAAAAATCTCACGTATTCTGCCTAACAGCCTACGGTTGGAAGCCCTAAGTAAGCTATTGGAAGGCTACCCCAGGACTTCCATCAGACTTACGACTACCCACTTAGGGGGGGGGGGGGGCGTGAACCCCTCGCGTCACGCTGTCGTCTAGGGCCTGCTTCTGTAAGGACGGTGAGTGACCTCCTCATCGACCTCAGGCCCCCGGTCATGTAGGCCGATAGTCTTAGGCGAAGACATGTCGCCGGCGCTCCCGCCGCCGATGGCGGAAATCGGGTGGGAGAGTCCTCTCCCGCCACCTCCCCGCCGCCTCTTTCACGAGCATACCTGCTCGCAGAAAGAGGCAGCGCAGTCCCACTTACTCCCGCTGGAGATCATGGTCTCCAGCGGGAGTAAGAGTGTCCACGTCCAGAACTGCCCGAGGGCCTGGCGCTATTGCGCCCACGCCTTGAACTCCACCAATGTGTGGAGCGCTGTGTCCTCGCTGCGCTACTCGCAGTGCTGGCACTCGGCCGTCTTTTGCTAACTTTAATACCAATGAAAGGCAATCTCAACATCTCTGTTTGTTTGTTTAGTAATTCATCAACAATTTCGATCATATATGAATTCAATAACAAAATAATACTTTTACTTTTACATGCAGCGATGTGGTATTCACAATAAATACTGTCCTGAGGTAACTGACAGCCTTGAATCACTGGTGCAGTGTAGGAAAATGGTTTTTATTAAAATATATTAAGCTCGCCATATTGACGTCGCCACTGATGGAAAGCCGTAGCCCATCTAGCGATTGGGGGCCACTCTGTCCGTAAGACTTAAATTCATTTAATAAACCAAATCTACCAAGGTGAGGTAAAGAGTTCCTCAACTTAACTCCACCCTCTCCTCTCGATCTTAAATAACACGGGCCCAGGTACCACTCGCATGCAGTGAAAAGACTCATCGCCAGAACCTAGCAATGCAAAAATCGTTTCTATTTCGAATTATAGCAATTTGAAACCCTCTGTCAGCGTGTATCTTCTCTTAAATCGCCAGTTTTTTAAGCAAAGCATGAAAATATCACAACACCTAATGTTGTATTGCGCCTACAACATTATGTATGACTTTACTCACGTTAAAAAATCCATCTCTAGCGCATAGCTCCCCGGGTAAGTTGGAGGATGTCCTAAATTTGTCCCCACATTTTGGTTACGACTTATCCTAGAGGCTCGATAGAATACAGTTCAAACTTTGCTTATAACATAATTTCCACGTGGATGAAGTCGCGGGTAACAGCTAGTAATAAATAATTACAATAAACACCTCTCAAAAAAGCATCGCTCATAGTCCTCTTAAGTATTTTTGCGCTGGTGTTAAATTAGTCAAGATCTTTGTGTGATTCCGAAATTTCATTAAATATCTGCTGGCTCTGATGATAAATGAATTTTTGCGATACTTGAAATTCACAGTTGGGACATGAAGAAGCCGCGGTTTTCTTAACAACGAGCGATGTACGCGTAGTCTAATCTAATCCCACTCAACAGCTCAGGACAGTCTACTAAACCATTTGCAATGCCGTACAATAAGGCTTGATCAGCCACACGTCTGCGCATATGTAATGGTAGCAAGTGAAATTTTCGGCAACGAGTCGTGTAGTCTTGAAAATATGTTTTGAAACGGTATTGAATATACCTTACAAATGATGTGCATAAATCTCTCACGTCACGCTATCGTCTAAGGCCTGCTTCTGTAAGGACGGTTAGCAGCCCTGTCACCGTCCTCAGGCCCCCCCCGGTCATGGAGGCTGATAGTATGGGGCGCCACCGCAGACTGTGGAACTCGGGTGGGATAGTTCTCTCCCGCTTCCTCCACGCCGTCTCTTTCACGAGCATGACCTGCTCACAGGAAGAGGCCTATTGCCCCGCTGCAGCGCCTCCTTGCGCCATTTAAACAATGACGCAAGGGCCATCGCTTCTTCGCTTCCAGGTTCCATAGAGGGGTCCCGGCTAAAAGACCTGCCGCCTCAACTGAGATCCTGCGGTATCCCCTTATCACCCTGACAGCCGTCGCCTTCTGTGGGCTAAGCACTCTAGCCGCATTGCTGGCCATCAGGATCTCCGATCATATGGGGGCCCCGTTAGGGCCATGCTCCACACGATCCCAAGGTACAGTCTCCTGCAGGGAGCGTTGGCTCTCCTAATATTGGGCTCCCTCAGCAATAGGACCAAACTTCGGAAGTGGTATCCAAAGTTCTACCGGCTATCGAGTACGAGCGCCAGATACGTCATCGAGAGCTCGATGCCGGTAACAGCACCCTCACACCCTATATGTAAGCTGAATCATGCAGGTGGCCTTTAGGGCTGCATCTCGGTGCGTTGCTCCTCGCGCTGTAATGAGGGTGTCGTCGTAACACGTTACGCCGACACCTCTATCTAGAGCAACGAACCACGCAGCACCCAATCGTAACCGATGTTCCATAGAAGCGGTCCTATGACCGATCCCTATGAAACGCCGAACGACACATCTCGACGACCCTGCCCAAGCCAGCGCTGGTAGGATAAGGCTCTCTCGGAAAGATAGGCCCCGACAATTCGACGGAGGTATGGAGACATTCCATGGTAAATAGGCGTCTCCCAAACGCATCTCCAAGGCAAGGTGTTAAAAGTGTTGGCGATGTCAAGAGACACTGCAACCACCACCTCACCCTGTTATATTGCCGCTATAACAAAAAATACCTACTAAAATTAGAAAAAAAACATCCACACAACAAACGTAATTTTTGTACCCAATTTTTGGAACGGAACCCTCTCTGCGGGAATCCGACTCGCACTTGGCTGTTTTTTTTTTTTCAAAATGAACACGTGAGTTTCGGTTTCGGTTTCGGTTCCGGCCGAAACTGACCCTGGGGCCGAAAGTTCGGTTTCGGTTTCGGTTTCGGCCGGAAAACCAGTTTCGGTCGGACACTATTATGAAGGTTACAACGAACTACAAGAACTTTTATATTATGTTACTTGCTGCTACGTAACCCTTCATGGGCGAGTCCAACTCGCACTTGGCCTGTTTTTTATACTTTACAATATCATATAACGCATTATAACATTAAATATAAAGCATTTCGTACTATCGCAGTCGAGGAGCAAATATTCTTCGATCGCACATTTATAAGACTGATTTGTTATTAAATCAAGCCTTCTTTCGGGTACTGAACCCTAAATACCATTCTGTTCTGTACCCAAAGGGTAACAAACGGGATCCTTGACTCCGCTATCCGTCTGTCTGGCTGTCCGTCACGAGACTGTATCTCAGGAACGGTTGAATTTTTTACATATTTATGTATTCTGATGCCGATAAACAAAAATATTGAAGGGAAGGGGGGGGGGATCCTATTCAACAACATGATGATTTTTTGGTACGGACAGGAAGGTTCCGACCGAGTCCGACTCACATTTAGCCGGTTTTTATTTAAATTTATCATCTTCTACAGAAATTATAATTGAATATTTAACATTCAATTTATTACATCTTATAGCATTAGATTCTGCAATTGTGTGGTGGGAGGGGGGAGGACGAGACATATTTTCAATTGACAAATCAGTTAAGCATAAAAAAAAACATGGGTCGACTTGTCCACCGCACTTCACCGCAGTAGAAAAAAAATATCGATAATTATAATTTACTGCATATATATTGTAGCCGATGTCTATCTTTAGCGTCTGTGAGCTCGTACTCGCTCTTTCGTTAATTTTCACAATTTATTTTTTACCTTTTTTGATGGTGCACATAAAGTCGAAAATGGATTAAGAAAATCATGACTCCGCCCACTACGAACTTGTCACGCTCTATTGTTTAGATGTGTTGACAGGCCAATTATTATTTTGTTTGTTTGTGTTAAGGTTGATATTAGAATGATTTTCAATTTTTCTTCGATTAAAATGAACGATTATTTCGAACATCGATTTTGCAACTGATGTTCTCCATACCTGTTCATAGAATGATATTTTTGTATTACTTAATGAATGAATTGATGTTCTGTCAAAAATTTCACTGTGTCAAACTGTGCTCGTAATATTTGCCAAGTTTTTTGGTACAAAAGTGTGCAATTCAATACTAAACAAATACTAAACTGTGGACAAAGTTGTGTAAAAGCTGTGCCAGTGTTATTTACGCGCAAAACATCGGAAAACATTAAAAATAAGTGCAAACAATAAAACATTGACAATTACACAAGTGAAAAGTTTTTGCATATACCCTCAACAACTTTTACTTTTTGTTTCGTCAGTTGCGTTTAGTTACTACATGGCATGACTACAAGACTTTTGAAAATAATTAAATTTGATAAATATTGGATACTAATAAAATTATTTTATATGGACATTGATTGATTAATTGAATAAATATATTGTAGAAGTCGACTTGTCTATGACTAGATTTCCAATATAAAAAGGCGCGCAATGTAGTGGACGCCCTCTTTTCGACGGTCGACCGCTGCAGAGTAAAGAACTACACACCCTGGTGATCAGTGTGATCCATGTGATATTAGTGTCGCCGTGATTGTAAGAATGTTCTAAGTTACTTACTGATTAGCTACTTGTGTAATGATTACGTTCAGGGTGTAGTAAAATTTGTTAAATAAAGTGATAGAAATCTGCTTTGTTAATCTCAGTGTATATTTTTTTATTAACATTCCTGGTGATTGCTAACATCAGAAGTGTGATTCTTACCTAATCGCCAACTCACCGAGTCGAACGAGAGGTATTATGAAACATAAGGAACGTAATCATTACAAAGTACCCTCTTTTAGTGAGTTGTGTATGTTTTACGCAATTTGTTTGTGTTTTCCCGTGTAATTATGCCTAAAACGCATAATTCAAGCCGTAAATTGCATAGTGAATTGATGATTTGAATGGACCATCGTGAGTGCCACGTGTCGTGTAATTGGTCACGAAGGGTATTACGGGGAATACCGTTCGTAGCCGTCGCGATCCTAGACACCACCATCGCGGTCTCGGATCCAATCTCGTTCGTTGTTACACGCACGGTATCGTTAAAAGTGAGATGTTTCTACAACTTGCCATAAAGGAAGCGAATTAGTACCGAAAGTGCCCGTGAACTTTTCAAACGTTACAAATGATTATGGACGCGATTCAAGCGTTCAACCCCTTTAGAATGCAGTATTTTATGACTATAATTTTGACCCGTTAATTCACGTATTGACGCGTGGTGCGATTATGTTTGTGCACAGTTAATCAATCGTTGAAGTGACTAGAAACTGTCCTTTGTCACTCTCCTATACAGTAACGGCGATAATCCTCCTGTCCGCCGATCCGGGAGTTCTAAATCAATGCGAGGGGCGTTGTTGAGCGCTAGAAGCACTAGTCGACGCGATGCGCGTTGGTGTGCGCTGCACGCGCTAGTCTACACGACGCGCGCTGCAAGCTGGTCTACGCGACGTGCGCTGATGGGCGCTTTACGCGCTAGCCTACACGACGCGCGTTGGTGACCGCTACAAGCGCTAGTCTTCGCGATGCGCGTTGGTGTGCGCTGCACGCGCTAGTCTACACGACGTGCGTTGGTGCGCGCTACAAGCGCTAGTCTACGCGATGGGCGTTGGTGTGCGCTGCACGCGCTAGTCTACACGACGTGCGTTGGTGCGCGCTACAAGCGCTAGTCTACGCGATGGGCGTTGGTGAGCTCTGCACGCGCTAGTCTACACGACTTGCGTTGGTGCGCGCTACAAGCGCTAGTCTACGCGATGCGCGTTGGTGTGCGCTGCACGCGCTAGTCTACGCGATGCGCGTTGGTCTGCACGCGCTAGTCTACGCGATGCGCGTTGGTGTGCGCTGCACGCGCTAGTCTACGCGATGCGCGTTGGTGTGCGCTGCACGCGCTAGTCCACACGACGCGCTGCACGCTGGTCTGCGCGACGCGCATTCATATGCGCTACACGCGCGTGCATTGATCACGTTATGCGCGTCTACGCGATGCGCACGGGTGCACGCTACACGCACGCGCCCTCAGCTGCGGTCAGGAAGTGCCAAGCTTACGAAAAGATAAACGCCTTATAATTTTCACCTATTCCCTTAAAACTCTTACAGATCCGACAAATTCTAGATCTTGTAGGATATTTTCGTAGACATATCCAGAATCGTGCTACAAGGTTTGACTGAAAAGTTTATTTGGAGTTCACATCAATAACAAATTAGACAAGGCTTGATACGATTGTCTGACGAGAGTGACCAGTGAACCCAGAATCAGAACCTCCCACGGAGGTTCACACGGACGCAAGTTAGTAGTATTGTGGTAGTATCTAGTATTGACCTATGCTGATGATGGGATGCGTGTGGTAGCATATTCCATTCGGTAAAGTAATCGTTAGCTGTCGTAAAGGCTTCATTACACTTTTGCTATAACTTTGTTAAATTACCCTCAACGTTTTTGTTATTACTTTATTAGGTTACTCTCAAATTGACAAAACATAAAAATGGTCTGCTCCTTTTTTTCTGAGAGGCGCCCAATGGTCGATACGAACACAGGATTCCGCTTTCCAGCAAAGAAAAGGAGTTGTACTGCCACATGCTGATTATCTCAATCGAAATTATATCGGTCAGGTCAGTAAAATATCAAGGCCTCTTAACTGGACACAAAAAGAATAGACTGCAGAGGAGGGCATGGTTCTGTCACATGAAGTAGTGTACCAAAGTGTTAAGGGTCATCGCAGAAGGAAGATAAAATCAAACGGATCACAATATTTCAACAAAATTTATTTAATATTTACTTTTTACTATTTACTCCTCAACCGAGATTACAAACAAAGTTTTACTGACCTTAGTGATCTAATCGCGTCCGCCCTCTGACTGGCGTTTCACTCGGAAGCCTGACACACACTCCGTTTCACAATACTTTGACGTTTGACGTGTCAACGTCAAATGTCAACTTGTCACTGTCAAACTTCAAACTAATGGGAGTATCTTATGAAAATAATAAACAAGCCAACAATTCTGTAACAGTCGGCCATCCTATGGGAACGAGTCTCTTCGTTCTAATTAACTATAATTTATATTTCCATTATACATTGTTTAACTATATAATAAAATTGAATGTATCACTCGCATCACTTTTATAATTACCTAAATTAAGATTTTTACTGTACGTATATAATTACATACACTTAAACTACTACAGAACCTTCTACTATGGTATAGCTGCGTGGCTTAAAGGTTACTTCCTTCACCAGTAAGTCACACAACTGCGATGTCTCTTACCAATCGTGGGCGGCGAGGTCGTTACGCCAATCTTGCCCGGCTCGAGAACACCCCTCACTACTATGGTATAGCCGGCCGCAAAGGTTACTTCTTTCACCAGAACGACACACAACTGCGATGTCTCTTACCAATCGTGGGCGGCGAGGTCGTTTACGCCAATCTTGCCCGGCTCGAGAACACCCGTCACTACTATGGTATAGCTGCATGCCGCAAAGGTTACTTCTTTCGCCAGAACGACACACAACTGCGATGTCTCTTACCAATCGTGGGCGGCGAGGTCGTTTACGCCAATCTTGCCCGGCTCGAGAACACCCGTCACTACTATGGTATAGCTGCATGCCGCAAAGGTTACTTCTTTCACCAGAACGACACACAACTGCGATGTCTCTTACCAATCGTGGGCGGCGAGGTCGTTTACGCCAATCTTGCCCGGCTCGAGAACACCCGTCACTACTATGGTATAGCTGCATGCCGCAAAGGTTACTTCTTTCACCAGAACGACACACAACTGCGATGTCTCTTACCAATCGTGGGCGGCGAGGTCGTTTACGCCAATCTTGCCCGGCTCGAGAGCACCCTCACTATAACTATATTTCAATCACTCTAAAATTATGCGTTCACTCCGTTTTACAATCATTAATGTTTGTCGTCCTAAATCTGTAATTATTCAATCTCATATCATCAAATTACAATTACTCATTGACACTGTTTACAGTTGAAGAGCAAGTAGCAGTGTCTTCGCCAAAATTAGATGATAAGTACATTACTCAGGCTCAATTCAATTTTATGATTTAAATCCCTCATCAATCACTTATACACACGCATACGTATGTACTCGATAATTTACAATCATTTTTCACATCCTGCCTACATACATCACTATAATTAAATCACTAAAATTATGCATTCACTCCGTTTTACAATCATTAATGTTTGTCGTCCTAAATCTGTAACTATTCAATCTCATATCATTAAATTACAATTACTCATTGACACTGTTTACAGTTGAAGAGCAAGTAGCAGTGTCTTCGCCGAAATTAGATGATAATTAGGTACATTACTCAGGCTCAATTCAATTTTATGATTCAAATCAATCAATCAATCACTTATACACACGCCTATGTATGTATTCGATAATTTACAATCATTTTTCACATCCTGCCTATATACATCACTATACTTAAATCACTTAAATTAATGCATTCACTACGTTTTACAATCATAAATGTTTGCCGTCCTAAATCTGTAATAAATCTGTTATCATTAAAATACAAGTACTCATTAACACTATTTTCAGTTGAGGAGTAAGTAGTGGTGTCTTTGTTAAAATTAGATGATACATTATTTAGACTTAATTAAATTTATTGCAAGGTTTTTTTTTCGCAACCCGTAATAATACCGTCACTAGGTACATTATAGGTATATTTCGCTATTAACTCGTTCACGTGTATTTTTATGCCGTATTCGACGCTTTAACTCTCTTATTTTAAATTGACATATTATAACGATCGCAATATCCTGGTATCTTTTTTTTTTTTTTTTTTTTTTTTTGAGCATCTTCAGGCTCCTCTTTTTCTTGAAATTACGCGCCGATTTAAATAAATTACTTTATTAGTCTTTTGCAAACAGAATGCCCAAAACTATGGATGATCGTAAATTCCCTGATGGAGTTAAACTTTTCAACGCAAAAAGAAAGTCTATTATACAAAATTTACTAATGAAAGGATCAATTATTTACCATTACCTTTGACCCAATGTTAAAGCATCAGCTTGATGATCTTTTTTTTTTATGGGTATTTATGTATTCAATGATTTAAACTCTAGTCTTAATGACTTCAAATAGTATTTATTTCTTATTGTAATTGTTGAGATTTTTTTCTTTAAAGAATCTTATTTAATATAACACTAATCTCTGTAGTCTCTAATAAATTAATTATCTAACGACATATGTACTTACTTCTGAAAATGTGACGGTTTATACACAAAATCTTGCATGCTATTTCAATGGCTGAATAGGCAAGGATTATCTTATTCATATGATGTAACACCATTGTGTACCCTATTTATCGCAAATAGAGAATCTATATTTGAATAAAATAAAATGAAATCAAATTTATTCCCTTTGAAGTTTTTTTTTATTTTTTCATTTTTTTTTATTATTTTTTATTATTTAGTGTTTGAATTTTTGTGACTCTACCGGGGGTTCGGAAATACTACAGACTGAGAAGAACACCCCAAGAAACTCAGTCCGGTCCCTATGAAAATTCATCTTATAAAGTAATACAGGTTTATTTTATGTAGAATATAGTAATGACCTGCGCTAATATTTATGGCCACAAAATGTTTATGACCTGTGCTTAATGTTTCCGATGAGTCATGCAAGCATACTTAGTAGGTATCTATTCTTTTCGTCATTTTTTTTTTATTATTCCGTGGTCAGAAGGAAGAAGGAAACAACCTGGTCTACTAACAAAAACTCCCTCCACTTAACCTGACATTTCTTGACGTTGTTCCAAGTGAATGGTGACTTCTCTACAAGAACCTCATAAGTCTCACTCATGACCACACCCGCCTCTTCACAGGGAAGGTTCAGTACTTAGAGGGTAAATAATCTAACAAGGCTGTGACAGCGTGTTCAGAGATTCCTTTCACTGCCAATAATTACGCTACCATTTGGAAGGCACTTCTAGAAAATTATTAGGCTAGCATCCAGGTTCAAGTTTCGTACTACATCACTAAATATTAATGACACCAATGCAACCATATGACAGCTTTGCGGACGACACAGAATCTCTTAGATCTTTGTTGGATATTGATTAACTTCGCATACATTTATCGTTTGAGCTATTAACCGCCTACTGTCGCGAATGCAGTTTGAAAATTGTTGAGACGGAGGCGATTCTGTTTTCAAGGCAAAGTCGCTCCCTAGGTGAAATCTCAAATTTGACTGAAGTGGGATCGAATGGAGTCGTTCTGTTTGATGCTTGGGCACTATGCTAGATCATAAGCTCAATTGGAGTGATAACACAATAAGATTAAAATTTGAGGGCACTACAGCATTGAACGTTTTAACTCCCATTCTCAATTGAGGATTCCTGCCTATTAGTGAAACTAAATTGACTTTATATTGCACCATATGACCTGGTTTTACTTACGTTTGCCCAGCCCAGTCTGGAGCAGTACTAGTCATCAACCTTAATAGTCTTCTAGTTGTCCAAAACAAGTTACTTAAGTGCGCACTCAACACTCCCTATCTAACAAATTTAATAGAACTACATATTAAAACAAATTTACCAAAAATTTTATTTCAACAGTAAACCAAGTAGAGCCTGTAGGAAAAGACTTCTGTTTATCCACAACCACAACCAACACAAGTTACCTCACCACTTGTTTCTTGAGTGCGATAAATAGACTCTCATAGTGCCCGCTCAGGACCGTACCCTACGCCTGTCGGAGCCTTGCGCGCGTTGAGCAGTTATACGGACTAGGAATATAGATACATATGATCGGTGGCGCCGCCTTTGCTGTGGCTATTGATAAATGTGTCTGACTGCTAATAAACCAATCTTTTGTTTTTGTTGCATTTTCAATAGAAAACTTTTTTACTATGTTAATACCTGTATATTTAAAGGGGTATTTTATGCACATCTGTATAACCTTTCTGTAGGCTGGGTAACTCCACTGATCAACCAACTGCATATCAGAAAATTGAATGCTATGTGAAAACCAATTGATTAACTAAACATGTCTAATTCAAAACTTAAGTAGTACACAAAACGAGACAACAAAATAGAAATTGTTTATTAACATGTAATGCTAACTATACCTTGCTAAACTTAATCATTGACGATGCTCCTTGCAGGACACACCTTCGTTCCATCCTTCAACTCCCACGCCATAAATCCGATTTCTATTCTTACTCTTTTTCAGTTCATGCGGTTAGATTGTGAAATTCCCTGCCACCTGATATCAGAGACGTTAACACAGTTGCGAATTTTAAGAAGAAAGTCCTCGAATACTATCTCTCTACCACTTAACAGATAATGCCTTTTTTATTTATAAAAATGTAATCTCACGTATGTAAGTATTTTTATTTGTTATAAATATGTATATACACACATATATATACATATATATATACACATATATATATACATATATATACACATATTAATATTTTTGTATTTGTATAGTATGTATAATTAGTTGATTCTACCTAGTTATCTCACACACTTCTACCTCTCTGAATTATTCAACATCATGTTCTCCTCTCGCTGGCCTGCTGGAAGAGATTTCTTATAGAAATAAGCAGTGCCATTGTACTCTTTTTTTCCTAACTATGTATCTCTGTAATATATTATGTGTGTACATAAATTGTTAAATAAATAAAATAAATAAATCATTTTTAACGCAGTACCTACCTCATTATAATTATAATTTTAACGACCTAAATTAAATACATCAATTAATTCTTTAAAAAAAACGTCAAATCATTGTGTACTGTAACCTTATTTAATATGTTATCCTCTAGAATCAAATTATCACTAGAGATTTCACATTTTATGTATGCAATAAAGACTTTGAACGTTCAATAAAATCAGTAGATTTCTTCCCAGAACAGTTCTGTAATACAGGATTTGTCTTACCAAGATTAAAAATTGACAATTGCCAATACACAACATAGGAACGAAATCACTCGCCTTGATCTCACATCGCTTATAATCAATCCACGCACAGCAATGTACCGCGGTATCATTTTCGTCCTCGCATACATCTCTCACAATACTCTCGCCCGCGCAACTATCAAACACTCGCTCGCAACAATCACACACGACGCACGCTCAAAATAAAAACATTCGCTTCTCACAACAAAACTTAATTTTGCTTAACGCAACTAACTCCTTCGCTTGAAACGCTTACGCAACGCTTTTGATAACTCGAAAGTGTCCCTATTAACAAACATTACGAAGTCTGTGACACCTTTTTATTTCAACTCTTACTCGAAATGACATCGATTGCCACTCTGATCACACTGATTCACCTCGGGTCCCACCGCTAACGCCAGTTCCTTACTTTAGAGAAAAAGTTAGAAGCTAACCCCGGCCTACGCTTTAATTATAACAATATAATTCAAAATCATATCGATCAAGGATCACATATTTCGAAAATGGCTCCTAAAGGAGGTCGACGATGAGTCTTCCTCAAAGCGCCCACGATACACCCGTCTGTTGCCATGACATACCTACCTCAAGGAGGCGTATCATATTGATAATGGTTATGGAACCACAAGTCGGAAATCGCTGAACGACACACTTTACAGGTTCAAATTAACGAATCAATGTTCTTTATCTCTTAAATCGATCGATTAAACTCACGCATGTACTCAGTCACCGTGATCGCTGTTATAGAAAAGGTGTATTTTCAATTACAGAAAGCTCGTTCCCGCTCATCACTCTTTTCAACGCATACTTACTACAAATAAGATCGTAGTCTTGAAGGAGTGTAAACCTGGCGACGGGTGCCACTCCAACTTCGTCGCAAATGTACCCGGTGTTCATGAGAGTTCGTTGCAGAACCTTGGTCGCTCATTCTCTGAAAGCTCGAAAATTAACAAAGTATTAGATTTTATCCCGTATGCGTCACTATAATCTGATAACTGTTCTATCACAAGTTAAGAAAAACCGTATTATGAAATCGAGAAGAAAAAAATAGGGTAGACTAAAAGTGTAAATCCATTTGCATCTTGACTAATTCGAGCAAAAATTATAATTTATTTTTATATTCCTGACTTGTTAAATATGTAAATATTAAAATTATGCATATTTTTCTTATAACTCAACATCACAAAAGTTTTATTCATTAGATTCTACTGAGGTCAAGTAGGTGAATCCGAATAAAATCCTATTCCATCCATCAAACCGCGATAAAAAACTTCACAAGAAATGTGTTTTACTATGTCAATGAGGCTACTTTATCTATAGAACACTGTATTTTTAAATAAAAATAGTTTCTTTCACTTCATTTATCAATGATGGCCACCGTGCTCGTGGGGTGGATTATAACGAAATATTGTTTTACTTCGAGATTATCCCACTTCTGAGATGTTAAGGGTCATCGCAGAAGGAAGATAAAATCAAACGGATCACAATATTTCAACAAAATTTATTTAATATTTACTTTTTACTATTTACTCCTCAACCGAGATTACAAACAAAGTTTTACTGACCTTAGTGATCTAATCGCGTCCGCCCTCTGACTGGCGTTTCACTCGGAAGCCTGACACACACTCCGTTTCACAATACTTTGACGTTTGACGTGTCAACGTCAAATGTCAACTTGTCACTGTCAAACTTCAAACTAATGGGAGTATCTTATGAAAATAATAAACAAGCCAACAATTCTGTAACAAAAGCGAGTTTTTCGATCAACTTGCGTAAATGTGTTTTACTTAGAACAGAGCGAGCTACACTTAGGGTGTCTCTGAGAGATAACATCCGAAACAATGTTATCTATTAGAGAACCAGAGTAGTCAACGTAGCTCGCAGAGTAAGTACATCATAGTGGCCATGGGCTGGCACATCTATAGTAGAACCAACGACCTGGACAAGGCCGTAGGAAAGGATGCGAAAGGCGTAGAACCGTGTAAATTGGGAGAGGTCTACATCCAGCAGTGGACTGCTGTAGGCTGATTGATGATTGATTGAGAAGTCATAAACTTGTACTTCTTGAGTTTTTTTTTAAGAACATAAAACCCCGTTTCCAGTAATACCTATACTTGGATGCATGCATTGGATTGAATTCTAGACAGGATGTAGCCGAACGGTTTGGGACAATGACAAATGTAGTGTTCCTTTTCTGTACAGCAACGCTGATTTTACTGTCAAAGGTTAGTCTGCTGGTTGTGTGAAATTCGTGAAAGAAATGGGGCCAGAGATTTAGGTACTACGTTACACCAAAGATGCACCACGCAAACAGACAGGTCCACTTACGCTTGAACTGTACTCAACATGATCTGAATCGAAGTCAATTAATTAACCCCCGACGAAAACACGTGTTGTTGTGGGTGTAACCTGTGTGTTTGTCTGTGGCATCACAGCTGCCTAACGGATGGGCCAATTTGGATACGATTTGTTTTTATTTCAGAGCCGAGGTGATTAATGTGTCTTAGCTATACATTTTGAACATCATCACTTTCTAGGTGATGAAGGAATTTCTCCTAAGCTTCGCAGAACTGATCGATCTGAAATTTGGCGTACTGTTGTTTTAATGGTATTTCAGCGACATGGAAGCGTCGAACTTACTGCTCTAATGGGTAGTCTGCGGGATGCCCGCATCCTCAGAGAGATGCAGCATTTGCACCAAGATGGGGCTCGTTGCAGCGGTCTTAGTATCGAGGTATTGCTGATGAACAGTTTAAATATTTGTGTTTAAGTATTTTTGTGGAAGTTGCAGCTGACCTTTACGTTATTAAACGGAGGAAGTCTCATTTTTTCCTGGGTCTCATAAAGAGAAACTAAACTACCGTCCCACTGATTTGGTCGCTAGTCTGAGATGTGCCATTGGGAGGTTTGCAACTAAACTGTAAATCAAAAAGGTGCAGAAGTCCCTACGATCGGGTTACTGAAGAGTAACTAGGTACCGTAAGGTTCACACGTGGATCGTAATAGAGGTTCACCTCGCGTGTTTAAATGTTAACAATTTGTGTTTTCACAGGTTCAATGTAAAAATGCAAGTTGGACCCTGGTATGGTAGATGGTGGTCCATGCGAGCGCCGCCGAGCGGATGACGGGCTGCGTGCGGCCCAGTTTATGGTGGTATGGCAGGACGAATGGTGGCCTGATACCTGCACTGCATTCTTCGAGTGGCGAGTTGACAGTAATATTGACAACATTTACTATGACAGGTTCTTGTATGGGTAACCACCACGTGACCACTTTGTTATTTTGCGAGCGTTTCCGTGCTTCGGAAGGCACATTAAGCTGTTGGTCCCGGTTGCCAGTAAAATGGCAATCATTAAGCAAAGTTAAAAAAATTTTAACAGTGGGCAGTCACAACCTGCGCCTGTCCATATCAGCACAGCGATATGACTCAGCACAGCACCTATTACGTGGTACAACATCTATAGGTGAAATGTGGGCACATAATGTGCTTCTGCCTACCCCTTAGAGGATAAAAGGCGTGACCATATGTATGTATGTATGAGTTGTCGGTGTTGACTTAAGTGGCGTGTGCCTGACGGGTGCGTGTCATCTGAACGCAGCCAGTGTTGGTGAAGGAACAGAATACGGGATGTTCCATGCTGACATGCTGGGTGCCAGTGTTCTGTATGGGTACAACTTTTGTACATATATGGGTACTAGTTTTATGTATAAGTGTTAGTTTCGTATATAGGACGGACTGCGGGACGTTCTTATTGGCAGACTGCGGGATGCCAACTCCATGTAGAGGACGGACTGCGGGACGTTCCTTTTGGCAAATAGACTGCGGGATATTTGCCCTACGTGGTAGTGTAAAGATGAATGTTGGTGTACAGGACGGACTGCGGGACGTTCCTATTGGTATGCCTGTGGGATGCCAATTCCCATGTAGTTAGAGGACGGACTGCGGGACGTTCCTTTTTCGGCAAACAGACTGTGGGATGTTTGCCCTACAATGAATTGGTAGAGTGATGATGAATGGTAAATACTTGAATCCAAGTGTGAATGAATCATAAACCTCGTATGAATCAGAAATCCTCATATAGTTTGCCTTTTAATGTGCGAACGTAATCACATTAAATGAATGTGGTGATGTGTGATAAGCTGTGTGCTATTTATCTTAGCTAATATATTTTGGACTGTACGTTGGAAGGCCTTGAAAGGTTGATGGATACAACAATTAGGTCTTTGTGTTACATTGGCACATAGTAATGACATGTTATTTCTAATTGATTTTAAAAGCCGCCTCGATGAAAGCATCGCAGCTCATGCCGATGAGCGTGTTCAATCCCGAAGCTAGTCCATCTGAACCGATGACTGTTGAGGTTCAGACATCTTATATGCAGTCGAGGACGATGCATGGTCAGGAGAGGCCGTGTAGAAGTCGACTTGTCTATGACTAGATTTCCAATATAAAAAGGCGCGCAATGTAGTGGACGCCCTCTTTTCGACGGTCGACCGCTGCAGAGTAAAGAACTACACACCCTGGTGATCAGTGTGATCCATGTGATATTAGTGTCGCCGTGATTGTAAGAATGTTCTAAGTTACTTACTGATTAGCTACTTGTGTAATGATTACGTTCAGGGTGTAGTAAAATTTGTTAAATAAAGTGATAGAAATCTGCTTTGTTAATCTCAGTGTATATTTTTTTATTAACATTCCTGGTGATTGCTAACAATATTATATAAAACAAATAATGGAAGGTGAAAATGAAATGGAAAGACTATTTATAAAATTAAAAATGGAAATGGACAAACAAACCGAGACTATAACAAAAAAGGTTGAAGAGACATTAAAAATAAAATTAGAAAAAATTGAACAGGAAAACCAAATGTTAAAGATAAAGATGGAAGATCTGACTGGAAAAATTACGAAATTAGAAAGAGACGCCAGAAAAAATAACTTAATAATTCACGGCGTAAACGAAACGGAAACTAATACAAAAGAACTTATAACCCTAATCAAGCAATTAATAAGAAGCAAAGCCATAGAAATTGCAGACACAGAAATAACGAACGCCAGAAGACTGGGCAAACAACTGGACGGGAAAAAGAGACCAATCGTATTTACGTTATCATTGGCATGGAGAAGAATAGAAATATTGAAAAACAAAAATGGCCTTCCTAATAAAATATACATAACAGAAGATTACCCCAAAGAAATTCTGGACAAACGAAGAGAGTTGGTTATACGAATGAAAGAGGAGAGGGAAAAGGGCAATTATGCAGTTATCAGATATGACAGATTAATAGTTAAAGCAAACAACAAAAAGGATACCAATTCGTATAAAGAAAAGCGCAAACGAATAGATGAGACATCACCTTCCAATAAAAGAACAGAAAATGCCCTCCCGATACACAATCCTCAGAAGAGAAATAAAATGGATTCATTCCTATTCTCAAGACAACGAGCTACGGGTCCAGACACAAACAAAAATTCGGAAGACAAGTAGCAATTAACCTTTGCAAAAAATCAGACCTACAAACTAAAAAATACACAAGGAACAAATACTGAAACTACACTTTAGGAACCCCAAGCCGGTTGGTCACCGTGGGGGATTATGACCACACCCTCAAGACAATACCCTCTAGGAACAATATCTCAACAAAAACAACCAACAACAAGAGATTATATATAGCAACACTAAACGTGAGAACCTTGATGGCAGACGCTCAATTAGTGGAGTTAGAGAAAGCAGTGGAAAGAATCAAATGGGATATCATAGGTCTCTGCGAAGTGAGAAGAATTGGCGAGGAAGTCAGAGAATACACAGATTATTTATTTTATTACAATGGAAAACAAAAAGGACTTTATGGAGTGGGATTTTTGGTGAGAAAGCATCTCAAGAAACTTATTACGGAATTTGTTGGGGTATCAGACCGAATATCCGTTTTAAATATTAAATTAACCGATAGTAAGCACCTATGGTCAATTGTGCAGGCATACGCTCCTACAAACGGAGCCTCACAAACCGAGAAAGATCTTTTCTACCAAAACCTTACGGAGACTATGAAAAGACTGGAGAAAAACATTATTATAATGGGTGACTTTAACAGCCAAATAGGAGTAAAAACCAATAAGGATGAATTTACAATGGGGAAATATTCATATGGAAACAGAAACGACAGTGGAGTACGTTTAATCAACTTCTCTATGGAACACAACTTAAAGATAATGAACACATTTTTTAAGAAGAAAATCCTGAAAAGGTGGACATGGTTGCATCCCAACGGCAAAGATTCCTATGAGATTGACTTTATACTCACAAATTTGCCAAAAGTCTTTAATGATGTCAGTACAGTTAACCAGCTTAACTTTAGTACAGATCATAGGATGGTAAGGGGAACCATAAAATACAAAACCAAGAAAAACACAAGGAGAAATATAAAACCAAAAAAATGCAACATAACGCTACCAATTCCAGAAAATTTACTAAAAGATATAAAAATGTCACTCCACGAAAAAATCTTACCTGAAACAATTCAAGACGAATACAATGGACTAGAGAAAGAAATACTGAAGATTAGCAAACTGTACACAACAATAGGAACAAAAGATAAAATAGGGCCACAGGCCACTGCCTTAATACAAGAAAGGAAACAATTGTTAGGCAACAGAAAGGAAAACAAGAAAAAGATTGCAGAAATCAGTAAACAAATTAATACATCGATCAGAAGTCACAGGCGACAACAAAGGACATTAATTATTCAAGAGCATATTGAAAAAACAGGAGGTGTAAGAAAAGCACTTGCACAACTAAGCGAACACTCATCATGGATACCAAATTTGAGACACACAAATAATAAAACAGGATCGACAATAGCCAATAGACAGAATATTAATCAAATAGCTACTAACTTCTACCAAACACTCTATAGCAATAATAGAATTCAGGATGTGTATGACTCACCAGATGCGTTTGAAGAAGAGCCTGCAATAATAACTGATGAAGTGAGAAAATCTTTTCTGACACAAAAGCTGCAAAAAGCTTCGGGACCAGACAAGGTAAAAAATGAACTTTTGAGAGGAACTGTCGAAGAAATTTGTCCCACTCTGACACAATTGTTTAACAAAATATTAAAAACAGGAACCATCCCGAAACAGTGGCAAGAGTCTCACATTATTCTAATCCACAAAAAAGGCAGCAAAGATGACATAGGAAACTACAGACCCATCAGTTTAATCTCAAACATCTATAAAATATTTGCCAAGGTCATTCTAAATCGATTAAGCAACATACTGGACGAAAACCAACCCATTGAACAGGCGGGATTTAGGAAGGACTTTTCGACTATTGACCATATTCACACCGTAAAGCAAATCCTTGAGAAGTATAGAGAATATGGAAAGTATATTTACTTGGCATTTATAGACTATACAAAGGCATTTGACAGTTTAAACCAAGACCATATCTGGAAATGCTTAAAGGACCAAGGTGTCAACCCAATATATATAGCTTGCATTAAAAACATCTACACAAACAGCAAAGCGAGGATACAACTAGAGACTATAGGTAGTGAATTCCCAGTCAACAGTGGAGTGAAGCAAGGGGACCCCCTTTCTCCGAAGCTCTTCTCTGCTGTCCTCGAAAACGTATTCAGGAAACTAAATTGGGAACAGCTTGGTTTAAACATTGATGGGTCTAGACTGAATCATCTTCGCTTTGCAGACGACATAGTACTGTTTGAGGAAAACCCGACTAAACTAGAACAAATGATACAAGACCTGGCAAATGCAAGTGAATCAGCTGGACTTGAGATGAATGAGGGAAAAACAAAGCTCATGACAAATTCAGCGGAAGTGAATATAACTATAAACGGAAATACTTTAGAATATGTAAACGAATATACTTACCTGGGTCAAGTTATTGCCATGGTTGATCAAACAGATAAAGAAATAAATGTAAGAACCGCATCAGCTTGGAGAAGATACTGGAGTTTAAAAGAAATAATGAAAAGTAAAGACTACAACCTTCCTACTAAAAGAAAAACTTTTAATACTTGTATACTTCCTTGCCTCACTTATGGATGCGAGACATGGGCACTGAGTGAAAAGCAAAGAGACAGCCTAAGAAGCTGCCAAAGAGCGATGGAAAGGAGTATATTGCATGTAAGAAAATCTGACAGGATTAAAAGTGAAACTATAAGGGCAAAAACAAAGCTTACAGACGTATTACAGAGAATAGACAAACTAAAATGGAGCTGGACGGGGCATATGTTGCGAAGTAAACAGGATAAGTGGAGCAAAACCATCACCAACTGGTACCCCAGGGATGGAAAGAGGCGTAGAGGAGGACAGTACAAAAGATGGGAAGATGAGATCAAGTCCTTAGCTGGGCCTTATTGGAGGAGAGCAGCCCTAGACAGGCTACATTGGAGGGAGCTTGAGGAGGCCTTTGTCGACAGACAATTAGAAATTAGGGACATAATATAATGAATTAAATATGTAACGATGAATATCAATCTATTGAAATTTTATTTATATAATATTCAATTACGATGATAGCAATGAGTTAAAAGGGACAAAGTATAATTAATCTTTGATTTAAAACATAATGATAAATGCAATGCAATTTATTGAAATTTATTAAGATTTATCAAATAATGCATGTAGTATTTTTTATATTTTCATTTAGGGACATAGTATAATTAATTTTAAAACACAATTATGATGATAAATGTAATTTAATTTATTGAGATTTTATTAATATTATCTTTTAATTTTATCAATTTATTGAAATTTTATTGATATTATTTTTTTAATTTTATCAATTTATTGAAATTTTATTAATATCATTCTTTATATATTCATTTAGGGACGTAGTATAATTAATTTTAAAACACAATTATGATGATAAATGTAATTTAATTTATTGAAATTTATTAATATTCATCAAATAATGCATGTAATAATTTCTGAAATAAAGGCTTATTATTATTATGCTCTTTATTCAATAAAATAACTTATATAATACATTTTTAAATATAGTTATAAAAAAAATACATTTAAAAATATAAAATATAGTATCCCACATATTATTATTATTATTCCATTTATTTTTCATTCATAACATATCTTAATACATTTTTAAATAAATAATATAAAAATAAAAATCTATTTAAAAATATAAAAAAATAGTGTCCCACCGGCATCGGGTGCAGAGACCAAGCTACCGGTGGTTAGGGCTTCAGAGACAGGAACCTCCTCACAATGCGTGCCGTGTCGAGAAGTACTGCCTTCTGTATCAGGCCCTTGATCCAGCCGTCTAACGAGAGCCTCTTTAGATGGTTATCGAGGCTCTTTGCCATCAAGCCGTGGACTGAAACGATAATTGGAACAATAATTGCCGAATCAACATGCCACATGTCAACAACCTCATGAGCCAGATCCAAATATTTAATTTCTTTGTCCTTTTCTGCTTTAAAGAGGTTGTCATCATGAGGAATGCTGATATCGATAATTATTGCGAGGCGTTCCAATCGATCTATCACCACTATATCAGGCTTATTGGCAACAATAGTCCTGTCAGTGATGATAGATCGATCCCAATATAGTGTGACCTGACCATCTTCGAGAACTGGGTCGGGCACATATTTGTAGTATGGTACTTCAAAATCTACAAGATGGTATTTAAGAGCAAGTTGCTGATGTATAATCTTGGCCACTTGGTTATGTCTGTGCAAATATTCTCCGTTGGCAAGACGAGAACAGCCAGAAACAATATGTCTGAGGGATTCTCCGGGACAATGACATGCCCGACAGATGTCAATTGTACCATCCTTCAGAATATGTTTTCGGTAGTTCTTAGTCATAACAACTTCGTCCATTATGGCAAAGACAAAACCTTCGGTTTCGCCGAAAAGATTACCGAACTGTAACCAAGATACGGACGCTTTTAAATCAATATCAGGCCCATTTAAGGCCCGATAAAAGCGTCCATGTAGCTGCTTGCTTTTCCATACCTCCTTGCGATCGTCAGCACTAAGTACTACAGGTTTGCGCCAGTTCTCTCTGCCCATAGCAAGCGGGGTGAGTCCCGTGTCCACTGCGACCACATTACGGTGCATATTGGAGTCTGTTTTTAGAAAGTACTCCCTAAGGTTGTATACCTCGCGGTTATGGAGGGTCTTAGCATTTAATAAGCCACGACCCCCACATTTCCGCGGGATATACAACCTCATTACTGATGATCGGGGATGATGCATCCGGAATGCAGTCAACAGTGTCCTTACTCGTCTATCAATTTTGTCGAGTTCAGTCTGAGTCCATCTGAGTATACCAAAAGAGTATATTAGGACTGGCATGACCCACCCATTGAAGGCGCGAAGCTTGTTACCGCCTGACAAAAGACTTTTTAACACTTTTTTTAGGCGGCCGAAGAAACGCTCCTGCAATGTCTGTTTCATACCAGTATCAGGTATTCCTAATGCTTGTGATATACCCAGATATTTGTAAGTTTCGGTTCCAGAAAGACAGCAAAGCTTAGTGGAGTCCGAAAGTTCTACCCCTTCAGATTCCACTATCACACCTCTTTTAACATGCATGACTGCACACTTGTCCACCCCAAATTCCATCCTGATGGCTCTACTGAAAGTTTCTGTTACTTTCAATAAATCCATCAGTTGCAATTCAGTGTGGGCAAATAATTTGAGATCATCCATGTAAAGGAGGTGCGATATAGCCCCACCATCTTTACGCAACCGATAACCCAGCCCTGAACCCTCTAGCATAGTACTAAGAGGATTCAGAGCTAGACAAAACCACAACGGACTCAGACTGTCCCCTTGAAATATTCCCCGCTTGATACTAATTGGTGCATCATTATCGCAAAAACGACGACACCCTGGATAGCAAAGGACCGTTTTCCACTGCCCCATACATGTCCTCAAGAAAGTACAAAGAGTTGTATCAATTTTATACAGCTCAAGTACCTTCAGAAGCCATGTATGTGGCACTGAGTCAAAGGCCTTCTTATAATCTATCCAACATGTCGCCAGATTTTTACGATTACGACGCACCTGTTGGCTGATGGTCATATCGATTAAAAGGAGCTCCTTAGTGCCACGGGCCCCACTTTTACATCCATTCTGAGAGATAGATAATATCGAATTTTTTTCTATGTGTTTAGTAATTTTGACTCTCAAAATGGACGTTAAAAGTTTATAGACGGTTGGTAAACATGTAATAGGTCTATAATTTTTGGGATCCGCAGCACTACCGGACTTATGGAGTAAGTGAGTTATACCAGTAGTCATAAAATCGGGCAGTGAACCCACATCTAGGGATGATTGAAATTGGGACGCTAAACGGCCATGTGAGCTTCGGAACCATTTTAACCAGAAATTATGCAGTCCGTCCGGTCCCGCTGATTTCCAATTCGGGAGCGAACGAACTGCATAAGCAACATCTTCGGCATCAATATAAACTGGTTCCATAACCTGTATATTCTCACACGACCGTTCAACATCCCTCATCCAATCACCCTCAGCATGTTCGACAGGCTTCGACCAGAGGTTCTGCCAAAACGTATTGGTAACTTTACCATCTGGTAGGGTAACGTCATTAACCTCTGGTAGATGTGAATTTTCCCATTTCCTGTAAACCCACTTCTCATCTCTTTGGAACATACGATTCTGGTTGTATCGATCAACCCGCTCTTTGTAGCGCCGAATTCGATTTGCCCATGCGTAAACTTTTTGTTTAAAAAGGTCGATGCGCTCTGTGACACATGATGCATATCTTTGAGGACTTATATCAGTCCCAAAGAATGCCTGTTTCACAAAGCGCATCACCTTCGGACGGGTATTGCCCGACCTGAAACTTATTAGTTTCCCGATGAGTGCCCTGGCCTCTGAAATACGCCTCTCAATCCTACACTGCCAAGCAGGTTTTGCAGACCTAGGTCGAGTAGCAGTTTCATTTGTATAAAATTTAACCTTAGCCACTCGACAAGCTGCAACCGCCGCACAGTACAGGATTGAGTGCGTATCACCAAGATCTTCACTATTGTCTAAATATTTAGACAATAGTGAATCCAGGGCACACACCAGTGCCATATTTCTTTTATGCATGGGCATACGAGGAAGACGTGGTCTACAATCTGCACGTGCAAACCGATATTCCAGAATCGCATCCTCCAAAGCACTCCTTAATCGATTGTCACATTGGGTACTTACGGATGTAGTCTCATCATTAACAACTTCCTCAGCAACTATAACAGGAGGTGTGTGAGTTTCCGACGAGGTACACACAACTTGCGACGAAGTAGTAATAAGGAGGCTATTCCGTACGTCAGAACGTAGCCTCTCAAGTGTCGGACTATCAAGCATATTACAACGCTGGATAGCCCGCACCTGATCCGATAATCGTTGTGATGATACGTTGACAGCTGGTTCAAGTTCCTGAAATACAGAAAGTAAACGGCCACGGTACGCAGTGAGGTTAGCACCTAGCTCTGAAGCCGCATAATATGCCCGCATGACGTTTTCATTAATTTCTTTAGTCCACTTCATGCGGTGCACATTACCACCGGTAGCGGGGGCCCTATTCGAGGCCGGTGGGCCTCGGGGTCCTAAGCTAACTGGTGGCCGGCCTCTCCCCTGCCGACGTACAGGTAGCGGCGACGTCGGTGGAGAGAAATACTCGTCACTGCTACTGTTGGAGCTCGACAATTCGCAGGCAGGTAATTTTACTGGAGCAGAATCCTTATGGTGCGAAGTGGAGCTGCATGACGAGTCCGGGGATGGAATGTGTGCATTTTGTTTGCTTTTGGCTCTTGTCAACATAATTTTTCAATATCCATTTTCATTTATTGTGATTGACATTGTCATGACATTTCAATATCGGTATATGTTTTTCTAAAATATCCATAGTATTACTTGATTTCATAAATTTATAGGTTCTATTGCTTTATTTCTTGATTTTATGTAATTCTGATTGTATATTTTCGTATTTTTACCAATAAAATTCAATAAAATATTTTAGTAGAAAAATAAATCTGTTGACTTTTGTAGTGTTGCCAATATATATATTATTATTATTATTATTATTACTTAATGAAAAAGCTAATGTGGAAGAGAAAAAAGTACTTTATTACGAAATATGATTCTATTTTACTGTAATATAGAGGTACCTACTTGACTGTTTTCTTGAATAATATACGAGATACATCGGCATTAATCTGAGGACGCCATGCGTTCGCAGACAGCTATAACGATTACAATAGTGAATCAATCGATTCTCAAGTGCTTTTTATAAACCTCTTTGACCGAATGGACTATTGGCTTGGCAGAGGGGAACGCTTAAGTAAGGCGTGTCCTGTGTTAAATAAGTCAAAGGTGAACATACATAAAACATTGAGAACTTCCTTTTTTTCGAAGTGGGATCTATCAATCTTGGTGTAAAGTTCTCATCAATACAAATCAATCAAGCCCAAACACAAGGTAACTGCTGTAAATTGTTAAAGAATGCCCTCGACTGTCTTCAGACTCTATCATCAGAACGACTCCAGACCTTCATTAAAATGTACAACATTAAAGCACTTAATTAAAAAGTTAACAAGCGCACTAGTTGTCCCTACAATTTTCGGTGGTTGCCCTCGTTTTCACCTGGATCCCATCATCAGATCCTGACCTGGTGAAAATTGGACCACCTCAGAAGTAAACCCTATTCAACAAAAATAGAAATGTTGAAATCCGTCTATAATTGACGGAAATATCGCTTAACATACATAAAAAAAACATGCAGACGAATTGAGAACCTCCTTCTTTTTTTAAAGTCGGTTAAAAATAGGGGGTGCCGTCATTTTGTACTCTTTACCGTCGTCACACAGGGCTTCCGTCGCCACACGGAGCAATTGCTAACTTAGTATATTTTTTCGATAAAAATAATAATAAGTTATTTTTAAGTTCTATTTTTTATTTAAAAACTTAGTAATTGTTGAGCAAAAGGATTTAGTTCATCATGCATGAGTATTAAGTTAATATGTACTTAGTTGCTATGATCAAGCATTCTGAGCAATTCAGTTAATATATGTCTGAGGAACGTGCGGGACGGACGTAGTTACCGGAGCGTGCACCGGAATAAAGATAAACAATGAACGACCTACTAATAAGGTACGTTAATATTGACCTTTTTAAAGTGTTGGAGAACCTTCTAAAGTTTCAAGTCTAATGTTGTGTAAATACCTATAATGCAGTCAGTAATTAGGTACCAAGGAGATTCATTCAAGAAGCGTTGAACTGCGCATGAGCTCGGCTTACTAAAATGCTTAAAACACACGTAGTTGAAGCAACTTTTCGCTGACACTTGTAGAACATTATTCAACGACCAATAATACATCTGAACTGTCACAAGTTGTACACACTAGCCGTGACGCATGACTTCGTCCGTAACTTACTTCGAACTGCACCACACACCTCGTAAAACATCCGTTTTATATTTAAACACATCGTCCACAGTTCATGACTGCAGCCCTAATATTTTCCGAAATCGGTAATAACTTCAACCCTCTATGTCACTTCCTTAGAGGTTGTTTTTTATTATATTACTTTATGACACCTAGTTTACTCCAAAGTCGTTAACGCCGGATCTAATTAATATTTCAGGATCACACTGATAGGACTGATATCAACATGGGAAGATATCACCATGGTGTACTGTACACTAAATCGCGATTTGTACACGCTCCCAGTTGGAGTGCTATTGACCGGTAAGTAGTGCTATTGACCGGTAAGTAGTAAGGTAATCTAATATGTATTTATTTATTACTTTCACACAACGCTATCTCATTCCAAAGTAAGCTAGGTATAACCAAAGACTTCTATATAAACTGAGGTAGACATGCCCTACGCACCGATTTTTGAAACCTATAAACTGAGCTAATTAGCAGCGTTGCTCGCACTGTTGTAAGTCAAAACTTCGAAAGTAGGTGCTCGACTTGCAATCGGAGTCCATACGCCTTCTCTTTTACTCTTTTTCTATTCGTATATTGCTATTGTGCGTGGTGACAATTACGTAAAAAATATTTATAAGTGAGTGTAGTCTTATTAATGTGTGTATTTGAGGATTGCTTTTGAAATCTCGTTTGTTAGAGTACGGCGCGTCTACCTCAGTTTATATAGAAGTCTTTGGGTATAACCTGCTTGTGTTACGGGCATTAGAGCATGGATATCAGTAAAATACATAGGTACTTATAATACATAGATGGAAAAACCCAGACACTCAAAACAAAAAAATTATTGATAACACAAATTATACTGTACTTTACTTTGACTGCCTCTGTGGCGCAGTCGGTAGTGATACCGCCTGGGGCGCTGGAGGTCGTGGGTTCGATTCCCACCGGAGACAAATATTTGTGTGACCCATAAATATTTGTTTCAAGAGTCTGGGTGTTTCTCGTATAATAATATTATGTATGTATTTATAAAGTATACATATAAGTATTAATATCCATGGTCTGATACCCATAACACAAGCACGTTATTCCTAGCTTACTTTGGGATCAGATAGCTTTATGTGAAATGTCCGTGAATATTTATTATTTATTAGTTAGGTGTAGTATATTCAACCGTTATCGCTATCAACAATTTCAAAAAAATTGTTCATTTAACAATCTATATCAACAAGATTATCGGCCAGCTCACTCACCTATCAGCAGAAATTCTTGATCCTGAGACTTGAAATGTTAGTGATCAAGCTATCCTTATAATTTAGGAATTCACCAGAGAGCATTTTTAGAAATTCCAGCCATCAATAGAACATACAAGTTTATCAAAGTATATCCCGAGCGAAGCCGGGGGGCACGAAGGTATACCTTCAATGATTTTGTTAAGTGATATTGAACCATAGTTATACGAGATGTCGTATGTCGTCGTATACGATGAAACACCACTGATGTTGCTCTCGCGCACTGCACGGCTTCAAATACAGAACAATTAACAATTTTAAGCTTTATTTCCAGACGGACAGCAGTTCGACTACATCGTGGTGGGCGCGGGCGCGGGCGGCGCAGTGGCGGCCTCGCGGCTGGCGCTCGCCGGCTTCCACGTGCTGCTGCTGGAGGCCGGCGGAGACCCCAACCTGCTCAGCAAGGTGTGCGATTTAGAAAATGATATCGAAAACGAAACATTCCATATATATTGTGTAAAAGAGTTACTTACTGGTATCCTGTATGTCATACTGAGCGAAGAAATTCTAGACTTCACACGAATCACTACATGTATTAAAATCTCTTAGTATGTTACCTTTCTATTGTTGCTGCTTTTCGTATCGAATGACTATAACATGTGTTTGCAGGTGCCCGCTGCAGCATTGGCGCTCATGGGTACAGATCTGGACTGGCAGTACAAGACTTTGTCGAACAACGTTTCTTGCCTCTCATCAGCCGGCAGGCAGTGTCGCTTCAGTCGCGGCAAGTGTCTTGGTGGGTCTACTTCCATCAATCATTTGCACTATCTACGTGGCAACAGGGCGGATTATGACGCCATAACTACTCCTGGTTGGAGCTACGGTGATCTTTTGCCCTATTTTCTTCGCTTTGAAGGTTTGCAAGATCTTAGCAAACTTCCACCAACCTCCAGGCTTTATCATAACACGACTGGCCCTATGGCGGTCGGTTTATTTAGTAATACTGAAAACCCATGGCATCCCCAGCTAATTAAAGGATTTCGATCTCTACACTTTCCGTTTAACCCAGATTTGAACGCGGAGTCACAAATCGGTGTCTCTCAAATAGTGGGATATGTAAACAGAGGAGAGAGAATGAGTACAGCACGAGGATACCTAGCAAGAGACGATGTCAAGAGAAAGCTTACGGTGGCTAAAAACACGGTGTGTACTGGAGTGATTATCAACGAAAATAACATCGCTAGGGGTGTCACTGCCGTCCAACGTTTCCGAAAGTTGAACTTATACGCTCGGAAAGAGGTCATATTGAGTGCAGGAACAATTAGCACTCCACAAATATTAATGCTTTCAGGTATTGGCCCAGCTAACCATTTGAAAAAAATGGGCATACCAGTAAAAGTTGACAGCCCTGTGGGGTCTGGTATGACTGACCACGTGTTGCCCGTACTTGTAGTGCAAGTTCAGCAAAACTGGGGACCTCTCGGTAAAATAGAACTGTTACTGTCAAAAATTCCTCAGTTGGTCGAATATTTATTGGAGAATAAAGGTGAGCTAACATCAAGCGGTCTCAGTGACATCGATGTGTTCGCCAATACTCATTGCTATGATTTTAAACAGAGGAAATTACTTAATGAAAGTTCGAATGGCAGTGACTGTAGAGTGCCAAATTTACAGATTATTCATTCATACATAGATAGGGATTTAGTTTCGCTTGTGGAAGGGTTCATTCAGCAAGGAACCGGTTTTAATAATAAAGTAATAAGGCAACTAAGTGAGGCGAATACAGACTATGGATTCATCGTTATATCACCTGTTCTCTTACACCCACAGTCAGTGGGCAACGTGCAGTTGGCTAGTAGAGACCCATTAGTGCCCCCATCTATTTACCCGAACTTCTTAGGAGACAGCCGAGATGTAGATGAGATTGTACGTTCTATCGGTATAGTGGAACAACTTATAGAGACACCTATTTTCGCTCAACAGAATGTTTCCTTGTTACGATTAAAGTTCTCAGAATGTCCTGACTATGACGATAATAAGCAAGATTACTGGCGGTGCTATGTGCGCCACACGACGTATGCTGGACAGCATGCAGCGGGCACTGCAGCATTAGGTAGAGTGCTTGACCCAAAACTCCGGGTGGTAGGAGTACAACGTCTGCGTGTTGCTGACCTGAGCGCGCTGCCCAGGGTGCCACGTTCTAACAGCGCAGCTGTGACCCTCGCTATTGGAGAAAGAGTTGTAGACTTTTTGCTCGAGGATAATAAATGAAGGACCATGGCTTTGCCCTAAAATTACTTATGAATGCGACGACGAAGTATTTAAAAAATATTTAACTTGTAAATAGTTCGTCGCCGTTCCCTTGTTATGTTGTGGGCAAGTTCGGATACAAAAGGTTTCGTACTTTTTACACGCACGATCATTCTGATGGCCATATAGGTAAACCTGTGGTTTATAATTCTTGCCAAGCAGTGATGCCTCGTGTTAAGACAAAACAAGTGTGGGTTTATTAGTTGGATCGAACCATCCCTCTGACTTCAGATTAATTGAGAAGATATGGTTCGCCGTAAACCATATTATCTTCTATTCTATCTCTCTATTCTATCTAACTAGTGCCAAGCTGTGCAGTGGTTAATAGTAAGCGTTTAAGCAGTCACACGAAATGTTTTATTTATTGTAACTATATGGCGTTAGTAGATTTCTAAATCGCGCTAACGTTAGTGTTAGTAGTTTTATAACATACGTGTAATTTATCTGTTTTGTGTGAACCTGTTTTACTCTGTGGTCTCTAAACTCTACATCTGTCACATTGACAGATATAGACGTTACCGGTTACTTGAATAGAAAACTTAAAATAATTTGTAATTACATTATTTTATTTCATAATGGATGTATAATATTAGTGAAACAATAGCAGTTAATGTTGTTTCTCCTTACAATTAAGACTATTGTTATTTAATGTCAAGAATGTTGTTAAAATGTGTTAAAACTAATTTATGTAGATACTTAATAATAAAATGTTGTTACTCCTTACAGGGCAACGCAAATTGGATATTGAAGTCTTATTATTCACCAGATTACCCAAAGATAATTACATTAAAATCCTTAAAATATTTTTGGTATAATGTACAACCTCACTTTGTCGTTTTATTAGTGTACCAAAAGTCGTCTACTCCCTGTTGACTAGTTCTGTTGGCAGAACTACTGGTAATATTTTTCCCATTAGTTCTGTGACTTATAAGACTATGCTTTACACCTGACTTTCGTAAACGATTCCCATCACCAGTTCTGTTGAGTAGTTCTGTTGGCAGAACTACTGGCAATTTTTGTTCCCATTAGTTCTGTGACTCATAAGACTATGCTTTTACACATGACTGGTCTTCACTATTCCCACTAGTTCTGTTACTGAGTATTACTTTCATTGGAAAGTTTATTGAATGGGTACATAATTATACTAACACAGTAAGTTTCTGTGCTTTGTAAGGCACGTTAAGCCGTTGGTCCCGGTTGCCAGTGAAATGGAATTTGATAAGCCAAGTTAAAGGCATTTGCCTTTGGCTTGAAATATTGGCCTGCACCTGAACAATTCAACACGGCAATAAGCATCGAATCATCACCTATTACGTGGGACAATATCTAAAGGTGAAATGTAGGCATAATGTCTGTGCCTACACCTGGATAAAAGGCGTGACAGAATGTATGTTTGTAATAAATTTGATGACATTCGTCTGTGAGCGTCGATTTGAACACCACGTATATACACCGTTCTTAGCAAAAGTCAAAGTCAGAGATACGCAACAGTTTGATTCGATTTCAATAGTTATATTTTAGTTTGAATAATGAAGTGTGCCGCTTGCAAATCAGTTTTCGCCGAAGGTATGGGTGTTCAGTGCAGTGGTTGTGGGAGGTGCTTGGACTTTGGATGCGCAAATATGAGTGAGACTGGTTGGAAGAAACTCGGTGCTGATCGTAGGTCTGCTTGGAAGTGTTCGGGCTGTAAACTGCTATCACCGGGCTCAGCTCCGGCCAGGGAACATGTTACATTGGAGAACATCATGAAGGAGATTCAAGAAATTAAGCGTAATCTTACCAGTTTACCGATAGTGGTCGAGGAAATTAAGAGCATCAAAGTGGAGCTTGGTGAATTGAGGTCTTCTTGTCAATTCATGAGTGGTAAGGTTGATGAATTAACTGCGCGAGTGAACTCCACGGAAAAAACGGTAGGGGAGCTTCAACTGAAATACACGGCGCTGGATGCTACTTTGGCCGAGGTGAAGCTTCAACTTTCAACAAGCGAGCTTAGATCACGCCTTAATAATATAGAAGTAAAAGGCGTGCCTCAAAAAAAGGATGAAAATCTATTTAATATATTAGATTCAATTGGTGCTAAGGTTGGCTATCAGGTCCCTAAGACTCAAATTAATTACATTTCTAGGGTTCCCTCGTATAAGTCTAAAGAGAAGTCTATAATAATTAGCTTTATAAACCGTTACGTCAAAGAGGACTTCATTGCATCTGCGCGAGCGTTTAAGTCATTGAGTGCACATGACCTGGGCTTTCAAGATGCATCGCAGCGAGTGTATGTCAATGATCACCTGGATGCGACCACGAAGGTTCTGTTAAATAATTCAAAAGAACGTGCTACATTGAACAATTATCAGTATGTATGGGTAAAATTTGGTAAAATTCATGTCCGTAAGAATGACTCATCTCGGGCAATTGTAATAAATAAACAAAATGATTTAAACAAGATTGTCTAATCGTGTGCTTAGCATATGTTATAAGTTTTATTAAAAATGCATATTTATTCTTTAAAGGTATAACTAAATTTAAGGTACGTGTACTTCGCAATTCATATTATAATGTCTGTATTAGCAACAGGTTGAGCGCCCCTGTAGCACCGCATCTAGCCGTCTCCCACTTAACCCGTCAAACTTTTCAACGTGCTGAGTTCAATATAACTGTCTCGCTCGCTCGGCAGTGCTGTTTAGTTGCTGTCTCATTAGATATAAGTTTGCCGTTCTTGGCTTACCCACATAATTCCAATTGTACATTTTATTATTGCATTGTGTGCAGCTTACTTTCATTTATTTTTTTATCAGTATGGAGCATAGAATGCATTTATCAACTTAACAATAGTGATGGCGTCTTTTAATTTGAATGTTGAGGATAGTAGTGATTTGAAAATATTTTACAATAATGTTCAAGGATTACGTACAAAAACACATACTTTTTATAGGAATTTGTGTCTCAGCTCGTATGACGTGGTGATTCTGACGGAAACATGGTTACATAGTGGCATTAGCGATTCTGAATTATTTGACCATCGGTACGTGGTGTGGCGTAGGGATAGGGATTATGATGTGACGGAGCAAATATACGGTGGTGGTGTACTCATTGCCGTGCGAAGGGAATTGGTGGCGAGTGTGCAGCCTCAATTCGCGTCTTCGGCGGAGGATCTCTGGCTTTCACTCGCGGTTAATAATAGTGGCAGTGGGGTGCGGTGTAACCTATATTTGTGTGTTTTATATTTATGTAGACAAAACATGGGGTTTACGTTTGATGACCAATTGTGTAATTATCTTGCGAAACTTGATAATATAGCTGTGAATTATCCAGACGATAATTACTTAGTTATCGGGGATTTTAACTTGAGCGGGATCGTGTGGCACTCTGATAGTCACACAGATGCCGGCGTCATGCTGCCAGTTTACTTTAGTGGAGCGAAGGAAGAGTCTTTTGTCGACGCGTTGCATACACATAATTTCAAGCAATATAATTATGTTACTAACAGTTACGGTAAAATTTTAGATCTTGTATTATCGAATAACCTTGATTTGTCCGTGTCAGAGTGTCATGATCCTTTAGTGCCTAATAATCCGAACCACACTGCCATTGTTGTTACATTGCAATCCCTTCAAACAACTTATTTAAAACCAGCGGCGAGAGTTAGGTACAGATTCGAAAAAGGTGATTATGATGCCATCGGCTTGGAAATTGAGAACATAGACTGGCGTAGTGTTTTTTCTAATAAGGGTGTTGAGGAATCAGTTCGCTATTTTTATGATTTTCTTAATCAGCTAATACAAAGGCATGTACCCTCATCTAAAGCTAACCACAATAACAAATTCCCGGTATGGTACACATCGGCGTTGATTAAATGTATAAAAGAAAAACATAAATTTTTTACTAAGCATAGAAAATATGGCAATCGTTCTGACCTTGAAACTTTCAGGTTATTAAGGGATAGAGTAAAAAGATTAGAGGCTGATTGTTACAAGGAATACATAGCGTTAGTGGAATCGTCAATAATTAATAACCCTAAATACTTTTGGAGTTATGTGAAACGACGTCGCAAATCGTCTACCATCCCTGGGTCTGTTAAGTATGGTGACACAATAGCAAATAATGGTGAGGCCATATGTAGTGTATTCTCGGATTATTTTTACTCAACGTTTTTGCAACCATCGCCGCAGTCGGTTGGTAACCCAACTGATAGATATAGCGACTCAGTTTCAGATATCTCAAATATTCACATCGATTCAATAGAATTAATTAAATTGTTAAAATCCCTTGATATAAATAAATCAGCCGGACCGGATGGGATTCCTCCTATCTTCTTGGTTAAGTGTGCCAGTACCATCTCGGTACCAGTGGCGTTATTATTCAATAAATCGCTATCCGATTGTACTGTGCCATCCGTTTGGAAGGCGGCTTTTATTACCCCAATCCATAAGAAGGGTACTAAAACAGATGTTACTAATTACAGGCCGGTGTCTAAGTTGTGCATTCTAGCTAAAGTATTTGAAAAAATAATTTACAATCAATTATACGCAGCGTTAAAAAATAGTTTAAGTAATTTACAGCATGGATTTCTAAGGGGTCGCTCGACAACGTCTAATCTTGTACTCTTGAATGATTATATATCGGATGCCATGAGTAAATCTAAGCAAGTGGATGTCATTTACACGGATTATACGAAATGTTTAGACAGAATAGACCATATTACACTTATTTCTAAGCTAGAACACATTGGGATAAGAGGCGACTTACTCAGGTGGTTCTCTTCATATATAAAAAATCGTTCACAAGCAGTTGTAATTGAAAACTATATTTCTGGGTGGGTATTTGTACCCAGCGGGGTTCCCCAGGGATCCCTGTTAGGGCCTTTATTGTTCGTAGTCTATGTAAATGACATCGATAAATGCTTCCACCACTCACAATTGTTATGTTTCGCCGATGACATGAAAATTTTCACCTCTGTATCATCTCCAGCTGATATCGTCGCACTTCAGAGTGACTTAGTGCGGTTGGACGACTACTGTGCTAAGAATAAACTTGATTTGAATCCTGCCAAATGCTTTGTAGTTACTTATACCAGGAAGTTTAATATACTCACATCGGAATATTATCTGAAAGGGCACCACCTTCTTAGGTGTAGTAGTATGCGTGACCTAGGCGTGATTCATGATTCGAAACTCATATTTGATGATCACATCGAAAATATCATGAAAAAAGCCTCTCAAGCGTTGGGATTCGTCATGCGCACTTCAACTAATTTTAAGGAAGCTAAAACTTTTAAAATATTATATTGTACATTTGTACGTAGTATACTGGAATACGCCAGTCAGGTATGGAATCCCAGATATGATATATATATTTCACGTATAGAGAATATTCAGAAAAAGTTCATTAAGTATCTATGTTATCGGACTAAAACTAGATATAGTTCATCCGACTACCTTAAACTTTGTGCTAGATTTCATATTCTGCCACTGGAACTGCGTCGCGAGATAGCCGATATCACGTACGTGATGGGTATATGGAATGGGTCGATTGATTGCCCTGAGATGTTATCCAAAATTAATTTTAATATTCCAGGTAAAGTAACAAGACACTATGTGCCTATTCAATTACCCTTAGTATCTACTAAGTATAGACAGAATGCATTTCTGTGGCGGGCGAGCAGTTCGTTGAATAAGCAGTACAGAAAGCTACAATTCGATGTTTTTGATTCAAAGACGGAGACGGTGAGACGACTACTCAGTAATGAATTTTTTTCGGCCCACAGGCCGTGATTGAGCTTTGTTAGCTTTATATTCTGAATAGTACTTTAAATTGTCAATGTATACTTTTCCAAAAGTTTGTATAGAAATTAGCTTGGGGGCTTGTTGTCATTTTTAGTTTTAGTTTTAGATATTGATTAACAATACCTACTATTTTGTCTGTAAGTTTCAATGTTCTCAGACACTATATTATATCATGTGGTTTATACGTGGAGACCTGTAATTGGCTCTCTGATATTTATTATATAAGGCTATTGTGTGCTATTATAAGCTGTTGGTCTCCCAAAAATAAATAAATAAATAAATAAATAAATAAAAAAAAAATTCAATAAAAAATACAACCGACTTCCAAGAAATCCTGAAAAATAAAATTTACTTAGCACAAAGTAATATGTATTTTGTTTTGTCTGATTTTTTATTCAATATCATATTGAAGTCGGCGCCAAGTAAATTCATAGGTTTAGGGAGGTATTATTCATGGCACCACCTTCAATATTATATTGAATAAAATCTGATAAATCAACTACATATTACTTTGTGCTAAGTAAATTTTATTTTTCAGGATTTCTAGGAAGTCGGTTGTATTTTTTATTAATTTTTTTTTTCATTATTTTAAGTGACGGGTGAACCGAAAAATATATCTATCTAGGTGAAAGTTCTCATCAATACAAATTGATCAAGCCCCAACACAAGGAAGCTGCTGTAAATCGTCAAGGAATTCCCTCGAATCTCTGTTGGTTCCATCATCAGATCGACTCCAGACCTTTATTAATGGTAGTACATTAAAGCACTGAATTAAAAAGTTAACAAACGCACTAGTTGTGCCTATAATTTTCGGTGGTTGCCCTCGATTTCTCCAGGATCCCATCATCAGGTCTTAACCTGGTTATAATGGGACCACCTCAGAAGTAAACCCTATTCAACAAAAAAAATTGAAATCCGTCTATAATTGACGGTGAACATACATAAAACATTGAGACCTTTCTTTTTTTTTTGAAGTTGGATCTATTAATCTAGGTGTAAAGTTCTCATCAATACAAATCAATCAAGCCCAAACACAAGATAACTGCTGTAAATTGTTTAGAAATGCCCTCGACTGTCTTTCGACTCTATCATCAGATCGACGCCATACCTTCATTAAAGTGTAGAACATTAAAGCACTTATTTAAAAGGTTAACAAGCACACTAGTTGTCCCTACAATTTTCGGTGGTTGCCCTCGTTTTCTCCTAGATCCCTTCATCAGATCCTGACCTGGTGAAAATGGGACCACCACAGAAGTAAAACCCCTATTCAACAAAAAAAAAATTGAAATCCGTCTATAATTGACGGAATTATCGCTTGACATACATAAAAAAAATACATACAGACGAATTGAGAACCTCCTCCTTTCTTTGACGTCGGTTAAAAATTACCGCAGTTTCTCTAAGAACAAAGGTATTCTGATGTCACCGTTAATCAACTGCTTTTAGGACTGTTTTATTAGTGCATCGATCGTATACGATTATTAGTAACACCTTTATGTACAATATTCTGACAAATAAACTATTATCTTATCTTATCTTATCTTATCTTTGTCCGTCTGGTCGTCAGGGTCTCCGCCCATACGGGAGCCCCGTATAGGGCCATGCTTTGCACGATCCCCAGGTACAGTCTCCTGTAGAGGACGTTGGGTCCCCTGATGTTGGGCATCAGCTGCGCGAGTGCGGCTGATGCTCCCCTCAGTTTTGGGACCAAACTTCGGAAGTGATGTCCGAAGTTCCACCGGCCATCGAGTACGAGCCCCAGATACTTCATTGAGGGCTCGATGCCGATGCTGACGCCCCCTACCTGTAGGCTGAATCCCGCAGGTGGCCCATTCCGAGGTCCGTGGAAACACAGAGCCTCGGATTTGTAAAGGACGACGTCGAGACCCAGCCGCCGAATCCGACCCACGACCTGAGCAACCCCTGCCATGGCCTTTAGTGCCGCGTCACGGTGCGTTGCTCCCCGCGCCGTAATGAGGGTGTCGTTGGCGTAACATGTTACGCCGACCCCTCTGAGCAACGGACCACGCAGCACCCAATCGTAACCGATGTTCCACAGGAGCGGTCCTAACACCGATCCCTGTGGAACACAGCACGACACATCTCGCCGAACCGGCCCCAGCCAGCTCGGGTAAGTACTAGGCCTCTCGGAGAGATAAGCCCCGACAATTAGACGGAGGTAGGAAGGCACTCCATGGTAAATAAGCGCCTTCCTAACACAGCTCCACGGCAAGGTGTTGAAGGCGTTGGCGATGACAAGAGACACCACCACCACAACCTCACCCTGTGAGACTGCTTCCTCCGTCAGACCTCTAATGCGCATGATCGCGTCCACGCCGGAGCGCCCCTGACGGAAGTCAAACTGGCTATCCGCCAGATCAGGCCCCACGCGCGTGAGGTGCCCGACGAGGCGTTGTGCAATAATGCGCTCAAAGAGCTTGCACACCTCGTCGAGCAACACGATCGGCCGGTACCCTGATAGGGAATTTGCCGGCCGCCCCGCCTTTCGAATCAAGACCTGTTTACCTGTCTTCCTGACCTTGGGAAACTGGCCTTTCTCGAGGCATGCGCTAAAGAGCCCTATTAGTCGAGGCCCAAGCTCCTCGAGAGCCAGTACCCTATTGTTCTTAGCCTAAAAGATTTTTTGAAACTTGTCATTTGGAGGGATATAACAGAAAATAAAAACCGGCCAAGTGCGAGCTGGACTCGCCCATGAAGGGTTCCGGAGCAGCAAGTAATATTGTAGTTTTTTGTAACTTTCATTGATGTTTTAAACACGTTCGCAGTTGTAGTGATTTTTTTAGGAGGAAATTACGGTTTACGACGTATTAAAAAAAAACTACCAACTCGATCTCGATCGTTAATGACCCGATGCCAGCTTTCAACTACATTAGTTGTGTGATGACGCTAACCAAAGGCGATCCATGAGCACCCTCCCGTGTTTCAAGGGGTGCTTTTTATTGCACACCTGCGCCAGCCACTCTCTACGTACTCTACTTAAGAAGAGGCGCTCAAAAGCGGAAAAGATGCTTGCGTGGTCTTCAGCTTCTTAGGGAGCGCTGGGGAGCCACCCATCTGTCTCCCCCCTTTTGCAGTACGCCTCTAGCCAGGTCGACATGAATAATACTTTTGATTCTTTCGACCCAGCTATAAAGTGAGGAGGAACACCGCGGGGTTTAGTGGGCAGGACGGTTTCTTTCCGGGGCCAGACCCGTCCCAACTACCCCTGCGGCTGGGATGACGGCACGTAAACGCATTCGACAAGGATAAAAACTCTCTGTGAACAGAACTAATGGGACATAAAATGCCAGTAGTTCTGCCAACAGAACTACTTAGCAGAACAGGTGGGAATTGAATTCCCACTTGTTCTGTGAATAGAACTAATGGTAAAAAAATTACCTGTAGTTATGCCAACAGAACTGGTGGGAATTGTATTACCATTTGTTCTGTGGACAGAACTAATGGGAAAAAAATTACCAGTAGTGAACTTCTCGACAGAACAGGTGGGAGTAGATGCCAAAAGCGTAGGTACGGTCAGTTGCAGAGAAAAGTATGCAGGGCGGCCCTATTAGGATTCAATTATTGAAAAAAATGTCATTTGTATATTTCTGTAACAATACAAAAGTTCACAAAATTATAATAAAGATTGCCTGAGAAAATTCAATCCTTAAAGGGCGGTCCTGTATTAAAAACTTTTCTCTGCAGCTGACTGTAACTACGTAGTGACGAGTATTTTAGGACATCTGTACAATAGGTAAGTGCGAGGCCGCATTTGCGTTTTTTCTCGGCGGTTTCTAACCTCAAAAATTTAAAACCTATGAAACCCTGTACAAGCGGCCGCACTTGCGGTTTTTAACCGCGACTGATTTCTAAACAGCTTACCACAGAGTACTTAAACCAACTTAAGCTGCGTCTGCTGCATATAGTACGTCTGCGACAACGTGTTTTTTAGTTTCTACCAAATATTTAGAATAGAATAGAAAACACACTATATTAATGATTATACTTAATTTTTGTAATGGCTTAGTTTAGTACGTATATTATTTTGGAGTCCCATAACTAAGTTAGCCGCTGGTTGGCCAGCTTCCTGCACGGGCGACGTATATGGGTGGCACGAGATGGGTGGATCAGCCACCTATCTCGGTCCAAGTTTAAGTATATTTATATGATTATGATTATATTTACCAAGGAGATAAATATGAACAATAGGGTTGAAGTAATACTGCAGTTATCTGCGTTTATTCTCATATAGCGAATCGATATATTACAAGTACAACTTATAACGAGCACGAGAGGGTTCTTCAAGTCCTAGACCACCAGACCCAGTGATGTCGCGCAGATGGTGTATGGTACATCACCAGAAGGGCAGCAGGCAGTGAGAGAGGCAGACACCGCGCGTGCAGCCGTTTTTATAATGAATTCTCTGTGATGTCTGTCTACTCCCACCTGATCTGTTGACTAGTTCGGTTGTTATTAGTTTATATATTCTGTATACCCATTAGTTGGTACTACCAGTGGTACTACTGGTAGTACCACGAGTAAAAAAATTACCCGTGGTACTACCAAGTGGTCCCAGTAGTACCACGGGTAATTCAATTTTACCCGTGGTACTACTGGATCAAAAATAAATGAAGATCGGTTAAAACAAATGAAGATCTGTGAATAGAAATGAAGATTGGTAAAACAAATGAATGTCTGTAAAAACAAGTGAAGATGGGTGAAAACAAATGAAGGTGGGTGAAAACAAATGAAGGTCGGAAAAAACAAGTGAAGATAGGTACAAGCAAAAATTAAAATTGTTAAAAAAGATCTACTTTTTCAAGGGCATTTATGCTAGAAAATTGCAATCAATCAGTAAGTTCTATTTAAATTGTCGCCAGATTTTTTTATATCTTGTCTTTTTTTTATATCTTACTGGATCTTCACCCAGGAAATACAAAAAAGGAACTAAGTTCATGTATCTTTACTTATTGGTACTTTGTTTTAAAATCTGCAGAGAGCCTTAGCATTTCATTATATTTATGTTTAGATGTTGTTTTTGTTTATGACTATTCTACTTCCTAACCAACTTTAAAAAAGGACGAGGTCCTTTATTTAACTGTTTATTACCTCCATAACTTTTTGTGCACAAATTCAATCCTTATACAAACTTGTTTATTATCTAGATTGCATCATAAAAGTGTAGGTCTTTGATATTAAAATGATCATTTTTTCTTTACATTGAGCGCCATGATCTACCACGTTTAGGTTTGAATCGTGCATCTATGTATAGTTCATTTGTCATTGACAACGCTTTATTTGTAAACATACATCAAAGACAATCTTAGACAACAACAACAACACCAACAACAACAACAACAACAACAACAGCAACAACAACAACAACTCAAAATACAATCTTTGACTACGCTTTCGTGAAATCCGCTAGGAAAACAGATGAGGCTGATTAGTTACTATTGGCTCCTACAAGACCACTACCTGACATTTACAGTTGTATGCTAATATGTATAGTTTGTTTTTATAGATGTGCATTTGTTTTTATCGATCTTTACTTGTTCCCACCAATCTTCATTTGTTTTTATCGATCTTCGCTTGTTTTACTGACGATCATTTGTTTTACCGATCTTAATTTGATTTTACCGATTCATTTGTTTTTATCAATCTTCACTTGTTTTCACCAATCTTCATTTGTTTTGATAGATGTGCATTTGTTATTATCGATCTTGACTTGTTCTCACCAATCTTCATTTGTTTTACCCATCTTCATTTGTTTTTATAGATGTGCATTTGTTTTTATCGATCTTTACTTGTTCTCACCAATCTTCATTTGTATTCGCGATCTTCGCTTGTTTTATTGACGTTCATTTGTTTTACCGATCTTCATTTGTTTTCACCGATCTTCATTTGTTTTTATCGATCTTCACTTGTTTTCACCAAGCTTCATTTGTTTTATCGATCTTCATTTGTTTTTATCGATCTTCATTTATTTTTATCCAGTGAAGTTGACGAAGTGGTTCCAGTAGTACCACTGGTAATTCAATTTTACCCGTGGTACTACTGGGACCACTTGGTAGTTCCACCCGGAGCTCTGTGCAGTACAGACGTGTTTAGTGAAACCTCATATTATGTGATTTTTTCAAAATTAAACAAATTAAATTCAATAAATACCAAAAGTAAAATCATAATTCTACTAGGAACCTATAAGTTGCAAAGTCAAACATCGAACACAATACAATAGTGAACTGCCACATACAACGAAAGCAGCGACCCCACGCGCTACCAACTAAGACTGCATTAGTATTTTAGTGTGAGCAACAGTGAAAAGGACAAAACATATAAGCATCTGCTGACCTACGTTAGTAAAAACAAAGGACAAACAATTTTCAAATACTCCAACTTCAACTAAACTACTTACAGGTCAACTTAGAGTGGCTACCGTAAATTTTGTATGAAATCGTCGATCGGAGACCAGAACGTTGACCCCTGCATACAACATTGGTTTCTTTGTATTATTTCTTCCGAACTACTGCTCGCCTAGTACATTACTTCACTTCGACAAATATATAATTACGTCACCATGCCACTCCGTCACTCACCGCAGCGACAATCTGCTAACGCCACTACTGAACCGACGACGGCGACGCTCAGTTTCACACAGAAACTGTACCCTTTAGGCGACGACTCGGACACGCCCTCGGACCGGAGTGGCCGAAGTAATACAAACATACGTACAAAAAGGAGACGCGAACAGGATGATGAAATTAAAGATTTAAAAATCGAAATGCGAGAACTGTTTTCGAAACTGTCAACGTCGGTAGAAGAACAATTCCATGCAATTAAGCAACAAAACGTGGAACTGCAAGCGAGTCTTCAATTTATGTCGGATAAGTACGACGACGTCATTGCAAAGGTCAAGCTTCTTGAGGAAGAGAGAGTAGATGATAGACAAAGAATTCAAATTCTGGAGGACAAAATTGAGAACTTTGAACGCAAGTTTAAGTCGACGGGTCTAGAAATCCGTAATTTACCGAAAATCTGTGAAAATCCCAAAACTCTAGAATCTAAGCAGGATCTCTGTGTTTTAGTAAAATCTCTCGCACAGTCGGTTGGATTATGTCTGCTAGACCACCAAATCAGGGATGTCTATAGAATAAATTCGAGCAAAGAGCAAACAAAACCAATTGTAATGGAATTTAATAGCATTTTGTTGAAGGAAAATATATTGAGAGCGGTTAAATCCTTCAATAGCGACAAGCCAAAGGGAGAAAAACTAAACACTACTCACCTCAATATCAAGGGACCTTCTAAACCAGTGTACGTGTCGGAAACATTGACCGCCAAGACACAAAAATTGTTCTACATGGCTCGGGAGTTTGCTAAAGAGAATGGTTATGCCTTTTGCTGGACATCAAAAGGGACTATATATCTCAGAAAAGCTATCGGACAAACGCAGATACGTATTAGCTCGGAAGCGGACATGCATAAAATCAAAAACAGCATTTGACTAATTTTAGTATTCTACGTGTACTTTCGCTTGTTTTGTGGTTTACTTTTACTTTTACTTTTATATGAATCTTTCTTTTTTACTAATAGTACTCTCATAATTATATTTTTATATCCCAACATGTATATTCTTAAGTTCAAGTTATGTAATAAGATACTAAACAAACAATATACTAAATACACCATTCACTCACTTAAATGCTTAAATCTACACTCACCCCCTCACTCACACTTCTTAACTACCTACCAACATATATCATACTCAATCCCATAACAATCAACACTCAAAATTACACAAAACACACAACAATTCTCGTACTGGCCAAATGTACTCGAACGCCAATAAATTTATTTAAACTAATTCGATCCATTACGTGATACCTTGGAGGCCATAGATAACTTGGAGATATCCTGCTCGTATGTATGTGAGCCTGAGGAATGCTCTTCTTTTCTGGATGACAAACGCGATAGTTTTAACATAATGACGCAAAATATATGCAGCATTACCTAGTGTTCTGACTCTGATAACCAGAACAAAACTTTCCAATGACATTATAGTTCTGACTGAGTGTTGGCTCTCTTGCAACCCTAATATTCCATTACTAGAAGGATATAACAGCTATCACAGTACAAATAGAATTAATCAGAACGATGGTGTTGTTGTCTATATAAGAAATAACATCTCACAGGTACAGATTTTTGAACCACGGCTCCAAGATGCAAACTGTGTAGCAGTAGTCATTGACCGAAACACGTGTATTCTGGGAATTTACCGACCTCCTTGTTTTAAAGATGCTAATAGTTTTCTTGAATCACTTGACCCATTCTTGACAAATAACTCTTCATGTAAAAATTTTATGATAATAGGTGACATAAACATAGACATTACAGAAAATTCCATACACAGGAATGCTAACGAATATTTAAATATTACAGCTAGTCATGGCCTCTTACCAGCCCATACCAGAGTCACGCATGATAAAACTTGCATCGATCATGTTATCCTAAAAACTAAGCACAAAAACACTGTATTAGTTCTGGAATCTACTATAACAGATCATAAAGCAGTTATACTATCCATGTCCAAGAGTCTGCTAAAAACTAATTTCAAAACAACCTTCCAAAAAATTGACCATATTCTTCTCGAGCAGCGCATTGCCGCTACAGATTACTCCGCAATATATCAAAATAATGACGCAAACGAAGCTTGTACTCTTTTCGTAAACTACCTGAAATCAATCATGAGCTCTAGTAACCGCATAGTTCCCTCTCGTCTACAAATACTTAAGCCATGGATTACTCCTGGACTATTGAAATGCATGAAAAATCGTGACAGAATGCACAAAAAAATGAAAAAGAACCCCAATGATGAGATTTTAAAGATCACATTCAAAAGATACAGGAATCACTGTTACAATTTGCTCAGGAATGTCAAAAGACAATATGAAAGAGACATTCTACTGAAAGCCAATAGTAGTCCAAAAAAACTTTGGAATGCCATTACCAACCAACCCATACCACCAAAGAAACTATAACGGCTAAAGAATTGTTATTGATAGATAAAAGTCCTGACAGGTCAATCAATGCCATAAATAAATATTTTGTAAATGTGGGAAAAAAATTAACGGAGAATACACCCAATGCAGTTGACCCCCAAAATTGCGGAACCAAATCCTCCCCTGTAAACTCGTTTGTTTTTCTAGAAACTGATGATGCAGAACTGGAAAGCATAATTATGAGTTTACGCTCAGATTGTGCAGTTGGTGTTGATGGCATTCCAACATATATCCTGAAACGATTCAGGGCTATTCTCACTCCACCTCTAACATATATTCTGAATCTATGTGTTAGAACTGGAGTATTCCCGGATTTATTTAAAAAAGCTCTTGTCCATCCTATACATAAGTCAGGGGACAAACGGAACCTTCAAAACTATAGACCTATTTCCGTTTTACCAGTACTTTCAAAAGTTTTAGAACGAATAATGAACAAAAGGTTAAAGGCATACTTGGAATCTAAAAATATACTATCCGATAGACAATATGGTTTCCGAAGTGCCAGGTCCACAGATGATGCGGTACATGATCTGACAAACAGTATTGTTGAATCGTTAGATAAAAGGGAGAAATGTCTGGGTATATTTCTTGATTTGGCAAAGGCCTTCGACACAGTCTCCTTATCTAAGCTATGTTTTAAATTAGAACAGCTAGGCATTCGAGGGAATCAACTAAAACTGTTTCAAAGCTATCTGTCAAATCGAACGCAGTGTACTAAAGTTGGCGAACACACAAGCTCTGAACTTCCAGTCCTGTACGGTGTCCCGCAAGGGAGTATCTTAGGGCCAACACTGTTCTTAGTATATGTAAATGAAATGTGTGACCTTCTTCTGGAGAATGGTAAAATAGTAGCTTTTGCAGATGATACGGCATTAATTTTCAGGGGGTCTACCTGGGATGACACATTTAAAGCCGCCCAACATGGGTTTAACAAAGTCACACAATGGCTAGCTAAAAATAGACTTACCTTAAACATTAGCAAAACAACCCTAATGACGTTCAAAATTAAAAATTTTTCGTCAAACAACAACAATTATAAAATAACTGTACACACTCAGCGAGGGTGCCCAGAGGTTTGCAACTGCCCAACACTCGTACAGACATCTGCTACTCGCTACTTGGGGGTCATACTCGACGACAAATTGTCGTTTCAAAAGCATATAGACAGCCTGTGGAAGAGTACGTAAATTAATATATGTATTTAAGCATTTAAGACATGTTGCTGATGCCAATGTTATGAAGATGGTCTACTACGCGCTATGCCAGTCTATATTGGGATACTGTATTTCAACTTGGGGAGGTGCAGGAAAGAGTCACCTAATTCACGTCGAAAGAGCCCAAAGAGCGGTGCTTAAGGTGTGCACATTCAAACCTTATCTTTTCCCAACAAGAAGTTTATACGAATATTGTGAAGTGCCCACAGTGCGTCAAATATTTATTCTCCAAATATTACTAAAACAACACAAACATAACTATAGTACAGGAATATCGCAACTGATAACATCTTCTCAGACACGCACAATTCGTAAATATAAGATTCCAATAACCACCACTTGCACAACATCTTTCGGAAAAAAGTTTTATTTCTTCTTAGGTCGCTACTTATATAATAAAATTAACGGTATCTTACGTTTTCACGAGAAAACCAAATATGAAGCCAAAAAAATACTCACGAGCTATCTCCTAAGCCTTTCATATGAAGAAACAGAGGCTATTCTTCACCCTCCAGTATAAAATATACCTCTAACTCTCCTCTAAAACATATTGTACTCATCACACACCCACATAAACACACACACACACACACACACACACACACACACACACACAAACATACACAATTGTTTGTTTAAACATAAATTGAGTGAGACATCAAACTATAATACATACTCGTATTGTATTTTTGTTTAATTGTACAGGGCAAACCACAATCAATATATGTACCTATGTGTATAAAACTGTGTTACTGGAAGGCAGCTGGTACTTATACCTCAGGTTTACCTTTTTAAGTACCAACAGCATTTGTAATAATATGTTAAATATCTAAAATTATTGCCCTTGTGTTTTGATTTATTATGTTATGTTAAATTTACATCGAATAAATACATTTATTATTATTATTATTAGTACCACGGGTAATTTTTTTACTCGTGGTACTACCAGTAGTACCACTGGTGGTACCTACCACGCGCAAGAAAGGCAAAAATATCCGAAAAATATAATCCAAGTAGTCCGATCGTTAGTATCAAATCAAATCAGAAAAAAATACGGCAACGAGAAAGTCGGTTTCTAGTGGTGTATCTTGATCGGTCAGTTGGTCCGGCCCAGCCGTCCACGTGTTCGGATTTGGTGCAGAGCAGACCACATTCAATGTGCAAACAAGCAGACCACGACGGTCTTCTGTTACATAATACTAATGATCTCCGCTGGATTGCTCTACAGACTGTTTGATATGGTCCGGAACCACTGCACCGAATCCATGGTCCACTCATACTAAATCCGGAACCACTGCACTGAATCCATGGTCCACTCATACTAAATCAGTGGATGTGTTTCAGGTTTAAGATAACAGACAAGCTTACGGCCCTACCTGATGAATTGTGGTCACCGTAGTCATATTTACCTATATTCGTAAAAGTCAATAAAATTACCAGAAAAGTATTAAAATACTTAATTCGGTCACACTGTCATTACGTCAGTACTATTAGTTATCTGTGCTGTCGAGCGGAGTCAACCGTAGTGCGGCCTCATCAGCGGTTCTGCGGTTGTCAGCCACAACCGCAACCGCATATGCGGCCTCGCCCTAAGTTAATATTATGGTCTATCTATGGTATAGTTTTCATGTAGATTATGTTAGCTAATTTTTATTATTAATACGCTTTTATTAGGTCGTCGTGTATGTAACTGACAATGGAATGGAATCTAAGGAAACTAATTTAACCATCTTCCAAGGATCGTAGCGTCATGAAAATTGGCAGCTGCATGTAGTTCTTAAGTAAAGTTGCAAACGGCTTTAGCTAGATCAAAAAACATTTCCAAAGATGTCTGGCAGATAGTAAACAGGCATAGAAATAAAAAGACAAAGGATAAGTTAAGTTACACCCTTGCTAAGGGGGACTGTATAGCGTCCAATCCTGCTGAAATTGTTGACCTTTTTGTTTCGGCATTTAATTCTAATGCAAATACGTGCAATATAAATTCCAACACAGCCTTGGATTTACTAAGAAAATATACTGCTAGAGTTGAGCGAGAAATGGATATCGAGCTGGTTACTCCCAAGGAAGTTTTTGATATAGTCAAAAAGATGAAAACCAAGCCTTCATGCGGTTATGATGATGTGCCCATAACAGTTATCAAGGACAATATCGATATATTGGCTCTACCATTAAGCAATTTTTATAATCTTTGTATAAATCAGTGCGTTTTTCCGGATCAATTTAAAATAGCCAAGGTTGTGCTTGTCCATAAGAAAGGCTCTAAGCAGGATCCCAAAATGTACAGACCTATATCGCTGTTACCCACCAAGTCTAAAATATTTGAAATTTTACTCAAAATTAGATTGTTAAGGCATTTGTATTTAAATAATATTATAGACCCAAGACAGTTTGCTTACCAAAAGAAGGTGCAAACAGTAGATGCTATAGACAATTTAATTAATGACATACTTTATAAGTTAAATAACAGACAGAAGGTTGCAGGAATATTCCTGGATATGAGTTCTGCTTTCGATGATGTCAAACACGACATATTATTAGGAAAACTGGATCACTATGGCGTTAGGGGTGCAATTAAACACGACACATGGAGCCTATATGGCCTACTGGTCAGGCGTAGCCACAACCAGCGCGGCGTGCCAGGGTGTCGGTGTAGTACTTTCCGCGAGAATGAATGAATGTGTGACAGATTATGAATGTGTGAGCCCAAGACTCGTCTGGTTGAGGCTAAAGGTTGGACTCACCCGCATCTTTGTTTTAGGAGTGTATGCTCCTCAGGATGCGCGGTGGCGCCGGTCCTCAAAAGACCAGAGTGAGAGGCAGGCATTCTGGGAGAGTGTGAACGATATTCTGGGTAAATGCAAACGAAACGAAAGGATTGTAATGTTATGTGATTTTAATGGATGGGTTGGAGTGAAGCGTGATGGATATGAAAGTGTATTGGGAAAGTTTGGGGATGAGCGAGTGAATGAAAATGGCGAAAGTCTGCTAGAAGTATGTTTGGAGAGGAATCTTGTGGTAACCAACACCATATTTAACCACAAAGATATCCACTTGTATACAAGGAAACAAGAAAGCCAGAGAAGCATGATTGATTTTGTGATAGTTGACGCAAGAATGAGAAAGAATGTGCTGGACACCCGGGCATACCGCGGTGCCGGGATTGACACAGATCACTTCTTGGTAATTAGCCGAGTAAGAGGTCTGTTTCAGCGGTGGCGGTATCGTGCGTATAAGCCTATTAGTGTACTGGAGCGCATTAAAGTCGAAAATTTGAAAGATATAAGCGTGAGAGAGGAATTTGTGAGTAAATTGAGCGAGAAATTGGAAATTGCAAAGGAAATATGTGAGATTGAAGAATTATGGAAGATGATTAAGGAAGGTCTCGTTAAAGTTGGAGTGGAAGTATGTGGGATAAGCAAAAGGCGACATGGATGTCAGGTAAAGAGTATGTGTGCAGAAGTTTTAAAAGATTTGTCTGACAAGAAGCAAGCATGGTTGAACTGGCTGGCTACAATGGCCAATCAAAGAATGCAGAAGGCAACGGATGAGGATGTAAAAATGGCAAAGGATGAGTATAAAAGGTATAAGCGTGTTGCGAAAGAAGTGATAAAAAGTAAGAGAGATAATGATGAGGATGACTTTCATAACAGGTTATCTGATGACTTCCAACAGAATATAAAATTCTTTTGGAAGTCTATAAGAACAATGAGGACTGAACAGACTACCTCACAATTTAAACAAATCAGAAACCATGATGGCAGTTTTGTGATAGGAGAGGAATGTGTGTTAAAAAGGTGGAAGGAATATTATGAAAGTTTATTTGAAAAAGAGGATATGCAAAGGGAGACTCATGTCTCGGAAATGAATGAACTTGATAACGAAAGCCACTTAACACCTTACGTGCCGCGTGAAAAATTGAGTCTTTCCATTTGCGCCACAGGGCCCACCGGTGAGCCTTCTCTTACTGTTACATTCACGCCGCGCGGGTCACCCGTGAGCCTAATGACTGGTTTAGCGAAAATGCTTCCTACAGGCCGAATTCTACAGATATCGAACAAAACCTTTATGGACGTGAGCCGCAAGGCCCCGTAGTTTAACCGATGTAGCGTGGTTTTCAAATCCATTAGATTTTTTTTTGTTTTATGAAGGTTATTGTAATGACACCAGTGTTGTTCTTATCGTAACAGGGAATATTTTAGTTTCACATACTACTTATATAATATTATTATAATAAAATACAACCATAATAATGAAACATTTATTTAAATTCTAGAACATTTATTTTTGCTCTTTACCGCCAAATAAAAATACCACTTTAAATTATGTCACAAAGTAGGTATCTAATTACTTTTAATCACATTTGCAGCTTTTTTCAATATCACATTAATTAGTCTTCTATTCATATCATTAAAATTAAAAGGAACTTAAAAATAACACCTCTTTCTATGTATATATATATATATATATATATATATGTATATAGTTCAGTGTTATAGTTAACGTTTCAGTGGATGCTCCGTTAGGATCGTCGGACCACTGTGTCGTTCGGACGCATGTGCCTCTCGCAAGGCCTGAACCACCTCGGCCCAAGGAGTGGCGACATGTGTGGCACTACAAGTCAGCAGACTGGGATGGACTGCGAGAGTTCTATGCGTCGTACCCGTGGTGGCGGCTTTGTTTTGCCTCAGAGGATCTGGATTCTTGTGCTGTAGCAGTCGCTGAGGGGATCTTGGAGGGTATGGAATGCTACATTCCCAACCGATGGATCCCTGTAGGTGCAAAAAAGCGACCGTGGTTCAATCGGCTCTGCAGAGAAGCTCTAATGCAGAAAGAATCTGCCTACAGAGCTTGGACCACGGCTCGTGCAAATTCAGATCCAAACATCTCTGAGGTGAAACGCAAATTAAACGCCGCCTCGAGGTCCAGTAAAAAAGCAATTGTCAAGGCCAAGTTCGATTTCGTCGGCAGAATTGGCGAACGGCTAGCAGGCTACCCTTCAGGAAGTCGTGAATTTTGGTCGCTTGCCAAAGCTGCCGAGGGAAACTTCTGTCGGTCAGGATTACCACCCTTGCTTAAACCCGACGGTAGTTTGGCCCAGAGTGCCAAGGAGAAAGCCGACCTTTCGGGTAATCTCTTTGCCTCTAACTCGACCATGAGCGACGGGGGTGCTTTACCGCCGGGCATTCCGAGTTGTGGCACTTCCATGCCGGAAGTTAAATTTACACAGCGAAATGTCCGGCGGGAGCTTCAATCCCTGGACGTCCATAGGTCGAGTGGGCCAGACGGCATTCCCGCGGTGGTACTTAAGCATTGTGGTCCAGAGTTGTGTCCGGTACTTACACGTCTTTTCACACTTTCCTATTCTATGCAACAAGTCCCGGCGTCGTGGAAGATCGCGTATGTACATCCTGTACCCAAAAAGGGTGACAGAACCGACCCGGCCAATTACAGGCCTATATCCGTCACCTCCCTTTTATCCAAGGTGATGGAGCGTGTAATTAATACACAGCTCCTGGGGTACTTTGAGGAACACGACCTGCTCAGCGACCGGCAATACGGTTTCCGTCACGGTCGCTCGACGGGTGATCTTCTTGTGTACCTAACACACCGATGGGCGGCGGCTATCGAGAGTAAGGGTGAGGCTCTAGCTGTGAGCCTCGACATCTCTAAAGCCTTTGACCGGGTCTGGCACCGTGGTCTTCTTACGAAACTGCCCTCATATGGACTACCCGAGAGATTATGCGGATGGGTGTCCAGCTTCTTGGCCGGTAGAAGCATCAGGGCCGTCGTTGACGGCAGCTGTTCAGACTGCATGGCTATAAACGCTGGAGTACCGCAAGGCTCAGTGTTGTCCCCTAATCTGTTTCTGCTGCATATCAATGACATGTTGTCTATTGACGGCATTCATTGTTATGCGGACGACAGTACGGGGGACACTTGTTACACGGGCCGCCCCGGTATCTCTCGGGACACAGTGGAGGAAAATCGTGAACAGCTTGTGTCTGAAATCGAGGCTACTCTTACTAGAGTGTCCGATTGTGGTGGACAAAATCTTGTCCAGTTCAACCCTTCCAAGACACAAGCGTGTTTTTTCACCGCTAAGCAAACCCCAATTACTGCAGCGCCGCAATTTCAGGGCACATCTCTTTCCATCTCCAAAAGTATAGGGATCCTTGGCATTGACATCTCCAGTGACGTTCAGTTCCGTAGTCATTTGGAGGACAAGGCTAAGCTGGCGTCCAAAAAGCTAGGTGTGCTCAACAGGGCGCGGCGGTACTTCACTGCGGCGCAAACACTGCTTCTCTATAAGTCGCAAGTGCGGCCGCATATGGAGTACTGCTGTCACCTTTGGGCGGGAGCTGATAGCTCGCGATACTGACTAGAAACTACAGATGAGGCGCGCGGTGAGGCGCGCGGTGAGGTGCGCGGTGAGCCGCGTTGTGACCCCGCGGCCTCCGCCAACGGAAAATACGTTTTCGTTCGTAAGACGCCACGCGACCCACTCGTGAGCCTTTTGTTATATCTCGTAAACTAGACGGTAGAAGTCATTGATTTTTATTTTCTGTACGAATTATCACATTTTATAAACTTAGGGGTAAAAATCTTAAGTTGAAAAAAATTACGGATTTCGTGATTTGGGCTTGGCCTGAACGGAAAGATACGAAAGGCTCACCGGTGGGTCGTACGGCACGCAAGGTGTTAAGTATGGAAGAAATTGTGGAAGTGTTGAATAGTATGAAATTAGGAAAGGCTGCTGGGATTGACAGAATTTCTGTCGAGATGCTAAAAGCGGGTCGTGGCGTGGTAGCTTGCCAGCTGTACCGCCTTTTCAATCTTTGCTGGCGTATTGGCAGAGTACCAGAAGAATGGTGCAAATCTGTCATAGTGCCGCTGTACAAAGGTAAAGGGTCACAGCAAGAGTGCAAAAACTACCGCGGCATAAGCTTGCTCAGTGTCGTAGGCAAATTGTATGCGAAAGTTTTGATTAAAAGAGTGATGAATGAAACTAAAGGAAAAATGTGGGATGTACAAGCAGGATTTATGAAAGGAAGGGGATGCACGGATCAGGTCTTTTCATTAAGATGCTTAGTTGAAAAGTTTTTGGCAAAACGTCAAAAAGTCTATTGCATCTTCGTGGACTTGGAAAAGGCCTATGACAGAGTGGTGAGGAATGAACTGTGGTCAACACTGTCCATGTATGGAGTGAACAGCAACTTGATACGAGCATTGAAATTTCTATATGAGGGCTCCAGTGCTTGTGTCAGAATCAATGGAGCTTGCACAGACTTTTTTCCCATCGAAAAAGGTGTGAGACAAGGCTGTGTAGCGTCACCATGGCTGTTCAACCTATACATGGACAGTTGCTTGAAAGATCTACAAGAGTGTGCGTATGGACTAAAAATGAATGAGCTAACCGTCAAATACCTCCTTTATGCTGATGATCAGGTAATACTCGCATCATCGGCGGAGGAGTTGCAGTTGATGGTTAATATAATGAACGATGCGCTTAACAGTAGAGGAATGAATGTTAATGTAAGCAAGACAAAAGTAATGGTTTTTGAAAGAGAGAAATGTATGACTGATTGCTCGATATTGATCGAAGGAAAGAGTGTGGAACAGGTGAAAGAGTTTGTTTATTTGGGTTCAAAATTTGCAAGAGATGGAAAGTGTGACAATGATATTGAAAGAAGAGTTTTGGCAGGAAATCAAGTGAATGGAGCCATTCACACCTTTATGAACAGTCAGCATGTGTCTAAAAAGGCAAGGATGGCTGTACATAGAGGAGTGCTTGTCCCTACTCTTATGCATGGTAGTGAAAGTTGGATGTGGCAGGAGAAGCATGAAAGTAAAATTAAAGCAGTGGAAATGAGAAGTTTGCGAAGTATAGCTGGAGTGACATTGATGGATAAAGTAAATAATAGTGTGATGAGGGAACATTGCGGCATGACAGAAGATGTAGTGACTAAGATAGAGAAAGGGATGCTCAGATGGTTTGGACATGTGGAGAGGATGGATGGAAATAGGCTGACGAAACAGATTTATGAGGCGAGAGTGAATGGGCAAACTGGTAGGGGTCGACCTCGGCATACTCAAGTCGATAAAATCGATAATCTTCTAAGAAAAGGCCAGGTCAAGAGTACCCTTAACCGAAGAGCATGTATGAAGACACTTATGAAAGTTGAAGAAGCGAAAGTTGTTTGCCAGGATCGTAGCAAGTGGAAAGCCATAGTCTCTGCCTACCCCGTTGGGAGACAGGCGTGATGTTATGTATGTATGTATGTACCTATGTACATTTTATAATTATTGTGTACTGCATGTTTTGTAGTAATTTTATCATTTGAGTACGGACGATGTGATGTTTTTTATTATCTATACTTATAATAAATCTGTAGAAGTGAATAATCTGTACATTGAAAATATAAAAAAAATAAATAGCAGGGGGTGTTACTAGACCGACACCGAACACAAAAATGTGATTAAAAAAATTTTTGTCTGTCTGTCTGTTTGTTCAGGCATCACGCAAAAACTACCGGTTCGATTACGATGAAACTTGGTATAATTACTCTTTAATATCCTGGGCACCACACTGGGTACTTTTTATCCCGGAAAAGTATACTTATTATAAAATAAAAAACGAACTTAAGTCGTATAAAGCTATTATCAATTATTGCTTAAACGGTTAATGGTACGATGATGAAATTCAGCAAGAGCGTTGTTTGTTACAATTTGAAATAAGTAATTTTACCATTATTGCAAATTCCACCTCTAAAGGTATAAAAAAGGAGGGTCAAGTTCGTATGGGACAACGCGATTCCTTGGTCCGATCTACTTAAAATTTGGCATATAGCATTATTAACAGAATTGATGAAAGACGTGTTCCTTATTTTATTGAAATTTATACATTATCGACCTAAAAAGGGAATGTAAATTATTTTGGAGCTGATTTTCTCCGGAGTTGATAACAATACTCCTTAAATACTCTTATTTTTGATTTAAATTACTTTTTTATTTTGACACATTTGTGGAAGTTTAATTCGAATGACATTGTCATTTTCATGATTTTGCTATAAAGTTCATAGGTATAGTAAGTTCAACTCATCTGTGCGCGCGGCACTATGTGTGGGTAAGCCTCGTATAAACACAGTGACTTCGTGTGCGTGACATGAGGTACAGTGAAGTACAAAATACAAAAACACTTGTTTAACTAAAATAAAAACTCAATGGGTGAAATGTATGTTATACATATTAATATGTATTGCTGTTTGAAGAATAAAATTGAGGAATTTTAGGATTCGCTGCTCTCTCCAAAGTTAAATTATAAATTCAATCAAAATGTCGATAGTATTCTTCTTCTTTGGCGTGTCGGCAAGTATAACGCCACATCTCTTCATCATTTTGACTTAAACTTCTTTTATTAATTTCATTATTTCCATCACATCTTGTTCCATTTTATGCGAAGCATTATAATTTGTTTAAATTCCCCATACATTTTCTATTGGGTTTAGTTCAGGATGATACGGTGGTAGCCGAAGAAATTTTAAGCCATATGGCTGAAGTATGTCATTAATCTTATAACAAACTAGCTGACACATAAGGTGTGCGAAAAGCGTGTGAAACTGCCCTGCCCTCTCCCAAAGGAACAGCGCAATATATCGGGAACAAAAGTATCCTAGAACCTTCCTCGAATCATAAGCTCAGATTGTACCAAGTTTCATTTAAATCAATTCATAATTAGGGTACAGACAGACATAGGTACATGAAAATTTCTAGTTACATTTTCAGCTTCAGTATCGATTAGAGAACGCCCTACAATTAAAATTTTCAAATTATCTTCCATTTACAGACTCTCGACCCTCAATAGTTTTTTGTAGATGTATAGATATGGTTTCTTTTTATTTTTTAAATCAAGTCATACAGTTAAATTTTTGTCATATTTGCAGTAGGTATAAGCAATGTTTTTTTCTGTCGACCATCTCTGCATTTCTATTTTTTTTGCATTCGAATTTGGAGCTCTATCATTTATGACTTTTCTGTAGGCCTTTATAAGTAGCACAATTCTACCATACATTATTTTGTTATGCCTCGAAGGGTTTAGGCAGCGTTTTCGTTAAAAGCTCCCAGACACCTTATTTTTTCCAAAATCTCCAACTAATATCATTATATTTTAGTCAATGTATACAAAAACTCCACAAATTATATACGTTAACCTTTCTCAAGAATAATTGATAATCTCAGCATGAAAATCCATGCAGTAGTTTTTAAGTTTATCGTTTCGTTTAAGTGATAACAAATATTAATTTCATCGAATTGACACATAAAAATATTTACCTGACTTCTTAAACATTTTCTCCGTGAAGAATTAGACATTTTCTTTAACGACTGTACCCATGGTATTATCACTAAGAACACTATGTAATGAATTATAATGTGACCAAGTTACACAGGATCTCAACGTTGCAGTTACATTGAGACTTGTCATGATATTTGATTTCGTTTCATTAAAACGTAAGAGTTGCCTGCAAACGTATGCTTTTTGTATAAATATGATGTTTATTTCGCGGCCACACAGAGCGTTTCCTGCAAAGACTGCTTGGCACCGCTGGTGTCGTCAAGAAGTCGAGTTACGTCTCTACCTCATAATATAAAAATGTACTCTGTGGAGACGGCCGCATCACTGCCACACAAATTAAAGCTGTATAATTACTAGCGCACGCACACATAGCGCCGCGTGCACTGATGAGTTGAATTATCTATACTAAATATTATTGTTAAATTTTGTAAAACAAAAAATAAATATGTGAAAGATGAAGAAAATTCGAAGATGACTAGCCAGGAATAATGAAAGACCACGCTTCAGGTAGTGTCCACTGTGCATTAGAATGAAAGATTGTCAGCCCTAAGCGACTGGTCATGGAAGGTATGAACTTTATTCTATAGTGCTGGCTGCATTCGGTGCAGCACACAGACTCACTAAGTCTTTGTAAAATACGGGAATGGCCTCTACGAAGATCACATTTGACAAGTAAAAAGAGCCATTATAATGAACATGAACGCCTAGCAGATGAAATTTACATGGTTATTAAGTTACCAGGTCTTGGTTGGACCATCTGTAGTATGAGGACAAAGTCTACCGTAGTTCGGTTTTCCCATACGTCGTAGGCTAACAGTATGACTGGGACTACCTGAAGGAGGAACTAAGTTACGATGTCAATTGCCTAGAAGAGAAGTTGAGTCAAGAAGTAGTCTAGCCAATGAATTAAGAAATGTATTTAATAAATAAATTTACATAACTCATATAATATGTATTATGAATTTGTTATTCAGAAATCCATCTATCTAACTACGATTACGAATACGAATGTTTGTGAGTGTGGATGTTTGTTACTCTTTCACGCTGTAACGGCTGAACGGATCTGGATAAAATTTGGTACCTACAGAGATAGGTTAGAGACAGTGTAGGAACTAAATTTCACGCAGGCGAAGCTGCGGGCATCAGCTAGTATAGAATAATTCTTTTGTTTGAGGTATTTTAAATGTGTAATTAATGAATGTGGTTTAGGGCAATTTTTATTTTCAACACAATGTACAGTTGTTAAGAAATAAAATACAATACAATACAATACAATTCTGATGACAAAACAATAATATGATACTGATGGGGCACTGAAACTTCATAATGGAACCAATGGAATCTATGGTAGCTAATTTAACCAGTTTCCAAGGATCGTAGCGTCATGAAAATTGGCAGCTGTATGTAGTTCTGATGACATTAAAATAATATGGTACTGTCGAACTGATCCGATGATGGAGCCGGAAGATATGCATTGGAACTTCATGATGAAATATCGTATTATATCTGTTTTTGGGTTCGTCAGAAAAGTCTTGTAATGAACTTTGACCACGTTTGGGTTTCAAAGTTATAACAAACCTTTTTTTAATTGACTTGTAAAACTATGAAATGGAATCTCAGGTAACTAATTTAACCATCTTCCAAGGATCGTAGTGTCATGAAAATTGGCAGATGTTTGTAGTTTTGATAACAATCTATACATAAATATAATAAAACTGTTGAGGGTCGAGAGTCTGTACATGGAAGATTTATATTGAAAATTTTAATTGGAGGGCGTTCTCTAATCGATACTGAAGCCGAAAATGTAATTTAAACTTTTCACGTCTGTCTGTCTGTCTGTCTGTCTGTCTGTCTGTATCCCGAATAAGTATCACGCCGAAACTACTAAACCGATTTGAATGATACTTGGTACATTCCGAGCTTATAGTCCGAGGAAGGTTCTAGGATACTTTTGATCCCGAAGTTTTGCGCGGTTCCTGCGGGAGAGGGGATGAAAGATAAAATGGTTTTACAGTTGTAATTCCTCAACGCGTGATGCGATTACAAATATTTTTTCAGTGTTGGAAAGGGAGTACTTTAAGAATTTTTCGACTCAAGTTTTAAGATTGAGGAGTTTGTAGTTCAGAAATTAGAGGCATCTCAACTTTCGCCAAACTTAGAATTCAAGGGTTCCTTTGAATGAGAGGGTAAATCTAAACGGGCGTGTTGGCTTAATCATAAAAGAGCTTAATTTTTGAGGCTGTTGTAAAATAATTAAGTCCGCGCCGAAGGCGTGGACTGAATTGTTTTAGAATAGCCTTAATTTTTAAGCTCTTTTATGATTAAGCCAACAGGGCCGTTTCACACGGTGCTTTACGAGTCTGATGAAGAATTACCTCTCCTTTCGTGCACATTATGTGACGTAAACGAAGTTGCGAGGGTCAGCTAGTATAATAATATGGCGCTGTCAAGCTGATCTGATGATGGAGTCGTAAGAAATAAATTGTAACTTCATGATTGAACATCGTATCATAGCTGTGTTTGGATTTGGTAGAAAGTCTTGTAATGAACTTTGACCATGATTAGGGTTTAAGGTTATAACAAACCTATTATACACTCATTTGCAAAAAAAACGGGCGGTTTTGATTTTCATTCATCTTTAAAAAGATACAATACCAAAAAGGTTTCCATCGTTTGTACACGTTACTGGCCGGTTTTAAAAATGCCGTGGTATTTAAATAAACCGACCAAGTGCGAGTTGGACTCGCCCATGAAGGGTTTCGTAGCAGCAAGTAACATAATATAATAGTTCTTATAGTTCGTTTTAACTTTCATTGATGTTTTAACACGTTCGCAATGGTAGTGATTTTTCTAACCGAAAATTGTGGTTTATGACGTATTAAAAAAAAACTACCAGCTCTATCTCGTTCAAACTAATTTTCGTTGGTAGTTTATATGGCAATGTATATTATATATTTTTTTCAGATTTATAATTCTCTTAGTTTAGGAGTTAGAGGGGGGGGGACACACATTTTTCCACTTTGGAACAGTCCTCTGCGCAGACTATTCATTTAAGAAAAAAATGATGTAAGGAACCTCAATACCATTTTTGAAGACCTATCTATAGATACCCCACACGTATGGGTTTGATGAAAAAAAAAATTTTGAGTTTCACTTTTGAGTATGAGGACCCCCAAAATTTACTACTTTTTTTCTAGTTTTATATAAGAATCTTAATGCGGTTCACAGAATACATCTTGTTACCAAGTTTCAATAGCATAGGTCTTATAGTTTCGGAGAAAAATGGCTGTGACACACGGACGGACAGACAGACAGACAGACAGACAGACAGACAGACAGACAGACAGACAGACATGACGAATCTATAAGGGTTCCGTTTTTGCCATTTGGCTACGAAACCCTAAAAAGTGCGTTCTAAATTCAAATTTTCATTTGATGCTCATTTTTACAGAAAACCCCTTTTTATCCTACATTTTTGGCGCGAAGTTCCAGAAGTTAACATCGACTTTCACAACTTTTATTCCATTTTTATCGATTAATTTCATATCCTTGACTGTCAAAGCTTTATTTATTGCTGTTTGGCTGTATCAAAAATGGTAGATAAAGTGGTAAAAGCTACCAAAATTATCGCGCTGCTTGAAGAGGGTTGCAGCCAATGTTTCGTGGCTAGGAGGCTAAATGTAGTCGCTCGACGGTCCAAAGGACCTGGCAGCGATATCAGGAGACTGGTTCCGTCAAGAGAAGGCCTGGTTCTGGACGAAAACCATGTACCCAACCACGGGATGATCGTTTTCTTGTGAGTCGCGCATTGAGAAATCGCAAATCTTCGTATGTGGATCTTAAGAACAACCTCCAAGAAGTAAGAAATGTGCATATTAGTCTATGGACGGTCAGGAGGAGGCTTGTCGCTGCCAATATACGCAGTCACCGCCCGGCCCGCAGCCCCAAATTACTCCGTGAGCACAGAGCTCACAGGCTTAGGTTCGCTAGAAATTGAGAATCATGGACTCAAGAAGATTGGAATAGGGTTTTGTTCTCTGATGAAGCCAGGATATCTCTGTTCGGTGAAGATCGACGTCGGCGAGTGCTAAGAAGACAAGGAGAGCGCTTTTCAGATGCATGTTTCGAAGAAATCACACCTTATGGTGGGGGCTCTGTTATGTTTTGGGCAGGAATAAATTCAATGGAACGTACAGAGTTAGTCTTCATTGAAAACGGCTCACTGACTGGGCATCGATACATAACGGAAGTTCTAATTCCTCATGCACAACCCGCAGTGGCCGCTCTAGGTCAAGACTCGATTTTTATGGATGACAATGCTCGCGCCCACCGATCCCGCGATGTTAATGCGTATGTGCAAGAGGTCGGCATTCGTCGTTTGGATTGGCCAGCTCGAAGTCCCGACCTCAATCCCATAGAACATATCTCGGACGTTCTAAAACAGCGTGTGAGATCAGTACACCCGGCTCCGCAGACCATGAGAGAGCTGAAGAATGTGATTACTGCGGAGTGGGAACGTATTCCGCAAGCAAGTATCCGGGATATACTCGCTAGCATGCCCAGACGAATTCAAGCTGTGGTTTTAGCTAGAGGGGGTCACACTCGATACTAAACATTTATCTGCTTTTACTTTATTAAAGAAAAACAAACAAAAAAACTTTTTTATTTTTACTTCATGAACATATGCACTACTAGCGAACATACACTACTAGCGAGGTTTAGCATTATTTCCCATAAATAGTAACAAAATTTTATGAAATACTGATGAAAACGATTATTTTCCTATTAATTTACCAAATTGTGAGGATAAAACTACCTATAATTATCAAACAAAGCAATATTAACATTTGAAATGGTTCATTGCTTAGGTGCCCGTTTTTTTTGCAAATGAGTGTATATTGAAGATAATATTGATTGTAAATATTGACATAGGTACCTGCATAAAATGTATATGTATCAGAATAATAATGAAATATTTTCACATTAGTCGAACTCAGACAAAACACCATGTAATACAGAAATCCCTACTAATATTATAAATTAGAAAGTAACTCTGTCTGTCCGTATGTTACGTTTTCACGCCTAATCCACTGAACCGATTTTGATGAAATTTGGTATAAAGATAGTTTGAGTTCAAGGGAAGGACATAGACTACACTTTAACTGACTGCGCAAAAGGAGGGTAATGATTTTACGCGATAACGACTTCTACGCGGATGAAGCTGCAGGGAACAGCTAGTAAAGGTGTAAATGTTGTGACTAAAAAGTATAAAATAAATAAATGGTGTAAAAACCCTAGACAAACACGCTTTTATAAATGCACGTAAAAACCAAATATAAATTAGGGACCTCTATTTCGGTGCTGAAGTGTAAACTATGCGCTTTTACTTATATTATTTGATTGTAAAATCGTGGGGCGCTGGACCTAGAAAGACTTTTTTGTAAGCAAAGTCCTGTTAATACTAATCCTGATATAATAAAAATCCTGACGAAAGCCTGAGCTGAGCTGAGCCTCTTCTTTCAGGCAATTAAGTAGATACATGAGGGGAACACGTAAACAGTGGCAAAATGTACAGTTCTTGTTCAAGAACGAGATATCTTTGGTTACCCTTATAATAACCCGCTTGGGGATATATGCGTTTGTATTCTTATTACATGACTAGGTGATGCCCGCAGCTTCGCCTGCGTGAAATTTTGTTCCTAGACTATAAAATATCTCTGTAGGCACCAAATTTCAGCCAGATCCGATCAGCCGTTACAGCCTAGTTAGATAGATTTCTGATTAACAAATTCATAATGCATAATAATATGAGCTAAGTAAATTTATTAATTAAATACATTTCTTAATTCAATGGCTAAACTACTACTTAACACAACTTCTCTTCTATATAAGCAATTGACATCGTAACTTAGTTCATTCTTCAGGTAGTCCCAGCCTACGACGTATGGAGAAACCGAACTACTGTAGGCTTTGTCCTCCTAATACAGATGGTCCAACCAAGACCTGGTAACGTAATAACCAAGTAAATTTCATCAGCTGAGTGTTCATGTTCATTGTAATGGTTTTATTTCAGTCCTGTCGAATGTAGTCTACGTAGAGGCCATTCCCGTATTTTACAAAGACTTAGTGAGTCTGTTTCCTGACAGAATGGAGTTGCACTATAGAATAAAGTTCATGTCAATATGTAGAATAAAGTTCATGCCTTCCATGACCAGTTGCTTAGGGCCACCTACAATCTTAGTTGTAAGGATTAAGCGTAGTAGGTAAGCGTAGTAGGTAGTAGGTAAGCGTAGTAGGTAGTAGGTAACATGCGGTGTTATTTTATTGACCAGTGGATACTACCTGAAGCGTTGTCTTTAATTTTTTCTGGCTAGCCATCTTAGAATTTTCTTCTTCTTTTCACAAATGTATTTTCGTCACACAAAATTTGAATAAATTAGCAATAATACTTCCATAAAGCATATTTGGTTAATATTATACCAAAATAGCGTTTTTTATTTAACTTTATGGCTATGTAGTAAAATCATCTGTTTGAGGTTTAAAATATAACATTTTTTTTTTTTTTTTTTTTTATACCACTAGAGTGGCAGACAAGCATACGGCCCCCCCATATGTACCGGTGGTCACCGCAGCCTATGGACGTTTGCAACACCAGAGGCGCCACAAGCGCGCTGCCGACTCTTTAAAAACCTTCTAAGTCCCCTTTTGAAGAACCCCATACTGTAGGCGTCCGGGAAAACCGAAGCAGGGAGATCATTCCACAACCTAAGCGTACGCGGAAGAAAGCCTCTATTAGATCTCACCGTGCTCGAGCGCTCAGGACGCAACGTGTGAGGATGAACACCCTGTCTATGGCGAGCGGTGCGATGATAGAATGTAGCCGTAGGCATCATATCAAACAATTCTTCAGAGCACAAACCGTTGTACAGGCGGTAGAACACACATAGAGAAGCAAAGTCTCTTCTGTCACTAAGAGGTTCCACACCACCTGCAAGCATGGGATCGTTGACAACTCTCATAGCTCGCCTTTGCACCGAGTCAAATGGACGAAGCTGGTATTCGGGTGCCCCCGCCCAGAGGTGACAGCAGTACTCCATATGCGGACGCACTTGCGACTTATAGAGAAGCAGTGCTTGCGCCGCAGTAAAGTACCGCCGCGCCCTTCTGAGCACTCCGAGCTTCCTGGACGCCAGCTTGGCCTTGCCCTCCAAGTGACTGCGGAACTGCACATCACTAGAGATGTCAACACCAAGGATCCCTATACTTTCAGAGATGGTGAGAGATGTGCCCTGAAATTGTGGCGCCACAGTGAATGGGGTCTTTTTTGCAGTAAAAACACAAACTTGTGTCTTGGTAGGGTTGAATTGGACAAGATTTTGTCGACCCCAATCGGACACTCTAGTGAGAGTAGCCTCGACTTCAGACACAAGTTGTTCACGACTTTCTTCCACTGCATCCCGAGAGATACCGGGACGGCCCGTGTAATAAGTGTCGCCCGTACTGTCGTCCGCATAACAATGAATGCCGTCAATAGACAACATGTCATTGATATGCAGCAGAAACAAAGTAGGGGACAACACTGAGCCTTGTGGTACTCCAGCGTTGATGGCCATGCAGTCAGAACAGCTACCGTCAACGACGGCCCTGATGCTTCTACCGGCCAGAAAGCTGGACACCCATCCGCATAAACTCTCGGGCAGTCCATAGGAGGGCAATTTCGTAAGAAGACCACGGTGCCAGACCCGGTCAAAGGCTTTCGAGATGTCGAGGCTCACTGCCAGAGCCTCACCCTTACTCTCGATAGCCGCCGCCCAGCGGTGTGTGAGGTACACAAGAAGATCCGTCGAGCGACCGTGACGGAAACCGTACTGCCGGTCACTGAGCAGGTCATGCTCCTCAAGGTACCTCAGGAGCTGTGTATTAATTACACGCTCCATCACCTTAGATAAAAGGGAGGTGACGGCTATAGGCCTATAATTGGCGGGTCGGTCCTGTCACCCTTCTTGGGCACAGGATGCACGTGCGCGATCTTCCACGACGCCGGGACTTGCTTCATGGAGTATGAAAGCGTGAAAAGACGTTAAGTACCGGACACAACTCCGGACCACACCGCTTAAGTACCACCGCGGGAATGCCGTCCGGCCCACTCGACTTATGAATATCTAGGGATTGAAGCTCCCGCCTGACGTCCCGTTGCTTGAATTTAATTTCTGGCATGGAAGTGCCACACCAAGGGATACCAGGCGGAAGCGCACCTCCATCGTTCATGGTCGAGTTGGAGGCAAAGAGAGAACCCAAAAGGTCGGCCTTCTCCTTGGCACTCTGGGCCAGACTACCATCCAGTCTATGTAGAGGTGGTAATCCCGACCGACAAAAGTTTCCCTCGGCAGCTTTGGCGAGCGACCAGAATTCACGACTTCCAGAAGGGTAGCCGGCTAGTCACTGACCAATTCTGCCGACGAAATCATACTTTGCCCTGGCAACCGCTCTTTTACTGGCCCTCGAGGCGGCATTCAGTTTGCGTTTCACTTCAGAGATGCTAGGATCTGAGTTAGCGCTAGCCGTGGTCCAAGCTCTGTAGGCAGTTTCTTTCAACATCCTAGTTTCTCTACAAAGCCGATTAAACCACGGTCGTTTCCTAGCTCCTGCCGGGATCCAGCGGTTAGGAATATAACATTCCATGCCCGCCAAGATCCCCTCAGCTACTGCTGCAGCGCAGGAGTTCAAATCATCTGAAGTGAAGCAAAGCCGCCTCCACGGGTACGACGCAAAGAACTCTCGAAGTCCATCCCAGTCTGCTGACTTGTAGTGCCACACATGTCGCCATTCCTTGGGCCGAGGTGGTTCAGGCCTTGCGAGAGGCACTCGCGACCGAACGAGGCAGTGGTCCGATGAACCAAGTGGCGCATCCACTGATGTGGTGTATCCGTCAGGCCGCGTAGTCAGCAGAAGGTCCAGCAATGCACTCTGCTCGTTCTCCCTATCTGGTATTCTCGTATGAGATTTTACCAGTTGGGAGAAGCCTTAGGTCAGGGCAAAGTCGTGAGCAGCTTTCCCCGCAAAGTTAGTGTGCACGGAACCCAACCAATCAATATGGTGACCATTAAAGTCCCCCAAAATCACTATCTCCGCGGAGGGATACCGCCCAATAGCCTTGTCGGTCGATTGTAGCAGGTGGTCAAAAAGGCGAACTGTCTCCGAATCACCGCTATGGGACCTGTAAATGCACGCGTAGATCCAAGTGTGGCCCCCATGATCCACGCGCGCCCATAATGTAGACAGGTCCCTGTCTTCCAGGTCACTGAGACGGCGACAGCAGATATCCTCCCGCACGAACATGCATACCCCAGCTTGACGCCTGAAATTAGCCTCCAGCTTATAGCCAGGGTACATCAAGTAAGATGTATCGTTCGGGCAAGATATCTTAGTCTCCGTCAGGAAAAATAAGTTCGGCCTCGCAGATTCCAGGTGGCGGTGGATCTCGTTGATGTTTGAGTGCATTCCTCTGATGTTACAGAAGTCCACATTTAGTGTGGACGACGACGAAGCCGCTGTGGAAACCTTTTTTCTTTTGTGACCTTTTGCCATGATTGTTGTTTAAAGGGGATAAAAAGAAGGTAGGGGGTGCCTGTGTGTCCGTGACGCAAGAGACTAAGCGAGGCTCCAATTCCCCAAAGGCAGGCACAGGTAGTGCGGTAGATTGGCACGGCGTACGGAAGGGCCCCCGGTCCCCCCCCAATGCAGTGGCCACGTCCACTCCGGTATCCTCCTCCGGCACGACCACAGCACCAGGGACTTTACACAGGCTGCTGGTTCAGCCTCCTGGGGCGGAGATTACGTAATCCCCAGGTTCGGGTCCCGTACAGCCTGCGGGCGGTCAGCGGGCAACCGTTTCACCGGGTCTCCCTGACCGCCGTACCAATATTCCGCGCCTATGCTAGCCAATGGAGACAGATGAGCCTCTGGTCTCACCGCCACCGGCACAAAGTCACCCCAATGAGCACTGGAACCCTGCTAACCGACGGAGAACATAACCCAGCACGAAGCAAGGTTACTATTACCGCGGTCTTCTGCAGGGTGGAGGTACTGCCCCAGGCGGGCTGCTCACCGAACGGAATTCCGTTATGACCTTCCTCCTAATGATATAAATGAAAACGTCAATTGTACTGAACTTTCACAAATTATGTGTCAAAATTAAAAGTAATTTAAGTATAAAATAAGAGTATTTAAGGAGTATTGATATCAACTTCGGAGAAAATCAGCCCCAAAATAATTTACATTCCCTTTTTAGCTCGATATAGTATAAATTTCAATAAAATACGAACCACGTCTTCCATCAATTATGTTAATAATGCTATAAGCCAAATTTTAAGTAGATCGGACCAAGGAATCACATTGTCCCATACAAACTTTACCCTCCTTTTTTATACCTTTGGAGGTGGAATTTGCAAAAATGTTAAAATTACTTTTTTCAAATTGTAACAAACAACGCTCATGCTTAGTTTCATCGTCGTACCATTAACCGTTTAAGCAATAATTAATAATAACTTTGGGTCTAGGGATCGAACCGCAAAATTAAGTTTGGTTTGAATTCTATATACTTTTCCGGGATAAAAAGTACCCAGTGTGGTGCCCAGGCTATTAAAGAATATTTATACCAAGTTTCATCGTAATCCAACCGGTAGTTTTTGCGTGATGCCTGAACAAACAGACAGACAGACAGACAGACAGACAGACAGACAGACAGACAGACAGACAAAAATTTTTCTAATCACATATTTGGGTTCGGTGTCGGTCTAGTAACACCCCCTGCTATTTATTTTTTTGATATTTTGAATGTACAGAATTTTTACTTCTACAGATTTATTATAAGTATAGATTACTACATAATTGTACTAAATATCTCGAAATGCCGAAACTTTATGGACCTACCTATTAATTTTCTAATTGAGATCCGTAACGGTAATAGGTTTGCTCCTATTACGCGGGCGTCACGAAAAACTGGCAAAAGTGGGTGTTGAAAATGCGTAGGCGTGATTAACTACTTTACTTTTCAAGTACCTATGTTATGCATTTCAATTAAAGCCTATCATCGTTAATACATTTCCGAAATTTAAAATGATATTAATAATTGTAAAAGCCACAATAGATATATAAAAGCGTGACAGTGTAAATTAATAGTTTAAAAACACGAGAAAAACACGCTTTAATGTGACCTTATCCTGAATCTGACAAGAAATCATGCTGCTTCCGCCAGGAAAGTCTTTCCTGTTCCAGCGCCTTACGCTTTTTACAAGCAAATATTATAATTAAAAGCACATAGTTTACACTTCAGCCCCGAAATAGAGGCAACTTGTACGATCCATAATTTCTTTTTGGTTTTTACGTGCATTTATAAAAGCGTGTTTTTCTAGGGTTTTTAAGTTATTAATTTATTAATATATCCATACTACTCGTCTATACTAATATTATAAAGAAGTAAAAGTTTGTGTGTTTGTATATTTGTTATATTGTAAGGGGTAATCTCGGGATCTACTGAACCGATTTTAAAAATTCTTTCACCAATAGAAAGCTACACTATTGTGGAGTGTCATAGGCTATATAGCATCACGCTACAACGAATAGGAGCGGAGCAGTAATAGTAAATGTCTCAAAAACGGGGGAAAACTTATTCCTTTCGTGAGCTTCGTTGCGTGTGCTGCGTAAATATTTATAGTTATGTAAAAAATATATACTACAAAATTGTTTCTCTTAAAAAAGTTTAAAAAAAATTGCGCGATAGCATGTGTCTATCTTTGGGTTGGTGCACAATATCCATTTACTGGCAATCAATTTTTTTCTACAATAATGGCACGGGATACCTCTTTTATAAACGAAATTGTTCTTAAAAATAATAAACCTTACTCTCTCTCTCTCTCACGTAGTATTGAATATTAAGTACGAGACGCTACGGGAGTAAATGCGACGGGAACGGGTAATTCTCTCTCTTATGCGCAAACGAAGTTGCGCGGGTCAGCTAGTAATATTATAAAGCTGAAGAGTTTGTTTGTTTGTATGGTTGAACGCTAGGATCTCTGGAACTACCGGTTCGATTTCAAAACTTCTTTTACAGTTTGATAGTCCATTTATTGAGGATGGCTATAAGGCTATATAACATCACGCTTAGCCGAATGCAGCGGAGCAGCAATGAAGAGTGTTTAGAAAACGGGAAATTATTTTTACCGTCTGTGAGCTTCCGAGGTGTACGCTATATATAGATAAATGGTTAAAGTTACGTAAAAATTGTGTATTACAAAATTGTTTCTCTTAAAAAGTACCGCAAATTAATAAGAATTAATTATAGAATTATAAAAAAATCCGCGACAGCATATGTATATCTTTTAAGGTTCACTCACAATAGCCTAATTTGTCTTTCTTTTAAGGTTAGCTCACAATATTATCAAACTAAAGAGTATGTTTGTGCTGGGATCTCAGAAACTATTGGTTGCATTTCAAAAATAATTTCACAGTTATAAAGTCGATTTATTGAGGATGGCTAATGGCTATATAACATTACGCTAAGACAAATAGGAGCGAAGCAACCATGAATGAAAGGAGAAATGTTTTGAAAACGGGGAAAATTTATTTCTTTTGAGAGCTTCCATTGAGTACGTTGCGTAATTTACGTAAAAATTGTGTATTACAATTTTTTAAGTGAAATAGTGTGAATGGTGCGCTAGGCAATTTTTTGGGTACCAACACCTTAAGTCAAAAGGCGCAGCTCGCATTACACAGTGCGGTGCTAATACCTACGCTAAAGTATGGAAGCGAGAGTTGGGTATGGCAGGAAACGCATGAAAGTAGATTAAACGCGGTCGAGATGCGCGCGCTACGCAAAATCTGCGGAGTAACTCTGGCAGATCGCGTTCGGAATGAAGATGTAAGAAAGAGAGTTGGTCTGGAAGAGAGTGTCGGTGATAAAGTAAGGAAGGGCATGCAACGATGGTTCGGGCATGTGGAGCGAATGGGAGATGAAAGAATGACAAAACAGATGTACAACGCGAAAGTGGACGGACGTAGGAGTAGGGGAAGGCCACGACACACCTACCACGACCAAAAATAATCGTGTGTTAGTTGAAGGTGGCAAGAGCCGTAGGAACTGACGTGCATGCATGAAAAGAAAAATGAAAGTTGAAGAAGCAAGTGAGGTGTGTATGGACCGTGCCGTGTGGCGCTCGGTTCTTTCTGCCTACCCCGCAAGGGATTTGGCGTGAAGATAGATAGATAGATAGAAGCTACGATATTACTAAATAATGTCTATTTTGATGCCATTTTTAGAACCTATTTTAGAAGTTTACTGTTTGAATGCATGTTACAAAATTAGATGCAAAAAATAATCACGATGCTGAATTATATTACCAATGGCTAATTCAAATGGTGATTATAATCTATAAATTCTGACGCTCATTAATTGTGGCTGAATTATTAATGTAGGAGGCAAAGTATTCTTTCGGAGGCCAATTATGCTATTAAAAAGAAGGTCGTTTAATTAGCAGCGATAAAAAATTGCGTTTTTCAATGACAATATATTTTTGGACGCAAGTGTACATGGCAAACTTTCTCCCACCACCTCACGCGATGCTCAAGTTGTTTGCCGTGTAGGTACTGTAGTACGAAATTGAAGGCACAGTTAAAATAATAATTAATTATGATATTACCGTGAACATCTATTTGAATAAATTAATTAGCATATTTAAATACATACATACATGTGGTCACGCCTTTATCCCCGAAGGGGTAGGCAGAGGCATATTATAATAATAATATGCCCCTCGTGGACAGTCGTTATCTTTTCATGGGATTAACGCAACCCTATGAGGGCATAGTAGATATGCTTTTTGTGTCATCCACTTTTTGAGATCAACAAAAAATGTCTCACAAGGTTATAGAAAAGCACACATCCGCAGGGCAGCTTGTGGCGAGCTGAATGTGCGTGGCTACACATCGGTCCCGATTCCTCAGAGTTTTGTTGCGCTTCTCGACCAGTTGGCATATAATGGGCTAGGAGACCGTACTCCCGGAAGTGCAGCAAATCTCAACTCTGGCTTGCTTAATTGACCGGCCAGAGGGAGGAAGCCAGAGCTTTATGCTCGGCGGTGGAAGTGTCATTTTCAAGGGCATAACTACGGGGAAACCCGCTCCGGGTCTGACCCGCGATGGCGAAACCGGCGCCGCACCGCTCGACACCCCTAGCCGCTCACACCGCTGTTGCCCTCTGTCGCTTCACAGGCTTACGGGCCTATGGCGATTGTATAGGGGGCCCATCTAGCGAGTCACCGTCTGCCAATATTTTAGTAATAATATATTGAAATGGCAGACGCCGTCATCATCCATAGCATAAGTTACTTAGTTCCATTAAACCCCCAACACAATAGCCCATTTTGTAGTTAGCATATTTTCCAATAGTTTAGCTCCCATTGCGGGCGGTTCATTACCGTACTTCTACATAAGGCGGGCGTGAATCGTCTGCAGTGGGGGTCCCATATCCCCTTACATTAAAAGTCTCAAAGGGCCTCTGCGTGTTGGACCAATATGTCCCCATGTAAGCCTACCAAAAGACCGGCTAACTTCGTAAAAAAAATGAAGGTACCCGAGAAAGACAGAAACATAATAATAATAAATCATTTATTTCAGGCATTTATATCTCATATGACACAAAGAACACTATATTAATTAATTGTAAAACAGTCCATGCAAGAATACATGATCTATTAAAAATATAAAAATATCAATCATTACAATTCAATAAAATGATTAAAATTCAGTAATTGCAGTACATTAATTTAATCAGAAACAGATATCATTAAAATTCAATAAAAATGAAAATTAAAAATTTCAATCGCTAAAATTCAGTCATTACATTACATTATTTTAATCAAAAATAAATATTTTTAATATCATTAGAATTAGAATTCAATAGATCAATCAATTTAGCCTATGGCAGTCCACTGCTGGACATAGGCCTCTCCCAAATTTCGCCACAACACACGGTCCTGCGCTTTGCGCATTCAGTCAATCCCTGCAACCTGCTTTAGGTCGTCGCTCCATCTGGCAGGGGGTCGTCCTACCCCACGTTTACCAAGAGGCGGTCTCCACTCCAGAACTTGCTTGCTCCATTGGCCATCAGTTCTTCTACACTCTCTAAGCCCACTGCCACTTCAAAGCGCATACTCTGCGAGCTATGTCGACCACTCTTGTTCTCTGAAGGATAACATCGTTTCGGATCCTATCCCTCAGAGACACCCCAAGCATAGCTCGTTCCATTGCTCGTGGCGCAACCTCAAGGGCACGGACCAGCCCCACCGTGAGTGTCCACGTCTCGGCACCGTAGGTCATAACGGGTAGAACGCACTGGTTGAAGACTTTCGTCTTGAGGCATTGCGGTATCGGCGAGTAGAAAACCCGACGCAGTTTGCTGAACGCTGCCCAGGCTAAGCGAATCCTTCTGGCTATTTCCTTATCCAGGTTATTTGTTTCCAATGTGATAACCTGACCAAGATAGGTGTACTCATGGACTACCTCAAGCCTCGATCCTTCAACGTATATTGGTCCCGGCACGACATGCTCATTGAACACGATCTTGGTTTTATCCAAGTTCATGCCGAGGCCAACACGTCGAGACTCTTCACTTAGACTATGCAGCATCCCGCTCAACTGTTCCAGCGTTTCCGCTACTAAAACGATATCGTCGGCAAACCGAAGGTGTGAGATACATTCACTGTTTATATTTACGCCCCACCCATCCCAGTCCAACGACTTGAAGACGTCCTCAAGCGCATTAGTGAAGAGCTTAGGTGATATAACATCTCCCTGTCTCACACCTCTGCGCAGCGCTATGGGATTGGTCCTCTTATCGTCTAACCGGACGGTCATGGTAGCGGTATCATACAAACACCTCAACACCTCGATATATCGCCAATCAATACGACACCGCTGCAGAGCTTCCAGTACTGCCCAGGTTTCGATAGAGTCGAAGGCTTTCTCGTAGTCCACGAAAGCCATACACAGCGGCTGATTGTACTCGTTTGTCTTCTGTACAATCTGCTGAACAGTATGGATGGGGTCCACGGTACTAAAGCCTATTTGACACCCGGCTTGCTCCTTTGGCTGGAACTCGTCGAGTTTCCCAGCAAGGCGGCTCAGGAGTGAGATGGGTCTGTAGTTCTTCAGTAAGGATTTGTCACCCTTTATGAAAAACAGAGCCACCGCACTCCCGCTCCACGCTCTGGGTGTCTGACCCTGCTGGAGGACGGAATTAAATATGCTCGTAAGCTCTCTAAGGATCGGAGTCCCACCCGCTTTCAGGAGCTCAGTCGTAATTCCGTCCTCTCCAGGAGATTCATTGGGTTTCAGTTGCTCGAGAGCCGCCCTGACCTCGCCCTGGTCGATGTCCTGTATATCCTCCGTGTAGTGGGGCGTTATCGGGGCTCTTTGGTCATTCTCGCTTGGTCCCGTGGGTTTTTGTGTCCGCGATGCATAGAGGTCTGGGTAAAAGTACTCGATTTCCTCGAGAATCTCGAACCCTGAGGTCACGGTTATGCCACCCGCTGTTTTAAGTTTCGTTAGACGGGGTCTTCCAAGCTGCTGGGCAAACACCTTGGTGCCCCTGTTCCATTCAATAGCGGCCTCGACGACAGCGGTGTTGTAGCGTCAGAGGTCGCGTCTTACCAGCTTTCGGATTTTGACGTTTATGTCTCTTAGTTCTAACGAATACGCTGGCGTAGGTGGCGTTTCCCGTCTGAACCTCATAAGTTCCAGAGTCTCGAGCGAGAGTTTCGAACACCTTTCCCGGACAAAAAAATTCGGCACACTTGGTGCAGCGTTTTGACCATTGTATCGGTTTTACCGTGAACGCAGTCAGTGGTTTCCAGCGAATCGAAACGATTTTGAAGTTCCGATTGGAACCTTTCAGATCCCAATGACGTCTGGAGCGCAGTAGGTCGGAGGGCTCATCGGTAGGCTTCATCATCCGGGCCCTTTCGGCGCGGAAGTCAAAATTTAGAGATGCTCAGACAAGTTGGTGATCACTGCCGGTATTAAATTTGTTAATCACAGAAACATCTCTAAATATAAACCTCCTGTCCGTTATGAATAAGTCTATCTCGTTCCTAGTGACCTTGTCGGGGCTTTGCCAAGTCCACTTCCTGTGGGGCTTCTTCTTAAAGAAGGAGTTCATCAAGAAAAGCCCCGGGGACTCGAGAAAGTTGACAAGCATGTGCCCCCGGTCATTCCTCCGCCCGACGCCAAAAGGTCCGATTTTCGTTTCACCGCGTTCTTGTACTCCCACTTTGGCGTTGAAGTCCCCCATAATAACACTGTAGTGAGCCTCTGCAGTGCCATGTAGTGCCAGTGTCGGCAGTGCTCTTCGAGGTCGGAGCATACACCTGAATCACTTTCAGGAAGTACCTGTCGGTGAGCTTCAGTAAAAGGTATGCTACCCGAGCCGAAACACTACTGACTTCCACAACGCTGCTAACGAGGTCCTCTTTCACCATAAAACCGATAACGCCATCGGAAGGGGTCCTTCCGTCACCCTGTCGAAAGTAGAACAGATCGCCTGATGCAAGGGTTACCGTGTCCTCCCCCTTTCTTCGGACCTCGCACAACCCCAGTATGTGCAACTTTATGCGACCTAGTTCTACCTCGAGTTCGGTGAGGTGTTCGTCCAGCCGTAGACTGCGTCCGTTATAGGTAGCCAGGGTCAGTCGTGAGTGGTAGCCATCCGTAGCCCGGTGATTCTTCGCACCCCTTCTCCCGCCGTCGCCCCGACCGCTACCGTGATCGGGAACTAGGGGCCATTTTCTGTTTCGTGCCATCATTTTTGGGAGGGTTTTGGCCTTACTGTACCACGCTGGCCAGACGGGTTGGCACAGGGTTTCATTTCGAGTTTTCCTTCTCTACGCCATGACCTCGTCCGTCAATCAGCAGGTGCACCACTCGCAGGTGAGGCTGGCTTGGTACCTGGTGTTGTTGGTAGGGCCCCATAGCACCCCTCACATAGATGGTCACCCATGCAAGAACTGGCCATAGCGCAAGTTGCTTACTGCAGTGACCGTTTACAGAACACTGAGTTCGCGGGGCCACGATATATAAATATTCAAACAAAAATTTCTAAATACATACATAATACATACTAGCTGTCCCCCTCCCCCAATTTTATTTACGCACACAGGAATGAGGGAAAAAAGAGAGCGAGAGTTCTCACTATTTCTCCTTTCTTTCTTTATTTATTTAGGTTTAGTCCGTTAATCCACCCCGATTTATCCACCCAATGGTCATCAGCCACAAAGGTACGTGAGCGAACCTAACAATAAGATCGAATGAAAAACAATAAATAAAATAAAATTTATTCCCTTTCAAATTTAAAAAAAAAAAATTTAGGTTTGTCAAAATTTTTTGTGACTCTACTGGGGGTTCGGAAATGCTACAAACCGAGAAGAACACCCCAAGAAACTCAGTCCGGTCCTTCACAAAATTCATCTTATTATCTAATAGCATAGAGAAACGATAGCTATAGAGTGCGTACATCACACATTGTCCATTACGCCAAGCGTAAGCAACGTTCTATAGATACTTACTTATAGATGTAGCAGTTGACTAGTGATGCGCTGTGCGCGATCAACGAATCTGTGTGGAAATCTAATTAATTGATAATTACAGTGAGATGCAAGTATTTATTAACAATTAGATAGATAGGCTTAGTGTATGGTATGTTTTAACAAATCAATAAAATAAATATATGAATTTATGAAACGATGTTTTTTAACCAAATACGGATGTTAATAACCTCCCGGTTGGGTCTAATAAATTCTGTCACCCACTTATACGCTAATTCACGGCTTTTCGAAAATCTGCAATTAAATATTTTAGTGGTAATATCTTTTTTTAAAGTAGTGTCGTAATTCAAATCAAATATTTTGCTGTATTCATTGATAGGTAATAATACATAAAATACAAATGATCTTAATTTGTGATACTTTGATGTATTTATTTATTTTACGAAATAAATCTTACAATTACAAAATATTCGAGTATGCAACGACGTACAGCACTAGCTCTAAATCGGGGAAGTGTGAAGCGGGAGGCGAGGCAGCGCGTGCCGTGTCGATCCACCCGCGCGCCTCTCGCAACACCCTTTCACACAAAATCTTACTTACCGATGAAAAGAAATATCATTATTCTTTTTATTTTAGTTTGCTTACGAGAATCATGTTTACAACATGGTACTGCACATTTCACCACGATAAACAAAAAAATCAATTAGATACGGCAACAGAAACAATCAGCGCGTGTGACGTTTTGTGACTGATAGTGTCTCACTTGCAATTTCGAGACTGTTCATACCGGTGCCTACCGTTCAGACTCGCGCGCGCTCTCTCTACATCTAGAAAATCTGATAAATGTTAGGTATGAAGAACACAAATTACACCAAGTTGAGACTACTAAGTTTCTCGGCATAACCATTGATAGCAGACTTAACTGGAAGGCCCATATAGAGCTATTGTGTAAAAAACTTGGAGGTTGCTCATATGCCCTCTATAAACTGTCTCCTACTGTAAATGTAGCGACGTTGTTAACGGCCTATCATGGCTCGGTTGCATCATTGCTCAGATATGGAATTATATTTTGGGGAAACTCAACTCATAAGGATGTAATTTTTAAGCAACAGAAACGCTGTGTTAGGAGTATGTTTGGATTGAAAATGACTGATAGCTGCAGGCCGTTTTTTGTACAATATAACATATTGACATTACCGTCACTATATATTTATGAAAGTGCTGTGTTTGTCAGGACAAACCTACATTTATTCCCTCAAATGTCTGATATTGTAATACGTAATCGTCGTGACAAATATAGGCTCTGTACGCGTAGTGCTAAAACGACCTTTATGAGAAATAGTATATTATGTATGGCACCCAAGATTTATAATAAAATCCCAAAGGTATACAAGGACATGAATTTAAATATGTTTAAGATAAAATTGAAAATATTATTAATTCAAAAATGCTATTATACTGTTAGAGATTTTATTGATGACCGGAATATAATTTAACAAAATTTTATTAAGATAAAAAAATGACAATTGTAATACACCTTGACATTTAATACTTAACAATTTACAATTTACAAAGTTATGACCGATAATACTTGGTTGAATTGAGAACGGTCGACAATGAATGTTTCACTAATAATAGCCATCAAATTGTATTATTCTATGTACTGTGCATGTTTAATTCAACTGACAATCTTGTTGTGTGTAATGTAAGTTAGGGTAATGCGTGCAGATACAGACAAATCTCACGCATAGTCACATTTGTACGTCTATATTGACAGAGCATGTTGAAACCTTAATGTATCTAAAACACCTAATGTACCTACACATGTTTTCACAAATAAAAATTATCTTATCTATAGTTTAATTCTAATAGATACTAGTAGTTTATGACACTGTTGCATAATAAGGGTTCTTATAACACGAGTGTGTTGGCGAGTTTTTTTATAGTATCCCACGAGTGTTATAAGACCAAGTTATGTACAGTGTCATACACTACTTTATCTACTCTCATACTATAATACCTGATTTCATTTTGTTGTGATATATAGTTGCTCCTTGATTTTGCCGGTAACAGGTTCATGGTCATGTTTGACGCAGTTTCCAGAATGTCTGGTGGTGTACAATTACCACCATCCTCGCTTTAAGACATGTTTTTACACAAAAACTAATTTATTTTACAAACAAAACCAAACTTTGTTTAATTTAAATGTAAAATGTTGGCGCCAAGGCGCAAACATCGATTGCGCATGCGTGTTTCTTTTTTTTTAGGCTTCGGAGACCATAGATTTAGGATTTTTCGCTTCTCTGGAGACACAATTTTTTTTTAAAGCAGAGGTTCAAACTTCTTTTTCAGCTGGAGATTGTTTATGGTGTATCGTAATGATTAAAAAGTTTTATTATGATATAGGTGTCCATACAAGACCTGTATCGTAATAAAACTTTTTTTTTGGCCTGTGCGTAATGTTTGTCATAATAGTATTGATTTCAATTTTATAATCTTTGTATTATAGTATCAGAGTAGATAAAGTTTATTTTTAATATGTAGAAAGGAGCAATTCTTGTCACTGCCAGGCAGCCTTGTCTTCTAAAAAGTCTTTAATGCTTTAATAAGTTTTCTGGCACAATTTAAAGTTTATAATTTTTTTAAATTTATTAACTGACAAACCTGGTATGGCTGTCGGCAATGTATTGTACATTCGAATACAATTGCCCGCAAAAGGATTGCTTAGTTTATTAAGCCTAAATAATTGGCTGCACCTAGAGCCAATTATTCTTATTTCTTAAGTTTAGGTGGTAGACGGATATTACTATTTTTAATAAATTTACTGTTATTTTTATGAGTATGTAATAAGTTTTCATATTTTTTTTTTTATAGAATTGCACCTTTATTCAATTGATTTATGATGAACATAATTATTACATATCTATATTTACATTATTACTATCTAAACTAAACCTAAATAAGGCCCCCGTGGCATTGTGCCCAAAAGACTAGCAGCATTCCCCCTTTGAATAGCAATGCCTATTCGTTGAGCGAGAAAACTGCCAGCCCTTGGGTCACCAGTTGACTCCACAAGGCGCTTTTTCAAATTCTTAAAAAAAAAATTGTTTTTCATAATTATATGTACTGTGAATACACAATAAGTATGTTGATATCCCTAAACTTTTCTCTTAATGACTCCCGAAACCCCATACCATAGATAGTCCGGACAGCCCTTTTTTGCAACACAAAGATACATTCAAAGTCGGCAGCGTTACCCCATAATAGTATGCCATAGGTCATGACACTATGGAAATAACTAAAGTAGGCATGACGCGCTGTTCTTCTCTGTTGTCTGTCAGTTGTCGGATCTTTTTTACAGCATAGGCTGCAGAGCTCAGTCTGCCCGAGACTTTCTCGATGTGAGGCCCCCACTGCAAGTTGGAGTCTAACTTTATGCCCAGAGAGACAGTTTCATTGACCAATTGTACTTGATTATCCCTAATCCTAATATTGGTGATAACGAGCCTAACATTTGGCAAGGTGAATCTAATACATTTAGTTTTAGTTCATTTAACAATAAATTATTTGCGTTAAACCAGTGGACTACCCTAGAGAGGGCATTGTTTACTTCTTCAAGTTCGCGTTGTCCACGTTCAACTTTAAATATTAAAGATGTGTCATCGTCAAACAAAACTACCTCGTGATCGTCTCTTATAAGGTGTGGGAGATCATCTATGTTCACTAAAAATAGAAAAGGTCCCAGAATTGAACCCTGAGGCACCTCCATTGTTACAGCAGAACCATGTGACTGTTTACCATTTATAACAACTCTCTGTACTCTATCTCTTAGGTAAGAACTAATTAAATCCAAGGACGTCCTTCGGATCCCATAATGATCAAGTTTTTGAATTAAAGTCTGATGCTGGACGCAATCGAAGGCCCTAGATAAGTCGCAGAATACACCATAAGCATCATAGGACTCCTCCCAGGCCTCATATATACACTCTAATAATTTGATTCCACCATCCTTGGTAGACCGACCCCGCGTGAAACCGAATTGTTTAGTATGAAATAGTTTATATATATTAAAATAATTTTGCATTTGATTAAGCATTGCCTTTTCAAAGATTTTTCTAAACGTGGGTAGTACAGAAATAAGACGAAAATTGGACGGATCTGAGGTGCTACCCGATTTAAACAGAGGAGTTATTTTACTAAACTTCATTAAGTAAGGAAACACACCACTATCAACACAATAATTAAATATTATTGATAATTCAGGGGCAACCATTTCAATTAACGAATTAACTAAATGTACAGAAATTCCCCAGAGGTCAGCCATTTTCTTAATATCTAAAGATTTAAAAGTTTTTATTAGTGTATACTAGTTTTATTGAATTTGAATATTTCATTACAGCAAGGAACATTTGCTTTTAACAAGGATTCTGCTATTGGGGTAGAAGAAACTAGGGTTCTGGTCAAATCTACTGGAATTTGAGAAAAAAATTGTTCAAATTCGTCAGCGACTTCGACATCTGTTGTAATTATGTTACCATTTACTTTAAGTTTAAAATTATTATCATTTGATTTGGCTTGGCCTCTTTCTGCGTTAATTATTTTCCAAGTAGATTTAACTTTGTCTACACTATTGAGAATGTACTTATATACTTTCTTTTAGCTGCTAAGTAGTCTGCTTTAAACTTTTTTGAATAAGTTTTAACATAATTTAGAAATTCATCTGTTCTATTAAGCTGTCCTCCTGAGTATAGTTCATACAGTTTTTGTCTACTTTTATGTATATCCTCATTGGCCCATTCACTGAAGGCTGGCCTATCACCGATTGTGACTTCCTTAGACATGATAATGCAAACCCACACACTGATAAGAACCATTACAATCAAAGGAACCTTTAAATGCTAGGTAAAGCCGGTGCCAGTGCAAATTTTGAACCACTAGTACAGTGGGCCAAAAAATTGGTGTACCATCTTAAGGTTGAACGTCGTTTGCAAATTCATAGGCGATAATGACTGCCTCTGTGGCGCAGTCGGTAGTGAGACCGCCTGCGGCGCTGGAGGTCGTGGGTTCGATTCCCACCGGAGACAAATATTTGTGTGACCCATAAATGTTTGTCTCAAGAGTCTGGGTGTTTCTATGTATAATATGTATGTATTTAAAAGTATATAAGTATTATTATCCGTGGTCTGATACCCATAACACAAGCAGGTTATTCCTAGCTTACTTTGGGATCAGATAGCGTTGTGTGAGATGTCCTTGAATATTTATTTATTTATTTATTTAATGATTAGTTTCCCTTGCAGACATATCTGACAATTTCTATTGCCATCTTTATCTGATAATTGATAACCTTTTATATTGATTATTGATACCTACTGTTTGTTACGTGACAGCTGTTCTTAGTTTAAATATATTTGATAAAAAGTCAGTTGTCAGTATTCTATGTGAAAAAGAAATTGCTAGATTCAAAAAGACTTGAGTATAACAGTCAATAATATCTGATAAATCTAAATATACTACCCCTTACTTTGTGCTAAGTTAATTTTATTTTTCAATTTTTAGTTTTTGTTTAAAGTCGGTTTTTTTTTGTAATTTTTTTCTTCATAATTTTTTGTGACAGGTAGACGAAAAATATATCAGTCTAGAGGTAATGTCCTCCCCAATACAAATTAATCAAGCCCAAACACAAGGTAACTGCTGTAAATCGTTAAGGAATTCCCTCGATTCGAGGGATTTCTTCGATTTCTCCAGGATCCCAGCATCAGATTCTGACTTCCTGTATATGGGAACACATGGGAAGCACCTGCTTTCAAATAAAAAAAGAATCATCAAAATCGGTTAACTCTTTCAAGCGATTTGCCGGCAACAAACATAAAAAAAGACGAATTGAGAACCTCCTCCTTTTTTTTGAAGTCCGTTAAAAATTTATATTTTGCCGTTTTTTGGTACGGAACGCCCTGTACGCAAATCCGACTCGAACTTGCCCGGTTTTTATAATTTAGTTAGCCTACCAAGTAATTGGTTTGTAATTTTTTTTCTAACAGTATGTGATATTCAGTAAAGCGTGAAGTAAACAACTGTTATTACGAGTTACCCCGACAGTGGCTACTCACCCGTCACCCATCGTGCGTAGACCGTGGTCACGATGGTCAAGGATTCGAAGTTAATGTTGCTTAATGAACAATTAGTTATTTTTTGTTACTTCGGATCGGATGAAATATATGTTGTTTAAATGTGCTCACAACATTTAAACAACATATGTTTCATCTGATAGGGGCTTTCTTCCGCGCACGCTTAGGTTGTGGAATGATCTTCTTGCCTCGGTTTTCCCAAACGCCTACGGGGTTCTTCAAAAGGGGTCTTAGAAGGTTTTTACAGGGTCGGCAGCGCGAGAGTGGCGCCTCTGGTGTTGCAAACGTTCATAGGCTGCGGTGACCACCAGTCCTTTTGGTGGGCCGTATGCTTGTCTGCCACCTTAGTGGTATTAAAAAAAACATTACAGAGGCTACGAGGCAAGCGAAATACTGTAAAAGCTACGTACGTCATAGCAACACTATGTAGGAGCAGTCTAACGTGGTTTCAGACGTAAGCGATAACAAGAGCCCTGCGTTGCGAAATACACAATAAGTAGTTTTATGGATTGAATTTTCTTGTATTGTACGGACATACATATGGTGATGCCTTTACGCCCGAAGGGCTAGGCAAAGGCATATTAAATGCCCCCACATTTTACCTATATATCTACTATTTGTCTCTCAGACATGATACAGTGTATAGGTATATAAGCAGGCGCAGCTTGTGAATATCTGCTGTTGAAATTTTTCAAGCCGCCGTTCAGAAAAGGCCTTCAACTCGACTGTGAGAGTGGCCCCCTAATCGCTAGATGCACCATGGCTGGAAAGCCATGGCTGGAAAGCCAAACAGATGGAAATCTGTTGAGACTTCTACCGACTAAAAACCACACGTATCCTATCTAACAGCTTACGGTTGGGAGCCCCAGGTAGGCCCTCGGAAGGATACCTCAGGACTCCTAACAGACCTAGGGCTACCACTGCGGCCCCACTTGGAGGGGGGGGGGGGGGGGTTTCGGGTGCTATTATCCCGCGTCTTTGGAGAGTTGTTCGGGTGTTATCCAGCTTCTTGGGCGGGCGTGCGTGAATGTTTCACGTCACGCTGTCGTCTAGGGTCAGCTTCTGTAAGGACGGTTAGCAGCCCCCTCACCTTCCTCAAGCCCCCAAATAGTCTTGCGCGAAGTTCTCACCCACTCCCTCCCCGCCGTTTCTTTCACGAGCATGACCTGCTTACAGAAAGAGGCAGCGGTGTCCCAGTTATTCACGCTGGAGATCATGGCTCGCACCATGGTCTTCAGCGAGAGAGTGTCCACGTCCAGACCTGCCATGAAGACCTGGCGCTCATGCGCCCTCGCTGTGCACTCCACCAATGTCTGGAGCGCTGTGTCCTCGCAGTGCTGGCACTCAGCCGTGGTTTCCCGGTGTATTCGCCACAGATACTTGCCGAAGCTAGTTAATAATATATTGAACCGACCCTTCGTTCCTGTTTTCTCTATTGTTCCGTATCAAAATAAACCACAGTGATAACGAGTAGGTAGTAGGCAGGAATGTGAAGAGAAGATAAGATCAGAAACGTCACCCGGAAACTGTTCAATGCTTCGAGGAAACCACCATCTCCTTGAAACAAACGTGTATTTATCTAAGTCTGATTAACTAATAATACAAATTTCACTTTATTAAATTACAATAAAAACTTAAAAAAAAACATTAAAAATTCTGCTAAGTGAACACTGAGCTAAAATACACACAAAATAGTCTGATAAATAAAATACATTATGTAATGCAGTAGCCCAATATGCCATTTTTGCCAGCCCTGTTTCGTCAATGGACGCCGTGCCCTGTTAGTACCTACAGTAAGTACCGAAACAGTGTGTAACATGGAAAATAATGTAGGAATGCACAATGCCGACATATCCACAGCTATATTTTTAGGGTGCACTACAAAAATATAGGAAACCTTAAAGCCGAAAGTCATTATCACGAATTTAAAAATAAGAAAGATTTAATATCCGAAAATCAGAAATCCTATGTATCATTAAGTAACACATTACATTAATAAAGTAAATTTTAAATATTTTTTATTTACAACAATGAATCTGCTGCCCAGCGGCCAAATTCGGAATGATGTTTTTCTAAGAACTTACTACTACGAACTTTAATGTTTCTTATAATTGAAATTTGGAAAAATAAAACTTACACACACAATACAACAGATACACACACCATGTCTCGGAGGTATATAAGAGGTTTGACAGCACAATTGCCATGTAAACAGATATTTTGGTGGCCAGCTTAAGGTCATGTGAACAGAAAACCTTGGAACGCAGCTTCTCAAATGCCGCAACTGCGGTACAGATCCTGCTGCTGATCTCATCATAAAGGTTACATTTAGATGTTATAGTGCTCCCCAGATAGCGAAACTTATCAACCTGCTTCAGCATGTCCTGACCCAGCTGTATAGACAGTGTCTCGTGACCATGTGTGTCCAGAGACATCACCTTGGTGAAAACTGGTCATTAGCCGTTGCAGGCCATCAGGGGATTCTGCCACAAAGCATAGGTCGTCAGCATACATGATTGAGTAACAAACATTCAAATATCTAAACATCCAAGCATCTTCAAAAACTTTCACAGTTGTAATATTATTAGTAGGATGCAATATAAGCGACTGGACTATATGCAACGGGAAACAGGATATTAATTCAATTCTCTCTATTTCTTTCTTAGGTGCGGCGCAGACGATAGATCGAGTCTGCACCGCACTGGCCATCGCAGATTTTTCTGAGTGCGAAACGAATAGTCTGTCGTCTGTGCCGCGCCTTATAGTCATATAAGGTGCGGTAATTGAAGTTCCATATTGTATTCTTGTTCATTTGACAACAAAATTATGTATGTATTATTTACTTTATATAATTGTATTGTTATAGTATTGTTGAAGTAAAATAAAAAATAAATAATCATTTATTGCACGAAACATGGTTAGGTATAAAGATGATAAAATTCGAATTAGTGTTCAGCATGTTCCACAGGTTATCTGCATGCAACATTTATATTATAGGTGACAAGATTCTATGCAATGAAATTATTAAAATACAACATGTCAACATCCCTACTAATATTATAAATGCGAAAGTAACTCTGTCTGTCTGTCTGTCTGTCTGTCTGTCTGTCTGTTACGCTTTCACGCCTAAACGGCTGGAGCGATTGAGATGAAATTTGGTATGGGGATAGTTCGAGGCCCTGGGAAGGACATAGGCTACTTTTTAACCGACTGCGCAAAAGGAGTGTTATGATTTTACGTGATAACGACTTTCAAGCTGTTACGCTTTCACGCCTAAATGGCTGGAGCGATTGAGATGAAATTTGGTATGTGGATAGTTCGAGGCCCTGGGAAGGACATATGCTACTTTTTAACCGACTGCGCAAAAGGAGTGTTATGATTTTACGTGATAACGACTTTCACGCTGTTACGCTTTCACGCCTAAACGGCTGGAGCGATTGAGATGAAATTTGGTATGTGGATAGTTTGAGGTCCTGGGAAGGACATAGGCTACTTTTTAACCGACTGCGCAAAAGGAGTGTTATGATTTTACGTGATAACGACTTTCACGCGATGACGACTTCTACGCGGTCGAAGTCGCGGGAACAGCTATCCCTACTAATATTATAAATGCGAAAGTACATAACTCGGTCTGTCTGTCTGTCTATCTGTCTGTCTGTCTGTTACGCTTTCACGTCTAAACGCCTGGAGCGATTGAGATGAAATTTGGTATGGCGATAGTTCGAGGTCCTGTAAAGGACGTAGGGTACTTTTCAACCGACTGCGCAAAAGGCGTGTTATGATTTTACGTGAAAACGACTTTCACGCAATAACGACTTCTACGCGGTCGTAGTAGTAGTCGCGTGGAACAGCTATCCCTACTTCCCTACTAATATTATAAATGCGAAAGTAACTCTGTCTGTCTGTCTGTTACGCTTTCACGTCTAAACGCCTGGAGCGATTGAGATGAAATTTGGTATGGCGATAGTTCGAGGTCCTGTGAAGGACGTAGGGTACTTTTCAACCGACTGCGCAAAAGGAGTGTTATGATTTTACGTGATAACGACTTTCACGTGATAACGACTTCTACGCGGTGGAAGACGCGCGGAACAGCTATTTAATATAAATGAGCTTAAAGATTAAGTCTGTTGTCACGCTACTTAGCCTAGGGGCTTGACAGAGAAGGATTAAAATCTATAGGTATAGATACTATATGGGCAAAAGACATGCTTACGAAATAGGTTCAGTTAAATTTTTATATGCGGATAGGTTTATATACGCGTGAATCCCTCGCGTCACGCTGTCGTCTAGGGCCTGCTTCTGTAAGGACGGTGAGCGGCCTCCTCATCGACCTCAGGCCCACAGTCATGTAGGCCGATAGTCTTAGGAGAAGACAACTCGCCGGCACTTGGGTACTTGGAACTTGGGTGGGAGAGTTTTCGTTTTCTCCCGCCCCCTCCCCGCCGCCTCTTTCACGAGCATGACCTGCTCGCAGAATGAGGCAGCGCACCCACTTACTCCCGCTGGAGATCATGGTCTCCAGCGAGCTCCAGCTAATTTTTCATGCCGCACAAGACAAAGTCTCCTGTACATGGCGCAGATTCGTTATTAAGAATACTGCTCTCAACTTTTGGATAACTCCCAGCAGTGCTTACACTTCGTCTGTACATGCAGCGATGTGATAGTCACAATAAAGACTGTCCTGAGGTAACTGACAGCCTTGAACCACTGGTGCAGAGTAGAACAATAGTTTTTTTTATATATTTAGCTCGCCAAATTGACGTCGCCACTGACGGAAAGCCATGTGGCGCATCTAGCGATCTAGCGATACTTTCACAGTCCGTAAGACTTAAATTCAATTAATAGACCGAATCTACCAAGGTGAGGTAAGAGCTCTTCAACTTAACTCCACTTAAATAACAAGGGCCCAGATACCACTCGCATGCATTGAAAAGACTCTTCGCCAGAACCCAGCAATGCAAAAATCGTTTCTCTTTCGAACCATAGCAATTTGAAACCCTCTGACAGCGTGAATCTTCTCTTACAACGCCAGGTTTTTAAGCAGAACATGAAAATACACATTATTGCGCCTACAACACTAGGTGTTGTGAACTGGGATAGTGACTCACAAATTCTTCAAATAAAGCTATGGGTTATTATTTTTATAACAGAAACGTCTCTTTGTGGGGTGGCGCCTAACAGTGATAATAGACACGTGCTCTAGGAGGCAATGGCTAACGGACAGAAAAGCAGTTACGTTGTGGACCCTACAGCATATGTGCTGGAACGAACACTTAATTGGTAATTGGAACCAATGCTTCAGGCAGTGATCCAATGAAGAATGCTGCTTTGAAACAATCTTCATTATTATCGTCAGAAGTTTAGCATAGAGGCATAACAGCACACAGGAAGAGTCTTTTGGTGATGGTTATCCAGCTTCGAGGAACTCATTCGTTGTAGTTCACATGTAGGACATCAGTTGTATACGGCACCCAACGGAAGTCTTAGATTTGTGAATCAACTTTTTTCTCAGCAAGAGGGATCTTTCACAACTAATGGACTGCCAGTGCACCGGGAAGGTTGGTTATGTATTGAAGTTGTAAAATAGAACCAGTCTTCTATTAACTCAATGCAATACTATTGAGGCAGAAATGTCTACGAGTTGTGTCGTCATATGCTTTCGTATAGCATCAAATGCTTTGCGGGAACTTTAAACAATACACGAATAAGTGTTCGCCGCTGGCTCCTGCGTTACTAGCCATGATTCCCTCTGTATTTTAGCTTCTGAGAGTAAAGTTACAAACGTAGTTTATAATGAACATTCTTAAAAATACAACTTTACTGTAAATGTTGAGCTTTGGCTACAGTGACATAGGTACATTAAATTAAATCACCTTAAACGTAATACATGCATACGGTCACGCCTTTATCCCCAAAGGGGTATCTGAGGCATATTATATGCCTACATTTTACCTTTTTTTAATTCATCCCCACGTAACGTAGGTGGTGGTGAGACGTATTGCCGTGTTGTAATGGACAGGCGTAGGTACTGGCTACTTCTGAAAATTATTAAGTCTATAAGGCTAATAACTTGGTTTAACGACTGCCATTTACTGGCTATCGTTAGCGTTAGTGTCATCGTCGCAAATCTTTCGGTTATAAGTAGGCTTACTTAAAGTTTTCAGTCTGTGGCCCAAATCTAACAAACGTTTCGTATTCGCGCTTCACCATACTACTTACTCTTTTTATTATTAAAGAGGCCAATTAATAAAGACGTACGTCATGCCGGCCTTGGACCCGCTAAAACCATGAGGTCTCTACCCATCCATCTAGCGCATTCCTGGGGTATCCTTTAGAGGGCTTACCAGGGGCTCCCAACAGTAGGCTGTTATACCTAATAGCCTACGGTTGGGAATCCTACCGGATACGTGTGGTTTTTTGTCAGTAGGAGTTATAGTATATTCATGTGGGATTTACCTCACATTAAAAAACCATGTAGCGCATAGCTGCCCGGGTAAGTTGGAGGATGTCCTAACTTTGTCCCCACATTTTGGTTACGACTTATCCTAGAGGCTCGATAGGATACAGTTCAAACTTTGCTTATAACAGAATTTCCACGCGAACGAAGTCGCGGGTAACAGCTAGTTTATAATAAATAGGTATGTCAATTACTTTCTATCACAGATACAGATTTTCCGCATGCAACATCTAGTAGTCAAAGAGTAGTCTAACAAGATCAAAATATACATTGTGCAAAGAAATCAAATAATAGTTCAACATGTCACAAATTAACTAATGTCAATGATAAATTATGTCGAAATTCAAAATAAACACGTCGATTGCATATGACATAAATGCAGATTTTTTCATGCAATATTTAGAAGAATTGGAGTCATTAAAGAATTCAAGATTCTAAAATCGCAACGATATAAATTTAAGTAGGTACAAAGTACAGTAGAATCCGTTTATTATGACTCCGCCTATATTGACCAACCGGTTATTATGACGAATTATTGCACTACGAAGTTTGGTTTTCATATAAAATTCTTTATAAAAAAGTCGGATATAATGACTTCCCTTACAGTGACATGTCGCTTATTATGACCCATTTTTAATAAATTATGTCCGGTTAGAATGACGTGGCTCGTTTTTGTTTTGAATCTCAGTATATAATGCTAATAGCTATGTCTTCTATACACATTAGGATTGGAGGCTGTTTTTAGGATACAATGAAAAAACAAAAGCAGACAAAAATTATAGATTACTTACAGTAAAAAATATACTTGCAAGTATGTGTTAATATAATACATACATACATACATATACTCACGCCTTTATCCCCGAAGGGGTAGGCAGAGGCCTATACCGGCCCACATTTCACCGTGTACAATTCGGTCCCACGTAACAGGTGGTGAGCCCATCGCCGTGTTGAAATGGACCGCCGACGTCAGAGCCTCGTCCGTTGTTTAGCAGGTGCACGAGCTTGTACGTGAGGTTGACTTGGGCCCGGAGGTGTTGGTAGGGCCCCACTACTATATAATATAATAATGTGCTGATTACGTGCAATTTTGATTTAATATGTACGTATACATATGTAATTACTGTTTCTATATTAAAATACTTAAGTACATACATATTTACATAAAAAAGGTTTTTCATTTCATTATTGAATAACACACTTGCACTTACACTAACTTAAAAAAAAATAGTTTTTCATTTCACATAACGCTTTGTATGACGTCCGCTTATTATGACGTGTTTGTCAATTCCTTTCGATGTCATTATAAACGGACTCTACTGTAGTAGAAAGTGATGAACCGATCGCGTCTGGTAATGTAGAGCACTGCTAGAAACAGGGTCTTACCTAAAGATCTTTACAACGTTCGGTCTTGTCCCTTCTCACTCCACATTTTCCGGACCTTACGGCACATCAACCATCACTTCTACGAGCAAACAAACATTCGCTTTTTCATAAATATTTTTCTAGCCAAATTCAATTACTAGCCCGAGTGCGGGTCTGTTCTGCAGCTCATTATAGGAAGTGATATAAATTTAAACCTCGCTAAGTTAATGGTAGCAACAACTCATTGCTCGAAAGAAATAAAAAGAAATAAAAAATAATTACATAATTTAACCTAGGTACTTACGAAAATTTCACGGTCATGAAGTGCGTTATGTTTTGGTCAGATCCATTTTTTTATTTATTTTCGTTTCAAGATACGAATCAGACGTAAATATTCAAGTGCTTGCTCGATGGAGCCCCCAGTGACCTGAAGTACGGCTCCGTGTGTCCTTCCTAGCAGTAGAGTCGCAAAGGATTTTGTGTTATTCTTCTATAATGCACTACCAAATCAGGTATGCGGTTATTAATAATATAATAAGTTTAACTGAAAAGGAAAAGACGAAGGGCCAGGTTGGCCCAGAGTGTGGTGCGAATCGGAATAATCCTGTACTTGTCGCTAGCGATCTCTTTCTATCTTAGTGTTTCGTTTCCGAGCGTGAATGACTTCAACACAACTGAAACCAACCTATCATACTCTCACAACTTACGGAGCAATTTATAGGTAGGTTGAAGGCGTTTTGTCAGAATGACGAACATTTTAATTAAAAAACCTACCGAATTCGTATCATTTTAAAATATCTTTCCTTATGAACCGCGCACACGGCGAGTATCGTATCGGCACACCAAGTCGCACTCTACTCCCGTTAGCTTCCTCAGGTGCTTGGCTTAGCAGCAGTGCCGTGAGAACAGCTGAGTGAGGTGATAAGCCGGCGTCACATACTCTCATTGCCTCAACATCATTTCAGTTTTTTATATACCACGGAGATAAGAGACAAACTTGCGGTGGAGGATTGAAGGTGATACCCGTAGCCTATGGACGTTTGCAACACCAGGGGCGCCACACTCGTGATGCTAATCTTGTAAAATCTTGCTAAGACAACTTCTGAAGTGTCTAGTTTAAAAACAAGACTTAACAAAAAATAATTAGGTATCTATATTTACATATAAAAATAATGATAAAATAGTCAAAATTGTACATTGGAAATATTTAAAAAAAACTCGCGGGTGTTCAACATAAGATACAGGAGCTGAAAATATAGTTAGAAAATTTTTTGTCTGTTTGCTTTGCTTTGTCCGGAAGGATCTCGAAAAGTTCTCAATACATTTGATTTAAATTTCGCACAAATATTAACTAGGGGTAGGGTCTTCAAATAGGCTGTATATTATCAAGCTACTACGATTTTACTCAGCAGACTGTGCATCATGGATAGTCGGTCGTCTGCGCTGCACCTAAATCTATCAAGGTTCATTAGACTGATGGTAGTGGGATGGGGTCCGTCCGAGATCTTTTGAGTTTCCCACCTAGCCTGTCAGTGAACTGCCTAACCAACGCAATCATGGCGAAGCTAAAGAAAAGTAGAATACAAAACCTATAAAATTGAACATTGTCACTCAGCTATACAGCACTAGCCTTGTGCTGTGGAATCTAGACAAATGATAAACTATTTTCATATGCCTAGATTATTTTTGAAAAGCAATTAGTATGCTAACTGATCATAGTCACCTTATATACGTCTTGGGGCGACGTAGACGACAAGACGTAATAAGATGGAAAATTTGGTAGGTTCCGAGTAGGTTTCGGTGGCTAAGTGGATAAGCATCTTGCACGGAATGCGAGAAGATGCAGGTTCGAATCCTGCTGGAAACCAATTCTTTTTCCATATTTAAAATTTATAATCATATATTTCTATTTTCATACAAATTGTACACCTAGCTCTGATTGTGATTAGTTGTTTTGATACTAGGCAGGAGTAAAATGTGGAAAAAGAAGTCGCTTTTCAATTAAACTGGATAGCATAAGGGGACTGGTTTAGAAAATGACGAAAAAGAGGTTCAAATAAAAGAAAGCGTTTTTTGTCTGCACAAGTAGACGGGAAATTTTAGCCAAAAATAGATTTATAATCTTCAAGATGTGTGTCAAAATATGGTTTTGTTGTAAATTGTATATTAATCAATCATCAATACATATAATTAAATCGTAACAGGTTGCTGTCTGTACATGGAAGATAAATAAGAATAAATATTATAGGGGGGCTTTATGAACGCATTATAATCCAAAACAATCATTTTTAGAATTTTTGTCTGTTTGTCAGTACGTTTGTGCACGCTAATCTCAGCAACCGCTTAACCGATTGCAATGCAATTTGCTTTATTGGGTTGCGGCTTGCTTCACTTAGCATTTAGTATTTGTTTCATGTCAATCGGTTCATAAATATAAAAGTTATATTAGTCTAAAGAAAATGCAGAGTACGAAGTCGCGGGCTACAGCTAGTTATACATAATGTGTAAAGGGATCTTAGAGACAGCCCCAAATTTTTAAATGAATAAATTTTATGACTTCAATTTTTATCGACGCGAAAGCAAAAAAAATGCCAACATAATAATATTATAAAGAAAATATACACCTATAAATTGGTTTTCTTCGATTTTGAATAAGAATGAGAATTAGCTTATTACAACTAAAATAAGCTATAAATAAACTTAATTATTTAGAATATAAAAAACCCGACTGCCAAGTAAACATACAACTGAAAAGTAAAAAACAAGCTCTACACTTCTTTTGTGATTATCTTTAGCTACTTACTGTTTTACTTTGTCGGCAACATTTGCAGGTGAGAAGAAGCTATGTCAAGCGAGTAGTGGTTTACAAAATAGTTACTTGTTCCCATAGCTTGATCCCGCCTGCAAATGTTGCCAGCAAAGTAAAACAGTAAGTAGCTAAGGAAAATCACAAAATAAATGTACAGCTTGTTTTTTACTTTTTAGTTGTATGTTTACTTGGCAGTCGGGTTTTTTATATTCTAAATAATTAAGTTTATTTAACCTCTAGCGGCCCAAGGTCCCTTTTAATACCCTTATTAACTTATGTCATTACAGCCCAAACAAATATTATGAATTTCTTATTTACCGCCCAGGTCCTTTTTAAGGGACCAAAAACATTTATTTGATATTTTTTTATAAACTATCGCCCTAGCAATTTTCTGATTGATTTATCATACTTGTCAATCTATAATGAACTTAATCAACTAAGTTCCCGGCCTTAAAAATAAAGACAAAAGTGTGATAAGCTAATTTTCATTAAGGCGTCAACACATCGTAAAAGTAAGCAACAATTCAATCCTATTTCATTATAGTTATATTACATTTCAAATTATAAAATATACATGATTTTAAAGATATTGAAATATATTAACGAAGGAATTAATTATTTTTGTGGAATTAATAGTATTTATGATAATTTATTGGTAGAAAAGGAATAGTTAGTCCCTCTGAATTCCCTTCAGGCCGTAGTTTGCGTGAAGTGTTATATTTTTAGTTCCTTGTAAGGGACCTCGGGCTTTAACAGAGTTTATTAATTTTTATTTGTTTAGCTTTCAGCACCTAATATATAGTTGTAGATAAGTTGTAGCATGATTCAGAAGGCCAGTGATGATAAAGTCCTGGAGTTCAAACCTTCATCAATTATGGGCGTGTCTCCACTCACTAAGAATTCCAAATTGCCCCATGATACCCCCAGACTCATCAATAATGCGGTTAACAGGAGGTAGTGGTAGAGACAGGGGCTAAGGCTGCAGAAGTCGTTGCGGAAACGTCTCCAATATCCATCGACCTCCTCTTCATCGACTATCGCAGCAGGGCCTCTAGTAATTAACATCATCTTAGAATAGTTATGGTTCATAAGAAAATAATATTTAAAAAAATCAAATACATACATTTTGGTTTTATTAGACACGTTTTGAAGTCTATAATCTTTGAAAGTTGATATACTATTTTTGTAAACTGAGTGTATGTTGATCTCCTTATTTACTCATATCTCTCCTACAAAACTTGATGATTTATGACTACATTTCGGCCCAAAGTCCCTTTAAATACACTAATGTAATTTGGCAATTTAACTAGTTTAGGATCATTTTATAAAACTTTTCTAGCCCCTGGTGACAATATTAGACCATTAAGAGTGCCTTAGCCCCCATTAATTAACAAATTATTTCTGGGCGTTAATTGATAAATATTTTTAGTCCCTTATAAAGGACTTGGGCCGTAATCGAGAAGTTCTTAAATTATGCGTGGGCCGCTAGAGGTTAAAACTTTTTAGTTATATTAGTAGTGGAGTTATTAATTTTCGTGTAGTGAAGGGACATCACCAAAATTCAACCTTAATTATTATATTTTTGATCATATTCCCGGTGCTACTCAACCGATTGCAATAGAACAAATGTAAAATTTACGTCTGACTAAGACCTTAAAAACACATAATACCGCATCAAAATCGCTTCAGTAGTTTTGCGTTCATCGCAGTCAAATAATTATAACGACAAAAGTCCGCCATTTTGATTTTGTTAGGAATTTTATTACAACTGGTGTCCCTCACCCAATTACGACAAATCAAATGACACATTTTATTTCAAAAGCCGTCAAGCCGTTGAGGCTGTAGAGCGTGGATAAAAAAAACAACATTTTCATTTTAGCGCCAAAAGTCAGCCATTTCGATTTTTTTGAAATTTTAATGTACGTGGTGTCACTCACACAATCACGACGAATCAAATGACACCTCGCATATCAAAATCCGTCAAGTCGTTCAGGCTGTAGGACGTGACAAAGAATTGGATACATACATATGAAGCGCTCGTGGCCCCGCGGACTCAGTGTTCTGTAAACGATCACTGCAGTAAGCAACATTTACTATGGCCGGATATGGATGGGTGACCACCACGTGGATCACTTTGTGACATTTATTTACGAGCGTTTCCATGCTTCGGAAGGCACGATAAGCCGTTGGTCCCGGTTGTCAGTAAAATGACAGTCGTTAAGCCAAGTTGAAGGCCTTACGGGCGGCTTGAAAAATTTCAACTGTGGGTCGTCACAACCTGCGCCCGGGTCGGCAGCGCGTGTGTAGCGCCTCTGGTGTTGCAAACGTCTATAGGCTACGGTTACCAACCTTCCGGTGGGCCGTAAGCTTGTCTGCCACCTAAGTAGTATAAAAAAAAAACATACATACATTCTCTCGAAAAAAAATCCCTTTCTTCGGCAGTTCGGGTAAATACTACTTTTCCTAGCCTGAAGGACGCGTGTTTTATATGGTCAAGGTCGTTAGGCGTTTCGTTTAAGGCCGTGGGTAGGCCTTAAAAGAAATTTTATAGTCGGATATTTTTTAGAAATCACAAAATATGTCAAACGACCCGACCTATATTTAAAAATATACCTTTACTCTTAGTCGCTTTCGGTAACATCATAGTATAGAAATATAAAAATACTAGCTGATGCCCGCGGCTCCGCCCGCGTGGAATGTTATTCCCGGTCACAGGGGTACTTTTTTTTTTTTTTTTTTTACGTGAGGGAAAATCCTCATGGATGTTATGCCGGACTCCTACCGACTAAAAAACCTCACGTAACGCCCAACAGCCTATGGATCGGTCACAGGGGTATGAAAAATAGATGTTGGCCGATTCTCAGACCTACTCATTATGCTCACAAAATTTCATGAGAATCGGTCAAGCCGTTTCGGAGGAGTATGGCAACGAAAACTGTGACACGAGAATTTTATATATTAGATAATAAACTTAGAGTATAAACTCTGAAGTAACATTGCATGCGGACAGGTTGAATGGTTTATTTAGTGTTGTTTCATGATACGAATACGACTTAGCTTCATAGAACATTCTCATCAATAACGACGCATTTATCACGAAGAACCAATACAATGCAATAACAATACCGGTGATACTACTAATGCTTGCGACCAGATTTTCCGAGGTTTCCTTTGAAGCTACGTCATTAGAATATTACAAATCTCATCGTTAGATTTGCATTGAGATTAATACTATTATAATTTTTTTTGCAGTGATAATCCAATTTTCTAAATAGATTTGACAGCTCTCCGCAAATATACGTCAATCACGCGAGGTCGGTCTACCACGGATGCTGGCATCAAATTGTTAGAGTGTATATATGAGGCCTGGGAGGAGTCATATGATGCTTATGGTGTATTCTGCGACTTATCTAAGGCCTTCGATTGTGTCCAGCATCAGACTTTAATTCAAAAACTTGATCATTATGGAATCCGGGGGACGGCCTTGGATTTAATTAGTTCTTACCTTAGAGATAGAGTACAGAGAGTAGTTATAAATGGTAAACAGTCAAATGGTTCTGCTGTAACAATGGGGGTGCCTCAGGGTTCAATTCTGGGACCTTTTCTATTTTTAGTGTACATAAATGATCTCCCTCACCTTATAAGAGACGATCACGAGGTAGTTTTGTTTGCTGATGACACATCTTTAATATTTAAAGTTGAACGTGGACAACGCGATCTTGACGAAGTAAACAATGCCCTCTCTAGGGTAGTCCACTGGTTTAACGCTAATAATTTATTGTTAAACGAAACTAAAACAAAATGTATTAGATTCACCTTGCCAAATGTTAGGCTCGTTAACACCAGTATTAGGATTAGGGATGATCAAGTAGAATTGGTCGATGAAACTGTCTTTCTGGGCATAAAGTTAGACTCCAACTTGCAGTGGGGGCCTCATATCGAGAAAGTCTCGGGCAGACTGAGCTCTGCAGCCTATGCCGTTAAAAAAATCCGACAACTGACAGACATTAGAACAGCGCGTCTTGTCTACTTTAGCTACTTCCACAGTGTCATGACCTATGGCATACTATTATGGGGTAACGCTGCCGACATCGAATGTATCTTTGTGTTGCAGAAAAGGGCTGTCCGGGCTATCTATGGTATGGGGTTTCGGGAGTCATTAAGAGAAAAGTTTAAGGATATCAACATCCTTACTGTGTATTCACAGTACATATATGAAAACTTATTATATACTCATAAAAATAACAGTAAATTTATTAAAAATAGTGATATCCATAACCTAAACTTAAGAAATAAGAATAAATTGGCTGTACCTAGATTTAGGCTTAATAAAATAAGCAATTCTTTTGCGGGTAATTGTATTCGAATGTACAATACATTGCCGACAGCCATAACAGGTTTGTCAGTTAATAAATTTAAAAAACTAGTAAAGCTTAAATTGTGCCAGAAAGCTTATTATAGCATTAAAGACTTTCTAGAAGACAAGACTGCCTGGCAGTGACACGAATTGCTCCTTTCTACATTAAAAAAAAAAACTGTATTAGATACTAAGATGAATAAGAGGGACCGGACTGAGTTTCTTGGGGTGTTCTTCTCAGTCTGTAGCATTTCCGAACCCCCGGTAGAGTCACAAAAATTTTGACAAACCTAAATAATTTTTTAAAAATTTCAAAGGGAATAAATTTTATTTTATTTTATTTTATAACGCTGAGATTTAGGATGTTTGCTGCACTGCATAGCTTCAAACGAGTACGTGGAGCTAGTATCCTACCTTTGTTAAAATATTGTTATTGACAACAGTCAGCAACACTCGTTGTGCAGATATTATTTCAGTGTTTGACCATAAATGTAGGTTGAAATGTCAAGCTTTTGGCCTAAACACAGCACATACATCCCACAGCGTTGAAGTTGCATGGAGTACAATCAAGTATCAGTGCAAGTCAAAGTGCCCATAGTTTGACATCGCTATTAAGTACCGTCTCGAATGCTTGTCCCCATTATCTATGGCGAAGCTTGGCTCACTTGAAAGTGATCATCATGTTTATCACGAGATGTACTTACAATTTCAGGGTCACGTTGATTGCACTGATGACATCCTGGATGAACTTCCACAAGGTTAATGCTGAGCTCCACTTTGACTTATACACGTTTCCTATTGGAGTTCTGTTGAAAGGTAAGGGATTAAAATTGTAATCTATATTTATTCCAGTCCGTCTAAATGGACTCATAGCATCAAACTGAAATGTAAACACAATTTGACGATTTAAGAGTAAAAACCGTTTCTCGAAAATCGTTGTAAAAGCCGTAGTTAGTCGTACATTAATCCTTGCCTTGACTTTATATGATAGGCACAGGACTACACTATCCCCGGGTAACATAGGCAAAATTATACCCATATTCCCACGGGAGCAGAAATTACGCGGGTGAAACCGCGTGATGTCGGCTGGTCAATAATAAATTGAAATAACATAGCCGACGAATACAAGCATGCAACCACAAAACCAGGTGTCGACCGAAGCCAGTAAGGACAATCCAAGAACTATCGGTTGCTTGCGGGAGCGTGCTGGTCAGACGTTTCCGCCCCGCCGTCCCGTTCAGGGGCGCCGCATGGCGGCGTGGATGCCCGCCCCTGACTAGTACCTTGAATCCGGGGCGTAGGTCGGGGGACCTTGTCCACGTTGATCAAACAGCGGCAGGGACCTCCCGATGTTCCGGGGGTGCCTACCCTCTCGGCCGCTCTCTACAGCTTACAGAGGCCCCTCTGTAAGCAAAAGGGGTAGATAACGGTGCGCAGCGATTAGTATTTACTACTCGTAGGAGTTCAGGGTGGGGGCAGACCATCAAGACCCTTTTCCGGGCCGCAGTGATTTATCCACTGGCCTATCCTGCGACCCGGTTAACGCGAGCCGGAACAAAACATTTAATGGGTAGGACAGTCCCACATTCAATGACAATGACATTGTCATTGAATGTGGCTTAAAGTGCCTTCTGAAGCACGAAAACTCTCGCAAATAAATGTCACAACGTGCTCACGTGGTGGTCACCAATCCAAGGACCAGCCATAGTTAATGTAGCTTACTGCAGTGATCGTTTTCAGAACACAGTCGGCGAGGCCACAAGCGCTACAATAATAAAGAAATTTAGTAGCGGTAGGTATTACTAACTTTCTTTCGCGTTTATAATATTAGCACAGATTAAATTAATATTACTAACTAGTAACCTGGATAAGGAAATAGCCAGAAGGATTCGCTTGGGCCGGGCAGCGTTCAGCAAACTGCGTCGGGTTTTCTCCTGCGTAAACAAAGTATTACCTAATTTATAAGTAAGTTCCACACAAAACCGCCTTGCTCCTCCGAAACCAGGCGGCGACAAACTATCGGTCGCTTTCGAGCTATTCTGTGTATCATCATATCAATGAGTTAGTGCGCACGCAACGAAGCCAATAACGCGAGTCACTGTGACCTAGGTACTGGTAATCGTCTACTGTTCTATTTGTTTATTATTAGTAACTAGCGAATTTCACGCGATTTCACTTGCGCATCTACTATTCCTGTGGAAATAGGAGGGCAAAAAATAGCTTATGCCACTCGGGGGCTGTGCAGCTTCCCAACATTGAAAGAATCTTTTAAATCAGTTCAGTTGTCTTGGAGCCCACTCGATGCAAATAAACAATGAAATCCTTCCTCTTTATAAAATTATCAATATAATTACATAACATAACGGCTGGCGCTCGCCGGCTTCCACGTGCTGCTGCTGGAGGCCGGCGGAGACCCCAATGTGCGCACCAAGCTAGCCAATCATGTGCCTTAATGTTTCAACTGTTATTGATTCACTAAAACCTTTTGTATCGCCTAATTGGATTGATCAGACTGGTACAAAAATGTTGCAGACGGGCAGCAGTTCGACTACATCGTGGTGGGCGCGGGCGCTGGCGGCGCGGTGGCGGCCTCGCGGCTGGCGCTCGCCGGCTTCCACGTGCTGCTGCTGGAGGCCGGCGGAGACCCCAATGTGATCACCAAGGTGTGTCTTTTGCATATCTGTATCTCGAATAATACTAACCAAATACCATCTACATAATATCATTTTAGTAGCTTTTAATCCAACAATGTATATTGTTCGTTTGCTAGTTCCGACGGGGTGTAACCCGTAGTAGTACGCGTACAAAATACATAGGTATGTACCCACCTACTTGTTACTTATATAACAAAAAAATGGGTTTTCGTGACTATACAAACTTAAGATTATTCTTGAAAAGCAATTAGTATGCTAACTGATCATAAATTTGAAATATGGAAAGTGGTTAAGTATCTTGCATGGAATGCGAGAAGATGCAGGTTCGAATCCTGCTCGAAGCCAATTCTTTTTCCATATTTAAAATTTATACAAACTTAAGTATTGTAAATTTGACTAGATTTTGTCCAACCCGATCGGCCACACCTAAAAGAGTAGCCTCGATTTCAAACGCAAGTTGTTCACGACTTTCTTTCACTGCTGATCGAGATATACTGGGGCGTTCCGTGTAATAAGTGTCACAATGGATGCCGTCGATGGCGAACATGCTAATGATATGCGGCAAGAACAGAGGTGGGGACAACACTATCCCTGGCGGGACTCCAGCATTTATTGCCTCGCAGTCAGCTGCTGTCGACGAAGGTCTGATGATTCTGCCGGTCAATGAGCTGGTTACTCATCTACTCTACCACTGCAACAGTTTAACGGAGCACAAGTAGCAATGCAGATCCTTCGTCAATGTGTATTATCATGAAACAACTGTCTTGACATACATTATGAAATGTGATGTCTTGTAATTTTCAATAATTATTGCATTTATACCACTAAGGTGGCAGAAAAGCATACCGCCCACCAGAAGGACTGGTGTTCAGCGTAGCCTGTGAACGTTTGCAACACCAGAGGCGCTACACTCGTGCTGCCGACCCTGTAAAGACCCCTTTTGAAGAACCCCATACTGTAGGCGTTTGGGAAAACCGAGGCAAGGAGATCATTCCACAACATAAGCGTGCGCGGAAGAAAGCCCCTATCGGATCTAACCGTGCTCTAACGTTCCAGATGTAGGACAACAATACGCAAAAAATCTCTCTAAAAATCTGTGACTAGCAAAAACTCGTCTGCTATTTTATGTAACATGTAAATGTTAAATATTCATTGTAAAAGAATTCTATTAAATATTCATCGACTTTTGTCAATGATTAATTACAATTACAGCGTCGTACATTAAAAGCATATGTGTTGTTTTAGATACCAAGTATGGCCATGGCGCTCACCGGTTCCAGTTTAGACTGGCAGTATGAAACTATACCGAACAACGTTTCTTGCCTCTCATCAGTTCGCAAGCAGTGCCGCTTCAGTCGCGGCAAGTGTCTTGGTGGTTCTACTTCCATCAACTTCATGATCCACACGCGCGGCAACAGGATAGATTATGACAGTATAACTACTCCTGGCTGGAGCTATGATGATCTCATGCCCTATTTCCTTCGGTACGAAAGCTTGCAAGATCTGGATAAACTTCCGAAATCCTCTCGCCCTTACCATAACACAACTGGACCCATGCGGACCGGTTTCTTTAGTAACTCAGAGAACCCGTGGCATTCCCGGCTAATTAGAGGATTTCGATCTCTACACTTCCCGTTTAACCCAGATGTGAACGCAGAGTCACAAATCGGTATCTCTCAAATGGTGGGATATGTATACAGAGGAGAGAGAATGAGTACAGCACGCGGTTACCTAGCAAGAGACGACGTCAAGAGGAGACTCGCGGTGGCTAAAAACACCGTTTGTACTGGAGTAATAATCAGCAAAAATAACATTGCCAGGGGTGTCACTGCCATTCAAGGTTTGCGAAACTTACACCTTTACGCACGGAAAGAGGTCATATTGAGTGCAGGAGCAATTGGTACTCCACAAATATTAATGCTTTCAGGTATTGGACCAGCCAACCATTTGAGAAATATGGGCATACCAGTAAAAGTAGACAGCCCTGTTGGGACTGGTATGACAGACCATATGTTCCCTTTGCTCTGTTTGCGAGTTCCACAAAAGTGGGGGCCTTTCGGTAAAATAGAAATTCTGACATCAAAAATACCGCCGATAATTGAACTTTTAGTAGCAAATAAAGGTGCAATGACATCGAATGGTCTCACTGACGTCTCCGCGTTTGTTAATACTCACTGCTACGATTTCGGGCAAAGGAAATTACTCAATGAAAGTTCAAATGGCAGTGATTGTAATGTACCAAACTTACAAATTATTATAGCATACATAGAAAGAAATATAGTGCCCCTTGTAAAAGAACTATTTAAGCAAACGACAAATTTGAATGATGACTTAATCGAACAAGTGATAGAGGTGAATAAGGACTATGGGTACATTATAATGTCACCTATTCTCTTAGCACCACGGTCCGTGGGCTATGTGCAGTTGGCTAGTAGGGATCCATTACAGCATCCTGCTATTTACCCGAACTACTTGGGAGACAGCCGAGATGTGGATGAGATGCTACTCTCCATTGGTATCGTTGAACAACTCCTAGAGACAAGTACTTTCGCTCGATATAATGTTTCATTATTACACTGGGAATTACCAGATTGTCCTCGTTATGAGGTAGATAAACTCAATTACTGGCGGTGTTATGTGCGCCACATGACATTTGCGGTATACCACTCTGCGGGCACAGCCGCTTTAGGCAAAGTGCTTGATTCTCGGCTGAGAGTGCGCGGCGTTCAACGTCTTCGTGTTGCTGACCTTAGCGCGCTGCCCAGGCCACCGCATGGTAATCCCTCAGCTGTGACCATTGCTATCGGAGAAAGAGTTGTTGATTTCCTTCTTGGCAACAATAAATGATACGTTAGTATCTTGTAGTTTAACAGGAGTATCCAAAATATTATGATAAAATCTAATATCAAGAGACGACTACTAGAAATGTGAAAACAGTAATTTTACGACTTGTCTGTGAGACTGTGACATTTTTGCTGCAACCTGAGTATAGCGCGCTTCATAGCTCGTAGCTCAACCTTGACGGGCATGGACTATCCCCTCCAAAAGTATCATCATCTCCTGGTAGAGCACACCGTTAGTAGAGTTTTGTCTTCAGACATTGCGGAATAGGCGAATCATAAGCCCGACTCAATTTTCTCAACGCAGTTCAGCCTACGCGGATCTTTCTGCAGTGCTATTCTCTAAGGAAACAGCCTTGCGTACAGCGCTGCCACAGCGGCGAGTTATTCGGTTATATATAATACAATACCAGAAGTCAGAATGTCTTTACTTGAAATGCATAAGCCCAAAATATCCGAAATCGAAATACCAATATTCAAAAGGCCAAGTATGTATAATATAAATATTTTATTTTGAACCATATTACCCTTTTGAATATTGGTATTTCGATTTCGGGTATTTTGGGCTAATGCAAAGAAAGTACCTCAAAAGTCATACTCAATTTTGATGGCTGCCGCCGATTGGACTATACTCTCAGACACGTATGAAAAACACTACAAAATCCCGGAGGATGTATGTGCCTCGTCATCCAGACCCGACATATATTCCTGTTTTCGAGGATACACAGGCGTGCGGTGCTAGTGGAGCTGACGGTGCCGTGGGAGACCAACATACCGAGGGACCACGCCATGAAGACAAATAAATACTTTGACTTGACCAATGAGTTAACCAAAAATGGCTATGTGGTTAAACTCTAAGCCGTAGAAGTAGGAGCAAGGGGAATTACAGCTAAATCCCTGTATAATTTATTTAAGGACCTTGGATTGCCAAGAGCTTCAGTAAGCTCTTTACTGAAACGAGTATCCAAAGCGGCATTGATAGGATCTTACCAAATCTGGCAGGGGGGGGGGAACATTGTTGACGGTGGAAGGTGATCGTTTATGCGCATAGTAAGGTGGCCACCCTAAACCTACTCGAATGGGTCGCAAGTCCCAGACGCCGTCGGGGTGTTCCCCCCTGTGCCACGCTATGGACCCGGCGCCCGCACGGAGAATCCATGGAATGCTAAGAATACGGTCTCTAAGTAAAGGCATTCTGACTTCTGGTATTGTAATATACACGGTGGAATTTAAGGACGGTAGTTGGAGGTAAAGTACCCTTAATATTGATAAAGGCAAGTTTTGCGGAAAGGAAACATTCCTTTATATTCAACAACAATACCTTCATCTGTCAATGTCAAGAAATAGGGTTGATAAACCAATTTGCGCGTGAGGACACTTGACTCTCAAGATTAGATGTGTCTCACATTAATCATCAACACATAGGGTCAATAGGCCTAATTTATCGATCGGCCAGGACACTTGCCGCGCCAAACCTCTCAAAATCAGAAAGGTCCCACGTTAATATAATATCATCATGCAATATGGGTTGACAAGCGCCAGAAAGAATCACACATTTCTTCAGGACACGACGGGCTCCAGTTTATAGTTTATAAGGAGGTGCACCCGATAGAGGCGTCACTTTTGGTACAGCATCGACCAAAGTTTAGTCAATAAAAATACAGACTGGGATAGCTTCAGATGCGAATTAGAAGAAGCTATTAACCCAAAAGTAACGCTACAAAATCCGGAACAACTAAAACTTGATGTGTCAAAATTCATAACGGATATACAAAAATGTGCCTGGCGTAATACACCGGAAATTAGGCAAAGAATTAAAAATAACTGCTATTCTATGATTATTAGAAATATTATAGCTGAAAAACGTATGCTGGGAAAATAATGGCAAAGAACCAGATTTCCCCCCTGACAAAACTGAACTAAACAACATTACTAAAAGGCTCATAAGAGAAATTCTAAATTTTTTATCAATAAAACGGTGAATAGTTACCTAAGTCAATTAACAAGTAAGTGATCGCAAGACAAATTATTCCCTATGGAAATGTACAAAACATTCCAAAAAGCCAACTATACAGATCCCTCCCATTAAAGATACCAATGGCGGTTGGGCTATAAATAATGAACAGAAAGCAGCCAGATTTGCACAACACTTATAGCAAATTTTCCGACCAAACGATGAAATCTCCGAAAACATACCTTTGGACGCGGCATCAAGCGATGAGTTAGAAATTAGATTTGTTACACCAAGAGAGGTGTTCAATGAAATAAAACGCCTAAATACAAACAAAACCCCTGGCTATGACCTTATTACGGCAGAATTTTCAGGGTCGGCAGCGCGAGTGTGGCACCTCTGGTGTTGCAAACATTCATAGGCTGCGGTGACCACCGGTCCTTCTGGTGGGCCGTATGCTTGTCTGCCACCTTAGTGGTATAAAAAAAAAAAAAAAAAAGAAGTTTTGTGCAACTTACCACGTAATGCGATTATTAAACTTACCACAATTATTAATGCCTCATTTAGACTAAAACATGTTCCTGATGTGTGGAAAGTGGCCGAAGTTATTATAATACTTAAACCTGGCAAACCACCCCATGAAATTACTTCATATAGACCTATTTCCTTACTACCAATAATGTCAAAACTATTTGAAAAGCTGTTCTTGAAACGGTTAAAGCCCATCCTAGAAGAACGTGACCTAATCCCTAACTATCAATTTGGATTTAGACAAAATCATTCTACAATCGATCAAGTACACCGTATCACTAATATGAAATTTTATTAGGAGGAAGGGCATAACGGTACTCCGTTCGTTGAGCAGCCCGCCTGGGGCAGTACCTCCGCCCTGCAGAAGACCGCGGTAATAGTAACCTGACTCCGGTTGGGTTATGTTCTCCGTCGGTTAGCAGGGATCCAGAGCTCATTGGGGCGACTTTGTGCCGGTGACGGTGAGACCAGAGGCTTACCTGGCTCCATTGGCGGATAGAGGCGCGGAGGACGTTGTTACGGCGGTCAGGGAGACCCGGTGAAACGGTTGACCGCTGACCGCCCGCAGGCTGTACGGAACCCGAACCTGGGGATCACTTAATCTCCGCCCCAGGAGGCTGAACCAGCAGCCTGTGTAAAGTCCCTGGTGCTGTGGTCGTGCCGGAGGAGGATACCGGAGTGGACGCGGCCACTGCATTGGGGGGGGACCGGGGGCCCTTCCGTACGCCGTGCCAATCTTCCGCATTACCTTTGTCTGCCTTTGGTGAGTTGGAGCCTCGCTTAGTCTCCTGCGCCAGCGGCACACAGGCGCCCCCTCAACCTTCTTAATTCCCCTTTTAAAAAAAAACAACCATGGCAGCAAAAAGGAAAAATAAAGGGTATCCACAGCGGCATCGGCGTCCACACTTCAAGTGGACTTTTGCAACATCAGAGGCATGCGCGCGAACATCAACGTAGTCCACCACCATCTTGAAACTGCGAAGCCGACCCTTTTTTTCTTGACGGAGACGCAGATCTCATGCCCGGAAGATGCATCTGACTTAATGTACCCTGGCTACAAGCTGGAGTACCACTTCAGGCGGAAAGCCGGGGTGTGTATGTACGTCCGGGATGATGTCTGCTGTCGCCGTCTTACAAGCCTCGAAGACAGGGACCTGTCTACGTTATGGGCGCGCGTGGATCACGGGGGCCACACCCGGATCTACGCGTGCGTGTACAGGTCTCACAGCGGTAACACGGACACAGTTTGCCTTTATGACCACCTGCAGCAGTCGACTGACAGGGTGATTGAGCAGTGTCCCTCCGCGGAGATAGTGATTTTGGGAGATTTCAACGGTCATCATGTTGACTGGTTGGGCTCCCGGACCACCGACTTTGCGGGAAAAGCTGCTCACGAATTTGCCTTGACCTATGGGTTCTCCCAGCTGGTTAAATCCCATACAAGGATACCAGACAGGGAGAACGAGCATAGTGCATTGCTGGACCTCCTGCTGACAACGCGTCCGGACGGATACAACGTTTCAGTGGATGCTCCGCTAGGATCGTCGGACCACTGTGTCGTTCGGACGCATGTGCCTCTCGCAAGGCCTGAACCACCTCGGCCCAAGGAGTGGCGACATGTATGGCACTACAAGTCAGCAGACTGGGATGGACTGCGAGAGTTCTATGCGTCGTACCCGTGGTGGCGGCTTTGTTTTGCCTCAGAGGATCTGGATTCTTGTGCTATAGCAGTCGCTGAGGGGATCTTGGAGGGTATGGAATGCTACATTCCCAACCGCTGGATCCCTGTAGGTGCAAAAAAGCGACCGTGGTTCAATCGGCTCTGCAGAGAAGCTCTAATGCAGAAAGAATCTGCCTACAGAGCTTGGACCACGGCTCGTGCAAATTCAGATCCAAACATCTCTGAGGTAAAACGCAAATTAAATGCCGCCTCGAGGTCCAGTAAAAGAGCAATTGTCAAGGCCAAGTTCGATTTCGTCGGCAGAATTGGCGAACGGCTAGCAGGCTACCCTTCAGGAAGTCGTGAATTTTGGTCGCTTGCCAAAGCTGCCGAGGGAAACTTCTGTCGGTCAGGATTACCACCCTTGCTTAAACCCGACGGTAGTTTGGCCCAGAGTGCCAGGGAGAAAGCCGACCTTTTGGGTAATCTCTTTGCCTCTAACTCGACCATGAGCGACGGGGGTGCTTTACCGCCGGGCATTCCGAGTTGTGGCACTTCCATGCCGGAAGTTAAATTTACACAGCGGAATGTCCGGCGGGAGCTTCAATCCCTGGACGTTCATAAGTCGAGTGGGCCAGACGGCATTCCCGCGGTGGTACTAAAGCATTGTGGTCCAGAGTTGTGTCCGGTACTTACACGTCTTTTCACACTTTCCTATTCCATGCAACAAGTCCCGGCGTCGTGGAAGATCGCGTATGTACATCCTGTACCCAAGAAGGGTGACAGGACCGACCCGGGCAATTACAGGCCTATAGCCGTCACCTCCCTTTTATCCAAGGTGATGGAGCGTGTAATTAATATACAGCTCCTGGGGTACCTTGAGGAACACGACCTGCTCAGCGACCGGCAGTACGGTTTCCGTCACGGTCGCTCGACGGGCGATCTTCTTGTGTACCTAACACACCGATGGGCGGCGGCTATCGAGAGTAAGGGTGAGGCTCTAGCAGTGAGCCTCGACATCTCTAAAGCCTTTGACCGGGTCTGGCACCGTGGTCTACTTACGAAATTGCCCTCATATGGACTACCTGAGAGATTATGCGGATGGGTGTCCAGCTTCTTGGCCGGTAGAAGCATCAGGGCCGTCGTTGACGGCAGCTGTTCAGACTGCATGGCCATAAACGCTGGAGTACCGCAAGGCTCAGTGTTGTCCCCTACTCTGTTTCTGCTGCATATCAATGACATGTTGTCTATTGATGGCATTCATTGTTATGCGGACGACAGTACGGGGGACACTTGTTACACGGGCCGCCCCGGTATCTCTCGGGACACAGTAGAGGAAAATCGTGAACAGCTTGTGTCTGAAATCGAGGCTACTCTTACTAGAGTGTCCGATTGGGGTGGACAAAATCTTGTCCAGTTCAACCCTTCCAAGACACAAGCGTGTTTTTTCACCGCTAAGCAAACCCCAATTACTGTAGGGCCACAATTTCAGGGCACATCTCTTTCCATCTCCAAAAGTATAGGGATCCTTGGCGTTGACATCTCCAGTGACGTTCAATTCCATAGTCATTTGGAGGACAAGGCTAAGCTGGCGTCCAAGAAGCTAGGTGTGCTCAACAGGGCGCGGCGGTACTTCACTGCGGCGCAAACACTGCTTCTCTATAAGTCGCAAGTGCGGCCGCATATGGAGTACTGCTGTCACCTCTGGGCGGGAGCACCTGAATATCAGCTTCGTCCATTTGGCTCGGTGCAAAGACGAGCTGTAAGAATTGTCAACGATCCTGTACTTACAGCTGGTGTGGAACCTCTTCGCGACAGGAGAGACTTTGCCTCCTTATGCGTGTTCTACCGCCTGTACAATGGTATGTGCTCTGAGGAATTGTTTGATATGATGCCCACGGCTACGTTCTATCATCGCACCGCTCGCCACAGACAGGGAGTTCATCCTCACACTCTGCGTCCGGTGCGTTCCAGCACGGTTAGATCCGATAGGTGTTTTCTTCCGCGCACGCTTAGGTTGTGGAATGACCTCCCTGCCTCGGTTTTCCCAAACGCCTACAGTATGGGGTTCTTCAAAAGGGGTCTTAGAAGGTTTTTACAGGGTCGGCAGCGCGAGTGTGGCACTTCTGGTGTTGCAAACGTTCATAGGCTGCGGTGACCACCGGTCCTTCTGGTGGGCCGTATGCTTGTCTGCCACCTTAGTGGTATAAAAAAATAATAATAATAATATCATTGAGAAAGCATTAGAAGACAAGAAAGTGTGTTCTACAGTCTTCCTAGACGTAGCTCAAGCTCGTCGCCGCCCAGACGATGCGGCAGCCCGAGAGACGGAGCTTTATGATGGGTACAAGGAAGCCAAGAGGGCCCTCCAGACGGCCATCAAGCGGTCCAAAAAGCTGGGCCGCGATGAGCTGATGGAGACTCTGGAGCGGAACCCGTGGAGGCGCCCGTACCTTATGGTAAGGGGCAAATTACGCCCTAAGGCGCCCCCACTGACTCAGAGTCTCCAGCCGGAGCGGCTGGAGGAGGTCCTGGACTCCTTGTTCCCATCGAGAGCGGAGGAACACATTTCTCCGCGAATGGCTTCGTCTCAGGCGCCCAACGCGGAAGGCAGCGAGAACGACGTGCCCGTAGTCACCGAGGGTGAGTTAGGGGCGGCTGTACTGCGGCTTAAATCCCGCAGAAACACCGCCCCTGGACCCGACGGCATTCCAGGCCGAGCGTGGGTCCTGGCTCTCGAAGAGCTTGGGCCTCGACTAATTGGGCTCTTTAGCGCATGCCTCGAGAAAGGCCAGTTTCCCAAGGTCTGGAAGACAGGGAAACTGGTCTTGATTCGAAAGGCGGGGCGGCCGGCAAATTCCCCATCAGGGTACCGGCCGATCGTGTTGCTCGACGAGGTGTGCAAGCTCTTTGAGCGCATTATTGCACAACGCCTCGTCGGGCACCTCACACGCGTGGGGCCTGATCTGGCGGATAGCCAGTTTGGCTTCCGTCAGGGACGCTCCACCGTGGACGCGATCATGCGCATTAGAGGCCTGACGGAGGAAGCAGTCTCACAGGGTGAGGTGGTGGTGGCGGTGTCTCTCGACATCGCCAACGCATTCAACACCTTGCCCTGGAGCTGCGTCAGGGAGGCGCTTATCTATCATGGAGTGCCTCCCTACCTCCGTCGAATTGTCGGGGCTTATCTCTCCGAGAGAGCCATAACTTACCCGAGCTGGCTGGGGCCGGGTCGGCGAGATGTGTCGTGCGGTGTTCCACAGGGATCGGTTTTAGGGCCGCTCCTGTGGAACATCGGTTACGACTGGGTGCTGCGTGGTCCGTTGCTCAGAGGGGTCGGCGTAACATGTTACGCCGACGACACCCTCGTTACGGCGCGGGGAGCAACGCACCGTGCCGCAGCACTTAAGGCCACGGCAGGGGTTGCTCAGGTCGTGGGTCGGATTCGGCGGCTGGGTCTTGAGGTCGCCCTTCACAAATCCGAGGCTCTGTGCTTCCACGGACCTCGGATGAGGCCACCTGCGGGATCCAGCCTACAGGTGGGGGGCGTCAGCATCGGCATCGAGCCCTCGATGAAGTATCTGGGGCTCGTACTCGATGGCCGGTGGAACTTCGGACATCATTTCCGAAGTTTGGTCCCAAAACTGAGGGGAGCATCGGCCGCACTCGCGCGGCTGATGCCCAACATCAGGGGACCCAACGCTCCCTATAGGAGACTGTACCTTGGGATCGTGCGAAGCATGGCCCTGTACGGGGCTCCCGTATGGGCGGAAACCCTGACGGCCAGCAATGTGGCTAGACTGATGAGCCCGCAGAGAGTGATGGCCGTCAGGGTGATAAGAGGATACCGCACGATCTCCGGTGAGGCGGCATGTCTCCTAGCCGGAACCCCTCCATGGGACCTGGAAGCGAGAGCCCTTGCGTCACTGTTCAGATGGCGCAAGGAGGCGCTGGAGCGGGGCCAAAGGCCTGCGTCTCGAGAAATCGAGGCCCAGCGGACCCTGCTCCACCAGGAAACCCTGGAGACATGGAAGATGCGACTTGAGCAACCAAAGGGGGGATTCGCCACAATCGCGGCCGTCAGACCGGTCATGGACGAGTGGCTGGAGAGAAGACACGGCGCTCTCTCCTACCGGTTGACACAGATGCTTGCCGGGCACGGTAGCTTCGGTAGGTATCTGTGGCGAAAACACCGGGAAACCACGGCCGAATGTCAGCACTGCGAGGACCGCAGCGATGACACAGCGCTCCACACGCTGGTGGAGTGCACGGCGTGGGCACAACAGCGACAGGTCCTCGTAGTGGGTCTGGGCGTGGACACTCTCTCGCTTGAGGCCATGGTGCGAGCCATGCTCTCCAGCGGGAGTAAGTGGGACTGCGCCGCCTCTTTCTGCGAGCAGGTCATGCTCGCGAAGGAGGCGGCGGGCCGGGTGCGGGAGAGAACTCTCCCACCCGAGTTCCGCAGTCGGCGCCCTGGGCGCCGCCGACGTGTCTTCGCCGAGGACTATCGGCCTCCATGACCGGGGGTCTGAGGACGGTGAGAGGGCCGCTCACCGTCCTTACAGAAGCAGGCCCATGACGGCAGCGTGACGTGAGCACTGACGCACGCCCCCCCTTAGAAGCGGGGTCACACCCGAAATCCCCCATAGACGCGGGATTGCACCCGAACCACCCCCTGGGCGAGGCCGCACTGGCGGCCGTAGGTCTGTTGGGAGTCACGGGACATCCTTCCTGAGGGCTTACCCGGGGCTCTCAACCATAGGCTGTTGGGCGTTACGTGAGGTTTTTTAGTCGGTAAGAGTCCGGCATAGCATCCTACGAGGATTTTCCCTAACGTTAAAAAAAAAAAAAAAAAAAAAAAGACGTAGCTCAAGCTTTCGATAAAGTTTGGCATGAAGGTCTTACGCAAAAACTCGAACATAATATGCTCCCAAAACAGTTCACTGCCATCTTAAAGTCTTACTTGACTCAAAGAATGTTCAGAATTCGACAAGATGATGCATACTCAGACTTAGGGGAAATAAAAGCTGGAGTGCCCCAGGGAAGTGTATTAGGTCCGGTCCTGTACCTATTATACACCTGCGATATCCCGGTATTAGAAAACCATACCATTGCAACATTTGCAGATGACACAGCCATTATGGCCACAGGTGTTACTCTTGCAGATGACGTGGAAAAGGTTCAAAATGCAGTCAACATCGTATACGACTGGACGAAAAATTGGAAAATAAAATTGAATGAAGTTAAATCAGTTCACATAGACTTCACAAATAAAAGCTCCAACTTTCATGCAGTATATTTAAATAATACGATTATTCCCTACGAGAATACAGCCAAGTACTAGATACTAAGCTCCGTTGGAAGGCTCACGTTAAAAAGAAACGCAGCGAGCTACAGCTTCCCTACAAAAATATGTACTGGCTTCTAGGCAAACATTCTTCGCTGTCAGTGCAAAACAAATTACTATTGCATAAACAAGTCCTTATGCCAGTGTGGACTTATGGAATACAGCTATGGGGCTGTACCAAATCAAGCAACATCCAGATTATACAAAAATTTCAGAATAAAGTACTCGTAAATGCGCCTTAGTACATTAGAAATGACGACCTCCATAGGGACCTTAAAGTGGACCTCGTAGCTAATGTAGTGCAAAAGTATGCCGAAGCTCTTTAAAAACAGACTTCATCATCATGTGAATGTCGAGGCTATCCAACTCCTTGACCACACAGATTTAGTAAGAAGCCTAAAAAGGACAAAACCCTTTGAATTAGTTTAGTGAAGTGTCAGTGTGACATAGTGTAATAAGTGCAACTTGCATAAAGAACACAATATGAACTAAGTGACTTCCCCTTAATAGAGACAATATGAAAAGTGTTATTGGACACTTTCTTACAATTTACTCTATATTAGCTGTTTAGGTTAAAGTTAATTACTTATTAGTCTTATGGCTAGATTGTAATTTATATGATATGCTATTATTGTAGCACATCATTATATATGTACATATATAATTATAAAAAAAATAACACGTTGTATTTTTTGCATCTTCCAGCCGTACTCTTCGTAATTCAGGTGCCTGTCGTTTGACCGAAAAGATTTTGCCAAAATTTCACTACCCAAACAAATTTTGGCAACCTTTTATTATCCCAATGCAATGTTTAGAATAATTTTAGTACGCACTTTTTCATTACGTAATTTTTTTATTTGGCAGAATATTAAAATGGATAATTTCATAATGGCATTTGATCTTTAATTAAATGATTTATAAAACAATCTTTAGAGAATAAACGTTTGGTCAAATGATTTTCTACGACCAAAAATATAAAGGCAAAAATATTAATTTTATGGTAAAATAATTATTTATTTAAGGGTTCAATTTCATTAACAATTTCAATGATGAAACTACTAAACGGTTCCAAGTCAAAGTCAAAGACAAAAAAACATTTATTTCGCATAATCCTGATACATAGGCACTTGCGACACGTCAATGAATACAATGCAAATACACTCGAGAGCAATGAATCCGGGTCACTTAAAGAATCCTAAAAATCTCGGAAACTAAAAATGCTAGGTTAATGCAATAAATTGTATTTAATAGACAATGTAATACTCCTTAAATGAAGGTATTAAAACTTCTTAGTTATTGTAAAGTTATATCATAAAAAAATCAAATTTGAAAAAGGGCCACTTTCGAAGATGGAACTACGAAATTACAGCATTTGGTGTTGCTTTTGTTTGTAATCTGTCATTTATGTGGGTACATAAACCATGTTGATAGTGCTCTATATTCATTAATCAAGCTGAAATTATGTCGCTTACGCCTGAAGAATGCACCAGAATACTTACAATGCTGGAAACCGGCCGGAGTCAGCGCGATACAGCCAGGACTGTCGGTGTGTCGCTGTCAACAGTACAAAGAGTTCTCCGACGTTACGAAGAAACTGGTTCTAACCTACGCAGACCAGGAACGGGCAGAACCAGGTGTACCACAGCACGAGAAGACCGATACTTGGTGAACACCATGCTTCGAAATCGCTTTCTCACAGGAACTGAACTCACCAATCAGTTTCGACGCCTCGGAGGAAGTAACCCAAGTGCATGGACAGTAAGACGTCGGCTTGCTGAATCTAACTTAAAACCCCTTAGACCTGCAAACGGCCCTAAACTGGAGCGTGGGCATCGTATTTCGAGACTAAGGTATGCCCAGAGCCACGTAAATTGGAGTATTGAAGATTGGTCAAAAGTTATGTTCTCCGACGAATCAAAATTTATGCTCTACAAGCACGATGGAAGACACAGAGTGTATCGAAGACCAGGGGAAAGATTCAAGCAAGCATGCATCGAAGAAAAAGTAGCCTACGGTGGTGGGTCTGTACTTGTGTGGGCCGGAATTTCTTCTGAAAGTCGCACAGAGCTGGTGATCATAGAAAACGGCTCTTTAACTAGCGTAAGATATGTGGAAGAAATCCTCAATGATCACGTTGGTCCATTTATGGTCAATTTAGGTGAGGATGCTATATTTATGCATGACAATGCCCGACCTCATACAGGTAGGATTGTGAATGACTACCTTCAAGAGATGAACATTACTCGTATGGAGTGGCCAGCGCGCAGCCCGGATATCAACCCGATCGAGCATGCTTGGGACGAGCTAGGCAGATGCGTAAAACAACGAAACCCTCCCCCAATCACGCTTCGTGAGCTCAAAATTGCTCTCACAGAGGAATGGGAGAATATTCCCCAAAATCGTATAAGGAACTTGGTGTACAGCATGCCAAACCGCGTAAACGCAGTAATGGAAGCACGAGGAGGCAATACGAAGTATTAAAATACAAGAAAATCGTAATAAAGTTCAAAAATTTCATGTTTCCTATTTTTGTTTTAAGGAGAGATCGGCAGTTTTTTCTTTATGTAATTTTGTGTTAATAAAATGTATGGTGACTCATATTTTTTTTACTTTCATTTAAGGAGTATTACATTGTCTATTAAATACAATTTATTGCATTAACCTATCATTTTTAGTTTCCGAGATTTTTAACATTCTTTAAGTGACCCGGATTCATTGCTCTCGAGTGTAGTACCACCAGTTCGGAACGCGGCCCGCTTGAGAAGAACTGGCAAGAAACTCGGCGGGCTATTCTTTTTGTGCACTTCATATTTACAATAAGTAGATAATATAAACTAAAACTCCATCAGTAGAGCAAGCAGATCACTTCCAGGCTTCCTTATCAATCAAATAATCATCAACTGCATAGTAGGCCCTGCAGCACAATTTACTTTTTATACACTTTTTAAACTTAATTAAGGGCATGCTTTTTATTTCGCTTGGAAGCCTGTTGTAAAAACGTATACAGTTACCCAGGAAAGAATTACTGACTTTGTTCAGTCTACAATGATGAACGGCAAGGTTGTTTTTATGTCTGGTGTTCACATTGTGTCTATCGCTTAACTTAGTAAAACTAGATTTTTTTTTTCTGAACATACATAAGATTTTCAAAAATATATTGTGATGCCACAGTCAGAACATTTGATTCTTTAAATTTTTCGCGCAAAGAGACCTTTGGAACTAATCTATATATGGCTCTTATGGCCCGTTTTTGTAAAACAAAAATTGTATTTATATCTGCGGCATTGCCCTATAGTAGCATACCGTACGACATTACACTGTGGAAGTAACTGAAGTACACTATTCTAGCTGTTTCTACATTAGTCAAATGCCTAATCTTTTGGACAATGAAAATGCTGCTGAACTTAATCTGCCAGCCAGTTTTTCAATATGTGGGCCCCACTGCAATCCAGAATCGATCGTCAACCCTAAGAACGCAGTAGATTTCACAAGTTCCAACTCTTGGCCATTAAGTTGCACATTGGTTTCTGCCTGTGTTACATTGGGCAAGGTAAATTTAATACATTTAGTTTTGTTATCATGCAGGCTAAGATTATTAGTGTTAAACCAATGTACTACTTTTAGAATTGCATTGTTAACATCGTCATAGTCATCTAGTTGTCTTTTAATTTTGAAAATTAAGGAAGTGTCATCTGCAAACAAAACAATCCCGTTAGTGTCCCCTACGTAATAGGGTAGGTCATTAATATAAATTAAAAATAAAAATGGTCCGAGTATCGAACCCTGCGGGACGCCCATAGTAACCACCGATCCCCCCGAACGTGTGCCACCGGCATCGACCCTCTGAGTTCTATTGTTCAAATATGAAGTCAGAAAGATCGAGAGCCTTGTTCGTTATCCCGTAGTGATGTAGTCTGTATACTGCGCGTTTCGACTTGGAAAGGTTAGGTCAGAAGGCTAATGCGGCAGCGAAGCGGAGCTCCCGCATAGTCTTCGAGGTTATTTTTTATAACCATTCAACACCAACATCAATTTCTATGGTGTGACTCCGAAACTTAATAATTTTGTCATTTGATAAAAAAATTACTGAAAAGAAATCGTCCCCGTAGAGCGGAATTTCACTAACTGACATGAGGCTAGTTTTGAGATACGGGCGTTTAAAGTTTCAATGAGAGAAAAAAAATCGTAACTTTTTAAATAAAATGTTTATTGAAATTTTTTGACTGAGATTCGATTAAAGTTGTTTATTCCATTGTATTGCATATCAGAGATAGGATAATAGTTTTGTAATTTACGAGTAATTTAGTAAAATCAATGTTAGTTAGTTTTCACACTTTTAAATATGTCATGGAGATTATCTTAAATGCCTTTAATTAAATATTACTTAAATGAGAGTACTAACTGAATCATCTAAAGTGATTTGGTGATTTATTACTTGATATTTTAATCACCATTACGTGTTTATTCAATATGCTAAACTAAAGAGAAGCATAACTAGGAAGAAAATAGACAGTTAACTCAAGTATTTTTGACATTTAAAGTAAAAACCGGCAAACTAAACAAAATTAACTAAAAAAGTCGGTAAAAAAAATGGTGAAACTGCCTATTGAGCAATTCCTGCTCATCTTCTGACTATGGTTCGTTCTTCATTCGGTATACATGGGCTTATAGTAATAAGCACAAGGGTTTGAGAGGTTAGTTTCCTGCCACTCAGAGTACCGAGTCCCAGTGGAATTTAACGTCTTAGCCCATCAGATACGGAGATTAGGCGCGTTTAAGAGGTCTGCTTGCAGGCGTTCCGTTCTTTGGCGTATATGGGAATGACGGTCTTGTCGCTGAGAGTGACGGGGCTAGCATGCCGTTTGGGTCCGTAGTAATGGAATATTAGTTGGGTTCAGCAGTGGTGAGGATCGTCCAGTCCAGAGATCTTGAGATGAAGTGGGTGAAACTGGCACATTTACAGCGGTCGGAGAAGACATCTGGGGTACTCGCTGTATCGGTCGTTAAGGCGAATGTTTGTGGCCGCCCCGTGCCGGTTGCGCTCCAGAGAATGGCTCCTACTCTGTCTTTAAGCTGCATGTGAATTATTATGTGGTCATGAACTCGATGTACGTGTGCCCATGATTAGGTCGTGCTGCCCACGCGTTTTGTCTCTCCCATGGTCTGATCCAAATAGTACGCGTGATCACGCGGATACCGAAAAGGTCAAATCCTAAGTAGCTGACGAATTGTCCAGCTCAAAACAGTGAGCGTACCATTGAGTTTGTATGGGACTGTCACCTCGATAACTTTTAGGTCATCGCGTATTCTTCTATCAGCACCATAGGTGTCTGCTGTAGCTACAAGATGCAAACTCGCTCTAGCGTCGAATACTACTCTCTCCTTTGGCACACCTTTGGGATGACTCAAAGCTACGTGTTGTTTCTGGTATTCTTAAATTTAATTCTATTCTCTCCTTTTTGCTTATACAGTGGATAGAACCTTTGCCAGAATCAAGCACTTCAATAGATATCTTTTTAGGTAACCTCACCGTAAAAACGTGTTATGTACGCTAAAAGGTTCTCCGCTGTGTCGAGTAACAGTAGCAATGGCCCAACATAGCATTAACGGATATCCATCATTATGTTGTTACAATATTTGCCTACTTAACACAGTCTTCGACCTGGGAATTAGTCGTAAAGATGTTAATAAGCATGCCAGTTCTTTTAGCCCTTATAAACCAGTGATCTGTCAGGATAAAGCAGTGGTGGCTGTTTTAAAATTAAGGGCAATACTCACAATCTACAAGACTATTGACAGTACCTAGTTTTCAATCTGACAGCCATATGATGTGCCTAGTTTAGCTCCGCTTAAAGAACCCTGGGTTACTTCCAAGTTTTTATTGTTCTACAGAGAAACGGTCTTATGAATCCCTCAGTTCTGACAAAGATTCTCTCCACTGTTATTACACACACACAGTGTCAGAACTGAGGGAACCATTGCCTTGCGCAAATTTTATGGGATTGAAAATAGAGGGTGGGATTAGGTTATAGAGCTCTCCAGAGCACTCGCCGTAATAGATTCGACAGAGACAGAGACGCTATTTTAATGCGCTGCTCCATTGGCTAGAGGCTTCCCACAACCTCAGAACAATAGATAATGCGAATAGGACGCCTTTGCACTGCGCCCAGTGTTTCCAGTAAGTGCCTCGAAGAGTCAATATAGAGGTGAGCAGAACGCGCAAGCGGATGATTATGGAGGTTCAATAAAGCTGAATATAATTTTTGTTGCTGAGCTCACGTCAAACGTCAATGCCGAGGACGTCTAGATCGTCCTTCAGCATAATAATTGTACTCTGAATAGAGGGGAAAGTAAGAAAAGTTTTTTAGCTATTGCTCAGCCTGTGATTAGCGGGCATTGAAATCAATCAGGTTTTCGCATCCCCATTGAGAAATGCGGTCCAGATTCTTGTCAAGATCTCTCCTCAGTGTTGGTTCACTCCACTGCTCAACGGGCAGAGAAACTCTATAACACCCGTTCAGAATGCTATCGTCTGCATAGCAATGTATGCTCCCAGAGACAACATGTCATTGGTGTGCAGAACTAAGAGAGTTGGGGACATCATGTGCCCCTGTATTATCCCGGCATTAAATTTCATAGAGCAGGAAGCCTGATCATCACGCAGGAACCGTTTATCTATTGTATCCCATCCAGCAATACAACGGGCCTCCGTTTTATTGCTGAATGGGATACGAAAGAAACGACGCATGCCACTATCTAAGGCGAATTGAGCGGATGCAACCTGCGGTTTCAAGTAATAACTAATCATGTTGAGAACGCCATTACATTTTTTGAGATGTTGGTCTCATATTCATGAGGTATAAATTCATTAAATGGTTTTAGTTATTTAAAAATTGGCGCATTTAAGACATATTTGTGTGCGAGAACTCACTTAAAGATAGTAGTTATTTATTACTATTCAATATATTTTGTTTTTACATAAAATGTGTCGACTAAAATCACTTAATAAATTTTATTTTTGTATGTAAAGGCAAATCAACTCAGATACCTTAGAGTAAAAATAATGAAGTGCTCTTAATTATTGTTTTTTGTCGAGAACAGTGAATTAAATAATCCGTAACATATTTTATTTAATTTATACCTGTAACTTGTATTCCATAATTGCGTTTTAGTGACTTTTCACATAAGCTAACTTGAATCCGGGTCACTTAAAGAATCCTAAAAATCTCGGAAACTAAAAATGATAGGTTAATGCAATAAATTGTATTTAATAGACAATGTAATACTCCTTAAATGAAGGTATTAAAACTTCTTAGTTATTGTAAAGTTATATCATAAAAAAATCAAATTTGAAAAAGGGCCACATTCGAAGATGGAACTACGAAATTACAGCATTTGGTGTTGCTTTTGTTTGTAATCTGTCATTTATGTGGGTACATAAACCATGTTGATAGTGCTCTATATTCATTAATCAAGCTGAAATTATGTCGCTTACGCCTGAAGAATGCACCAGAATACTTACAATGCTGGAAACCGGCCGGAGTCAGCGCGATACAGCCAGGACTGTCGGTGTGTCGCTGTCAACAGTACAAAGAGTTCTCCGACGTTACGAAGAAACTGGTTCTAACCTACGCAGACCAGGAACGGGCAGAACCAGGTGTACCACAGCACGAGAAGACCGATACTTGGTGAACACCATGCTTCGAAATCGCTTTCTCACAGGAACTGAACTCACCAATCAGTTTCGACGCCTCGGAGGAAGTAACCCAAGTGCATGGACAGTAAGACGTCGGCTTGCTGAATCTAACTTAAAACCCCTTAGACCTGCAAACGGCCCTAAACTGGAGCGTGGGCATCGTATTTCGAGACTAAGGTATGCCCAGAGCCACGTAAATTGGAGTATTGAAGATTGGTCAAAAGTTATGTTCTCCGACGAATCAAAATTTATGCTCTACAAGCACGATGGAAGACACAGAGTGTATCGAAGACCAGGGGAAAGATTCAAGCAAGCATGCATCGAAGAAAAAGTAGCCTACGGTGGTGGGTCTGTACTTGTGTGGGCCGGAATTTCTTCTGAAAGTCGCACAGAGCTGGTGATCATAGAAAACGGCTCTTTAACTAGCGTAAGATATGTGGAAGAAATCCTCAATGATCACGTTGGTCCATTTATGGTCAATTTAGGTGAGGATGCTATATTTATGCATGACAATGCCCGACCTCATACAGGTAGGATTGTGAATGACTACCTTCAAGAGATGAACATTACTCGTATGGAGTGGCCAGCGCGCAGCCCGGATATCAACCCGATCGAGCATGCTTGGGACGAGCTAGGCAGATGCGTAAAACAACGAAACCCTCCCCCAATCACGCTTCGTGAGCTCAAAATTGCTCTCACAGAGGAATGGGAGAATATTCCCCAAAATCGTATAAGGAACTTGGTGTACAGCATGCCAAACCGCGTAAACGCAGTAATGGAAGCACGAGGAGGCAATACGAAGTATTAAAATTCAAGAAAATCGTAATAAAGTTCAAAAATTTCATGTTTCCTATTTTTGTTTTAAGGAGAGATCGGCAGTTTTTTCTTTATGTAATTTTGTGTTAATAAAATGTATGGTGACTCATATTTTTTTTACTTTCATTTAAGGAGTATTACATTGTCTATTAAATACAATTTATTGCATTAACCTATCATTTTTAGTTTCCGAGATTTTTAACATTCTTTAAGTGACCCGGATTCATTGCTCTCGAGTGTATTAATGGCAGTCAGATACAAAAATTAAGAAAAAATCTGTGATTGTCATGGCATCACTGATCTGTAATATTACCACACTGGATAGGTGGCTGTCAAACTAAAGTTATGCCTTCTTAATTCTCGCCATTGTGGCGCTGAAGTCAGCAGCGCTGGTTCAGAGAACTAAAATTAGTGATGTGCCAAACTTTCTTGAACTGACGCGTATCGATAGATTTAATTTGAAATGAAAACATTTTTAGTATATATATAATATTAGGTGCTTACATATGAAATTGGCGTTTTGTATAGGAGGAACAAAAAGTCGAATATTTTTAAATATAATATATAGTTATAATTAATCAAAGTATGAACCATTGTTTTCTATGCATTTTTGCCATCTCATAGGTAGTTCATTGATCCCTTTACTAAAAAAACCAGTCGGACGGGAATCAATAAAATCTGTGAAGGCGATTTGGACTGCCCCATCAGAGTTGAATTTTTTCCCTTGCAAGAAGTTGTCCAAATTTCGAAAAAAATGGTAATCTGTTGGAGCAAAATCCGGGGAGTACGGAGGATGTTTTAGACATTCCAATTGAAGCTCTTCTAATTTGGTAGCCGTCTGTTGTGCAGTGTGTGGTCTAGCGTTGTCGTGAAGCAGCAGTGGCGTGGAGCGATTGACCAGCCTAGGTTGTTTAGCCGCTAGCTTTTCCATCATGGTTTGCAATTGCTGACAATAGACATCAGCCGTAATAGTCTGGCCAGATTTGAGAAAACTGTAATGAACAATACCGGCACTAGTCCACCAAACGCTTACAAGTAACTTTTTTGGGGTTAATTTTCGCTTGGGGCAGGATTTGGCTGGCTGGCCAGGATCCAACCATTGCGCTGAGCGCTTTCGATTATCGTAAAGAATCCATTTTTCGTCACAGGTAATGATTCGGTTTAAAATACCTTCATTATTGTGCCGGTTCAGTAATGTAACACAGCAGTCGACGCGCTTTTGCCGGTTTGCTTCAGTCAATTCGTGAGGTACCCACCTTTCAAGCTTTTTAATCTTCCCAATTTGCTTCAAGTGAATTAAAACAGTTTTATCACTAACACCGCAGCCTGCAGCTAACTCGGACGTGGTTTGCGATGGATCCGCTTCCACAATAGCCTTCAATACTTCATTATCAACTTGAGTCTCAGGCCGTCCACGGGGCTTGTTCTGCAGGTCGACATTTCCTGAACGAAAACGTTGGAACCAAAAACGAACTGTGTTTTCTTTTGAAACATGACCGCCATACACATCATTCACCCTTCTAGTCGTTTCCGCAGCACTAGTGCCACGGTGGAACTCGTACTCGTAAATAATGCGATATTTTAAGTTTTCCATTTTGTAAAATGAGTGACGCAAACAGAAAAAAACAGAAGAAAAAAACAAATGAATGACGGTCATCGAAGGATAAATACATGAGTAAATAGCTGGGAAAATTTGAATTTGGAATTCCTTACCAAAGAGGAGAAAATCGTAATTAAAGTGGCCAGTACGAAAAACGCCAATTTGATGTGTAAGCACCTAATATTTTAAAATTAATTTTGTTAATAATTTGTATAATATAAGAATATTACCAACCGAAATTACGAATATTCCCTTTAACTTCTCCAACTAAGCTAAATTGCTTGTGCTAGGAGTGGTCAGGATTCGAACCCGGGTCTTCTCGATCACAAGACAGTCAGTCTTCTTAACCACTAAGCTATCGACGCTTTAATGAATATTGCTCTTAATAAGGGTGGTTTAAGTTGGTGTCTAGTATACCTACCTAAATGAAATAATATTTACCTGCAATTTGGCATACTCGTGACCCAAAATTGCAGGAAAATATTACTTTTGTTGAAGAGATTGAGAGAGGTATTAACGCGCATCTCCACTTGAGCAGCCGCGGGGCGAGCTGCCTCAATCTGAGCGTGCCGCGTGCTGAGGAAATTACATGCATCTCCACTTGGGCCAAATTAATCAGCAACTCGGCAGCGTGCCTCAAGCTAAGCAACGAATTTCTATAGTTTCTTACTAGCTACCATGGGTGACGTATGCCAATTCGCTGCAGCTTTAGTAATAATGAATCCCTACAAAAATAATAAAAGGCAGACAGACAAAGATCATTGTGCGGTGAACGTGGATCCAATAAGTGTCTGTGGCTTTCATATACTTCAGTTAATTTGATGCATTTGTCATTGTCCATTTCACCACGAAGTGAGCGTATATAAATATCATGCGCCATAGAAATAGAAACGGAGTTATGTGTAGAAAAAAATAAAAATAAACGTGATTTTATTAATCATTTATTTATTTTACACTTTATTGTAAAACTATGGTACACTAGCGGACGGTATACTATTTATTAACCGGGAAGTTCTTGTGTAATGCTTATAATAACATTTAACATCAAATGATTAGAGACGATCGCCATGCACCTCTGATTTTTGGATCAGCTGGAAATCTGCAATAAAATAAACATACATCAATAGAGTAAAAAACATTATGTAGTAAGTATTACCCACACAAGTTAATGTCAGAAAACAAGTTAAATAAATATTACTAATAAGATTTTGTTTGGTTGATACCATTATTATATATTGAAGCGCTCGTGGCCCCGCGGACTCAGTATTCTGTAAATAATCACTGCAGTAAGCAACTTTCACTATGGCCAGTCCTTTGGTGACCACTTTGTCACATTTATTTGAGCGTTTCCGTTCTTCGGAAGGCACGTTAATCAGTTGGTCCCGGTTGTCAGTAAAATGGCAGTAGTTAAGCCATGTTGAAGGCCTTTTTGGGTGGCTTGAAAAATTTCAACAGCGGGCAGTCACAACCTGCGCCTGTCCATCACAACACGGCAATACGGCTCACCAATTGTTATGTGGGACAAATTCTAAAATGGTGAAATGTGGGCATATAGTATGCCTCTGCCTTACCCTTCTGGGATGAAGGCGTGACCATATGTAATGTAAGATGATACTATTATTAGACATATTTCTTATAAAGAAAAGTTTTTGATCACATCAGACCATGATCAAGTTTATCGATACGACAACATGGACATCACTAAACGAAATTAAAATCCTATTTTTGTGCTTAAAAATAATTTAATCTCACCGATATATTATTCTTATACATATTTTGTAAATAATCAAGCATTTTACATGTAGGTCAGGCTGAATTAATGATAAAAATTACAAACATTCAACTTACCTGTGAAATCTAATGCTGCTCCCTTTTTTGAAGCTAATTTTGCAAAACACACATTTCACCATGTCTATTGCTTTTTTGTAACCACACAAATCCTCACTAAACTGCACAAAAGTCCTTAAATTACAAAATAATTCGTAATTCCCGGCGCGATACGGGAAGTCATTTGCATGATACGTCAGATTTAGTTCCTTGAACCAACTCTAGAGGCGTTTCAAATCGGCACAAATAATTCGCTGTCATTTGTATGTTAAACCTCAGAAGAAAACACGGAGATGGCAGCACACTCGTTTATTCTCAACTATACAATTAATCAATTTAAAAACTAGGAAACCTAATACCGCGTGACACAAGGAGGAACATTGTAACAGCGTCTGGGACTTGCAACCCAATCTGCAGGTTTGAAGCGGCCGCTTTTACTATGCGCATAAATGCTCACCTTCCACTGCTAACAATGCTCCCCATTGCCCGTATTATTATACTTTATCTACCGACGTCTAGTTTAAGACTGAGCCCCACAATATGGCGTAACATTCCCCACCCGGTCATTATTTAGTGTTGCCACTGCAGAAAGTAGCCGGGCCTTACATATGCTAATAATTCTGTAACAGTCGGCCATCCTATGGGAACGAGTCCCTTCGTTCTAATTAACTATAATTTATATTTCTATTAAACATTGTTTTGTTAAATAATTGAACGTATCACTCGCATCACTCTTCTAATCATCTATATTAAGATTTTTACTGTACGTGTATAATTACATACACTTAAACTACTACAGATTCTTCGACTATGGTATAGCTGCGTGGCTTAAAGGTTACTTCTTTCACCAGTAAGTCACACAACTGCGATGTCTCTTACCAATCTTGGGCGGCGAGGTCGTTTACGCCAATCTTGCCCGGCTCGAGAACACCCGTCACTACTACGGTATAGCCGGCCGCAAAGGTTACTTCTTTCACCAGAACGACACACAACTGCGATGTCTCTTACCAATCGTGGGCGGCGAGGTCGTTTACGCCAATCTTGCCCGGCTCGAGAACACCCGTCACTACTATGGTATAGCTGCATGCCGCAAAGGTTACTTCTTTCACCAGAACGACACACAACTGCGATGTCTCTTACCAATCGTGGGCGGCGAGGTCGTTTACGCCAATCTTGCCCGGCTCGAGAACACCCGTCACTACTATGGTATAGCTGCATGCCGCAAAGGTTACTTCTTTCACCAGAACGACACACAACTGCGATGTCTCTTACCAATCGTGGGCGGCGAGGTCGTTTACGCCAATCTTGCCCGGCTCGAGAACACCCGTCACTACTATGGTATAGCTGCATGCCGCAAAGGTTACTTCTTTCACCAGAACGACACACGACTGCGATGTCTCTTACCAATCTTGGGCGGCGAGGTCGTTTACGCCAATCTTGCCCGGCTCGAGAACACCCGTCACTACTACGGTATAGCCGGCCGCAAAGGTTACTTCTTTCACCAGAACGACACACAACTGCGATGTCTCTTACCAATCGTGGGCGGCGAGGTCGTTTACGCCAATCTTGCCCGGCTCGAGAACACCCGTCACTACTATGGTATAGCTGCATGCCGCAAAGGTTACTTCTTTCACCAGAACGACACACAACTGCGATGTCTCTTACCAATCGTGGGCGGCGAGGTCGTTTACGCCAATCTTGCCCGGCTCGAGAACACCCGTCACTACTATGGTATAGCTGCATGCCGCAAAGGTTACTTCTTTCACCAGAACGACACACAACTGCGATGTCTCTTACCAATCGTGGGCGGCGAGGTCGTTTACGCCAATCTTGCCCGGCTCGAGAACACCCGTCACTACTATGGTATAGCTGCATGCCGCAAAGGTTACTTCTTTCACCAGAACGACACACGACTGCGATGTCTCTTACCAATCGTGGGCGGCGAGGTCGTTTACGCCAATCTTGCCCGGCTCGAGAACACCCGTCACTACCATGGTATAGCTGCATGCCGCAAAGGTTACTTCTTTCACCAGAACGACACACAACTGCGATGTCTCTTACCAATCGTGGGCGGCGAGGTCGTTTACGCCAATCTTGCCCGGCTCGAGAACACCCGTCACTACTATGGTATAGCTGCATGCCGCAAAGGTTACTTCTTTCACCAGAACGACACACAACTGCGATGTCTCTTACCAATCGTGGGCGGCGAGGTCGTTTACGCCAATCTTGCCCGGCTCGAGAGCACCCTCACTATAACTATATTTCAATCACTCTAAAATTATGCGTTCACTCCGTTTTACAATCATTAATGTTTGTCGTCCTAAATCTGTAACTATTCAATCTCATATTATCAAATTACAATTACTCATTGACACTGTTTACAGTTGAAGAGCAAGTAGCAGTGTCTTCGTCAAAATTAGATGATAAGTAAATTACTCAGGCTCAATTCAATTTTATGATTTAAATCCCTCATCAATCACTTATACACACGCAAACGTATGTACTCGATAATTTACAATCATTTTTCACATCTGCCTACATACATCACTATACTCGTACTTAAATCACTAAAATTATGCATTCACTCCGTTTTACAATCATTAATGTTTGTCGTCCTAAATCTGTAACTATTCAATCTCATATCATTAAATTACAATTACTCATTGACACTGTTTACAGTTGAAGAGCAAGTAGCAGTGTCTTCGCCGAAATTAGCTAATAGGTAGATACATTATTCAGGTTCAATTCAACTTTATGATTTAAATCCCTCATCAATCACTAATACACACGCATACGTACCTATGTACTCAATAATTTACAATCATTTTTCACATCCTACCTAATACATCACTATACTTAAATCACTAAAAACTACGTTTTACAATCTTAAATGTTTGCCGTCCTAAATCTGTAACTATTCGATCAAACTATCTATCTGGACAGTGGCAAAACAAATTATATCTGAACAATGGCAAATCTTTTAAACAATTCGCTTAAACAATACCAAACTATTTAGGTATCTGACCAGTGGGAAATCTTAACTTTCGCTTGACTACGCGTGGTAACCAGGTATCAATCTTAACAACGGTAACCATTATGTATTTAACAACCAACAGTACTGCTGAACCACTCAACATTATAACACTTTAACACTGTCACACTAAACATCGACATAATAACCAGTAAATACACAAAACGATTATCATCTAGAAACCCGTCGACAGATTGCTCAAACTTAACCAATATCCATGGAATATATGCTTATTTAAACTCAACTAATGTATGTACTATAGAAGAACTGCAACTATTTAGTAACTCGCCAAACAGTTACGCAAATGTGTGAACGAAACCATATCGCGGTTCACAAAGCCGTACAACGCTATCTATCGACGTTGAGGAACATAATTTTAAAGCAACTTAACTAAACTGACTCTTTAACTAAAACTGCCTATTACTCGTATCTATCATCCAGGGATCTCATCCAATCCGTTTTCATTTCCGTCCAAAAAAAAACCAATCCGTTTCTCAGGGTGGTTTAATGTCAACCAAGTCTTGTCAGGCGTGACACCGTTTCATGTAATGTCTTGACCTGAAATCAAAAGATAAACCAAAAGAGAAAACCATGTAAATTCGTGCAATAACAAAACATTGTTATCATTCATCAATTTGGATCTAGGTACTCGTCCAAAATTTACCGAATAACTCGATTATTAACTCGTAAAATGTTGCTTTATGTGTACGCTAACTTCGAGGGTTTAATTTACTAGCAAAAACGAAATTTGTTTTTTTTTTCTTTTTTTTTCTTTACCTTTACGAGGTGTGATAAATACTAATATCACAGACAAAAATACATCCGACACAATAGACAAATCCGATAAATAACCGACATGACACCTTTAGACCCAACCAGTTTACCTAACCGTCAAACTGCTGTTCAAACTAGCGAAAAATTCTAAATCTATGGTTAAAACTACTATCTCGCGATTCTATCAGAGTAAAAATTAGTAGGTATTTTTGAAACAAATGTAATGCAGCTTATTGGAGGTAGTACCATTTTAAACAAATTTCCACGAAGTAACCAATTTACAGCAAGTTTCTTTAATCCATTGAAGGTAAGACGCCACTGGACGCGATGAAATCCTTGAATTGCAGCAAAGTCAAATCAAATCTCGCATCCGTGTGAAATTTCAGTCTCCCTATCAAATTGTCAAGCATGAGAACAAGTTTATCCACGAGGTTAGCCCATGGTGTTAGGAATCTTGTTCCAAACACTCCGTTACTACTAACAGACTAACTCAGTATCAGAAAGCGAGCTACCGCAATCTACCCGCAACAATCATGTGTGATGAAATTGTTCACCCGAAAAGCTCCACAAAGTAATCCGTGATAGCGTTAGTCTATTCTTAAAGGTTTGGACACAATAATCCGTCTAGTAGAAATCAAATTTGTTCCAAACTACATAATACAAATCTTTTGAAACTTAATAGCTGAGATGGTAAAGGGTCTAGGAACTTCATCATTTGAGTATCCTACTTAATGGAAAAAGACTACGTGACCTGTAATGTCCAATGTCCATCATCGTAGCACGTCGATTTTCATAACTACTCAGCAGCTCAATGACGCTACTCCTCTCGTAGCTCCGACACAACGCGTGACCACGCGCCGGCGCCGCTTGTGCTCACGCTGTGTGTCCACAGCGCCCGCGCAAGCCGCCGTCGACCCGCGCTCTGCTTCTCCGCTACGCCGGCGATGGAGTACCCACAGCGGCTACAGCACAACCGCTCACGGTGAATGTTACCGAGGCCTCGGCACTCTCCAGATCATTTTCCGGAACTCGTCACATGAAAGTTTACAAAATTCAGAGTTAAAGTACACCGGTAGCCAGTTACTGTACATGTCTTTCACAAAAACGTTATGAGGAATGGCATGGCAGTGGCCACACCATTCCCTGAACAGATTAATCCCGTCCATGATATAAGCGACGGTGGCTCATACCTACATTTCCTATCTATACCCAACAACGTTACAACTCTAATCACTACTTAGTCTGATATCTTCTAACCTAATGAATTATATTATAATTTTCTAAGGGAATTACGATTAGATAACATCAGTCATTTGAGGATTGCCTTCTGGAGTCCATCCCAATCACGAATCACAATAAAAATGTAACCACAATTAGGAAACTCTAGTTAACCTGATCAACCTCGTCTACATCAATAGACAACCTAAATACCGACTGCAGCACCATCCGCCGGGCTGAGACTGATTCAAACCATCGAAGGCCACCCAATGTTAACAAAAAAATAACATCACGCAGGTATCAACGAAGATTCCGTCGGTAGGTAAATTTGAAAAATTCACTTTTACTTCCAACTTAACTGAAATTCAACAATTCTCACAAAATATGATCACATTTACACAGACACACTCATCACAGCCGAGTTTAGTTATCGCATCGAATTACCTCCTGATCGTTTGAACCTGAAAACGTTTAAGCTGACACAACCAGAACCACTTTCATATCAGTGTAGTCCAGGGTAACTAACGGACCTTTTCATATCCCCAACCAACATACGTAGGTAGATATATATTCTTTTAACCAAAACCTTTAACCGAACCATAGATCTAGACCTCTGGCTGGATCTCTTAATCTGTTGCAAACCTATAATTAAAACCCGGACTTGGATGCACCCGTTCTAGAACACTCATCTACATTGTAGATCATACTAATTCTAACTGGTTTCGATTTAATATTATTATCACACCTATACAAAAACGTAGTTCTTCGTTAAACATTTGTAACTGAGATATTGAAAATTTTCACTATGAAACATTTCAGGGGCTAACAGCATCAGAAACCCTCAAAAACTACACGGGATCCGTTTATTTAATATATATAAATAACCTGTAACTGAGCTTTCACTTTCCCATATAAGCATTCATACCAACTAAGCTAACCCTCTTTTCTTTTATATTACAAATCTTTCTAACGACTGCCATCAGTATCCCAATAGGTCTGACAAAGCTAAACTAGAAAAATCTCATTATGATTTCGAACAGTAGGTACTAGCGTTCAGAGCTATTTATTTTGCCATAGCCACAATCTTGTCAACCATCTACACCAACAGCTCAATGAAACACCACAGTGAGAAATATAAACACGTGGGTCACGGTCACGCTCACGCCTTAACAGTCACACCAAAAGCACAACTACAATAGAACCCAATATAACGAAGTAGGAAAACCTGGCACGTCGTTGTATTACTCACTATACGACCATTCAACGACATGGCGCTAGCTAACCAGGATCACCTATGAACCCTGTATCATACTGTACAAGAGGAGCCTCTCATTGTCGTCGTATAACACGGCTGGCTGGCCCCCTGAACCTTGGTTTCCAATTCACACAACCTTAATTGGGCGGATGCCTACTTTTAACCAGTCACATTATCAATAAGATACGTATTTGTTAGCCTCTCAACGCAGTAGGTACCACAAGTTGTTTTCACACTCCCTCCCGATACTATAACCCATACACCCAATACACTCTTAAACAACACTAACATTACAAAAAAAAAATCGTGAAAGTGTGACCGAGTACTAGGCGACCAGCGCATGTTAACTGCGAAATCCATTGTAGAACCGAACTTTTACACCAAACACCCAACACAAACCAATTAAGGATCTGAATATTCACTTCATGATTCGATAACGTATTCAAATTCATTAGTACCGAATCTACACAATAAACCTAATCACTAAACTTACACTTTTGTTTTACCCACCTGTTCCTTTTTTTCTTTTATTAACAGGATCGCGACCCTTTTTTTTTAAACTACTAGCATAAAACAACAATGTACACAACGCAAACTCATGTATGTACCGTTTCTTACCTTTTCCAAACCTACCCTCGGCTACGCGCACTGGCGTACAAACCAGTATCGAAATTACTTTGCAAATTCTTTGACTTCATGTCTGTGAAATCTGTGCTACCATGTAGGTAAAACCTAACGGCCCATTTTCCCATCACTTGGCAAAACTCAGCATACTGTTAGATGAAAAGTACTAATTGAATTAACCAGCAATATCTTTCGTCTTTTTCATAATATTTTATTATAAAGTGAAAAAAGACAACTTGGCCCAGACGGGACTTGAACCCGCAACCTTTGCCTAATCCAGGGCAATGCTCTAACCAATTGAGCTACGGGAGCCGTACTGATACAAGTTGAAATTCTTCACCTTATTGTAACCGCCATTTAAGAGTATGGCACAGAGCCATCTATCGAGCTACTTAGCAACTCTGATATCAATGAACGATATTGCAATCATTTTTATACATTGATTTGATGTCTCCGACTCAATCTATAGATTTTAATATTTAAAGCAATTAGTATGCTAACTTTTTCATAATATTTTATTATAAAGTGAAAAAAGACAACTTGGCCCAGACGGGACTTGAACCCGCAACCTTTGCCTAATCCAGGGCAATGCTCTAACCAATTGAGCTACGGGAGCCGTACTGATACAAGTTGAAATTCTTCACCTTATTGTAACCGCCATTTAAGAGTATGGCACAGAGCCATCTATCGAGCTACTTAGCAACTCTGATATCAATGAACGATATTGCAATCATTTTTATACATTGATTTGATGTCTCCGACTCAATCTATAGATTTTAATATTTAAAGCAATTAGTATGCTAACTTTTTCATAATATTTTATTATAAAGTGAAAAAAGACAACTTGGCCCAGACGGGACTTGAACCCGCAACCTTTGCCTAATCCAGGGCAATGCTCTAACCAATTGAGCTACGGGAGCCGTACTGATACAAGTTGAAATTCTTCACCTTATTGTAACCGCCATTTAAGAGTATGGCACAGAGCCATCTATCGAGCTACTTAGCAACTCTGATATCAATGAACGATATTGCAATCATTTTTATACATTGATTTGATGTCTCCGACTCAATCTATAGATTTTAATATTTAAAGCAATTAGTATGCTAACTTTTTCATAATATTTTATTATAAAGTGAAAAAAGACAACTTGGCCCAGACGGGACTTGAACCCGCAACCTTTGCCTAATCCAGGGCAATGCTCTAACCAATTGAGCTACGGGAGCCGTACTGATACAAGTTGAAATTCTTCACCTTATTGTAACCGCCATTTAAGAGTATGGCACAGAGCCATCTATCGAGCTACTTAGCAACTCTGATATCAATGAACGATATTGCAATCATTTTTATACATTGATTTGATGTCTCCGACTCAATCTATAGATTTTAATATTTAAAGCAATTAGTATGCTAACTTTTTCATAATATTTTATTATAAAGTGAAAAAAGACAACTTGGCCCAGACGGGACTTGAACCCGCAACCTTTGCCTAATCCAGGGCAATGCTCTAACCAATTGAGCTACGGGAGCCGTACTGATACAAGTTGAAATTCTTCACCTTATTGTAACCGCCATTTAAGAGTATGGCACAGAGCCATCTATCGAGCTACTTAGCAACTCTGATATCAATGAACGATATTGCAATCATTTTTATACATTGATTTGATGTCTCCGACTCAATCTATAGATTTTAATATTTAAAGCAATTAGTATGCTAACTTTTTCATAATATTTTATTATAAAGTGAAAAAAGACAACTTGGCCCAGACGGGACTTGAACCCGCAACCTTTGCCTAATCCAGGGCAATGCTCTAACCAATTGAGCTACGGGAGCCGTACTGATACAAGTTGAAATTCTTCACCTTATTGTAACCGCCATTTAAGAGTATGGCACAGAGCCATCTATCGAGCTACTTAGCAACTCTGATATCAATGAACGATATTGCAATCATTTTTATACATTGATTTGATGTCTCCGACTCAATCTATAGATTTTAATATTTAAAGCAATTAGTATGCTAACTTTTTCATAATATTTTATTATAAAGTGAAAAAAGACAACTTGGCCCAGACGGGACTTGAACCCGCAACCTTTGCCTAATCCAGGGCAATGCTCTAACCAATTGAGCTACGGGAGCCGTACTGATACAAGTTGAAATTCTTCACCTTATTGTAACCGCCATTTAAGAGTATGGCACAGAGCCATCTATCGAGCTACTTAGCAACTCTGATATCAATGAACGATATTGCAATCATTTTTATACATTGATTTGATGTCTCCGACTCAATCTATAGATTTTAATATTTAAAGCAATTAGTATGCTAACTTTTTCATAATATTTTATTATAAAGTGAAAAAAGACAACTTGGCCCAGACGGGACTTGAACCCGCAACCTTTGCCTAATCCAGGGCAATGCTCTAACCAATTGAGCTACGGGAGCCGTACTGATACAAGTTGAAATTCTTCACCTTATTGTAACCGCCATTTAACTTTATTTTTTCACTTTATAATAAAATATTATGAAAAAGTTAGCATACTAATTGCTTTAAATATTAAAATCTATAGATTGAGTCGGAGACATCAAATCAATGTATAAAAATGATTGCAATATCGTTCATTGATATCAGAGTTGCTAAGTAGCTCGATAGATGGCTCTGTGCCATACTCTTAAATGGCGGTTACAATAAGGTGAAGAATTTCAACTTGTATCAGTACGGCTCCCGTAGCTCAATTGGTTAGAGCATTGCCCTGGATTAGGCAAAGGTTGCGGGTTCAAGTCCCGTCTGGGCCAAGTTGTCTTTTTTCACTTTATAATAAAATATTATGAAAAAGTTAGCATACTAATTGCTTTAAATATTAAAATCTATAGATTGAGTCGGAGACATCAAATCAATGTATAAAAATGATTGCAATATCGTTCATTGATATCAGAGTTGCTAAGTAGCTCGATAGATGGCTCTGTGCCATACTCTTAAATGGCGGTTACAATAAGGTGAAGAATTTCAACTTGTATCAGTACGGCTCCCGTAGCTCAATTGGTTAGAGCATTGCCCTGGATTAGGCAAAGGTTGCGGGTTCAAGTCCCGTCTGGGCCAAGTTGTCTTTTTTCACTTTATAATAAAATATTATGAAAAAGTTAGCATACTAATTGCTTTAAATATTAAAATCTATAGATTGAGTCGGAGACATCAAATCAATGTATAAAAATGATTGCAATATCGTTCATTGATATCAGAGTTGCTAAGTAGCTCGATAGATGGCTCTGTGCCATACTCTTAAATGGCGGTTACAATAAGGTGAAGAATTTCAACTTGTATCAGTACGGCTCCCGTAGCTCAATTGGTTAGAGCATTGCCCTGGATTAGGCAAAGGTTGCGGGTTCAAGTCCCGTCTGGGCCAAGTTGTCTTTTTTCACTTTATAATAAAATATTATGAAAAAGTTAGCATACTAATTGCTTTAAATATTAAAATCTATAGATTGAGTCGGAGACATCAAATCAATGTATAAAAATGATTGCAATATCGTTCATTGATATCAGAGTTGCTAAGTAGCTCGATAGATGGCTCTGTGCCATACTCTTAAATGGCGGTTACAATAAGGTGAAGAATTTCAACTTGTATCAGTACGGCTCCCGTAGCTCAATTGGTTAGAGCATTGCCCTGGATTAGGCAAAGGTTGCGGGTTCAAGTCCCGTCTGGGCCAAGTTGTCTTTTTTCACTTTATAATAAAATATTATGAAAAAGTTAGCATACTAATTGCTTTAAATATTAAAATCTTTCGTCTTACTAATCGTTAACCAGCATTATCTATCCTTCATTATGAAATCTTAACCAGCAATATCTATCCTTTTAACCAAATCCAGGTTATGGCAAGGCAGATACCTACATAGTTTTATCCTACTAGCTAAAGTAACCATTTTATACGAAATTATGCGTGTACTTACATGGCGTGGGTTATAATGCCACTTCTGAGATGTTAAACCTCAGAAGAAAACACGGAGATGGCAGCACACTCGTTTATTCTCAACTATACAATTAATCAATTTAAAAACTAGGAAACCTAATACCGCGTGGCACAAGGAGGAACATTGTAACAGCGTCTGGGACTTGCAACCCAATCTGCAGGTTTGAAGCGGCCGCTTTTACTATGCGCATAAATGCTCACCTTCCACTGCTAACAATGCTCCCCATTGCCCGTATTATTATACTTTATCTACCGACGTCTAGTTTAAGACTGAGCCCCGCAATATGGCGTAACATTCCCCACCCGGTCATTATTTAGTGTTGCCACTGCAGAAAGTAGCCGGGCCTTACATATGCTAATAATTCTGTAACATGTATGAGACAGCCAATCCAGTGGTAATAATACAGATCAGTGCATGGCATTAATAACTCATTTTACCTAAAAGTGTCAGTTAGTTAAATTTCGCTCTACGGGGACGAAATAGTAATTTGAAAATTAATGTTATGAAATATTTACCTTATTTTATTTTGCGTAAAATATGTTTTTCCAACTGAAACATTTGAGTAAATTAAAATTGGTAAAAGTACCTACTACTTGGTAAATAAATTATTGTTTAAACGTTCACTACCCAAACATAACGTATGCGTTACAATTATTTGTGAAGAGATTTTTTGCTAAGTAATAATTTGGCAAATGAAATTATGCCAAACATTTTTTGGGAAGTGATAATTTGGCAATTTCTTTTTGGTCACACATAATAGATCCGAACGGCACTGAAGCCTTTTCTAGACCCGGTTTGTTTTTTTGACTGAAATACGCCGAGTTATTTATTTTAAAGTAGTTATCGATAGCATTACGATACTGTTTTACTTTAGGTATTTTTATTGTGTTTTACGTGCATTTAGAAAAGTGGGTGTTTTCTAGGGTTTTTAAACCATTTATTTATATTGTTGTACCTGCTAGCCGATGATCGAATATGGTAATTATACTATACTATCTTCACGCCAAATCCCTTGCGGGGTAGGCAGAAAGAACCGAGCGCCACACGGCACGGTCCATACACACTTCACTCGCCTCTTCAACTTTCATTTTTCTTTTCATGCATGCACGTCGGTTCCTACGGATCTTGACACCACCCTCCACTAACACATGATTAATTTGGTCGTGGTAGGTGTGTCGTGGCCTTCCCCGACTCCTACGCCCATCCACTTTCGCGTTGTATATCTGTTTTGTCATTCTTTCATCTCCCATTCGTTCCACATGCCCGAACCATCGTAGCATGCCCTTCCTTACTTTAACACCGACACTCTCTTTCAGACCAACTCTCTTTCTTACATCTTCATTCCGAACGCGATCTGCGAGCGTTACTCCGCAGATTTTGCGTAGCGCGCGCATCTCGACCGCGTTTATTCTACTTTCATGCGTTTCCTGCCATACCCAACTCTCGCTTCCATACGTTAGCGTAGGTATCAGCACCGCATTGTGTACTGCGAGCTGGGCCTTTTGACTTAAGGCCTTGGTACCTAAAAGTTTGCCTAACGCTCCATTCACACTATTTCCCGCAGTTACCCTCTTTTCTACATCAGCGGTGTACCGTCCATCCCTGCTAAATTAAAAAATGAAAGAATATGGTAATTAAATTAAAAAACATGAAATACAATGCATTTTGTTTATTTTAGATATCATATTTCACAGTAACATTTACTCCTTATGACCTACTCATCGATTTGATAAAAATAGAAATAGGTAATATAAGTTTTATTTTTTAAAACGACCGGGTTCCATTCCCGAACTGTGCAAGAGATTTTTTTCGAATCTAAGTATGCAGTGCTTATTTTCTCTAAAAACGATGACATGGTTCCTGAGAACAGATTTTTGTATTTCTTATATTTACAGATTTGCCCATGCGGACCGCTCCGAATGTTAGATACACCTTATAGTTTTATGTCCCACGTAATAGGTAGTGAGCCTATTGCTGTGTTGAAATGGACAGGCGCAGGTCGCCGCGACGCGCAGTTGAAAATTTTCAAGCCACACACAAGGCCTTCAACTTGGCTTAACGATTGTCATTTTACTGAAAACCGGGTTTCATTTCGAGTTTTCCTTCTCTGGATGTTTTTGAGAAAGTGTTCATTTAGTCGCCTCTTATGACACCCTCGGTATGTATAGAGATGGCGACATTTTGTACTCTTACCCGTCGCAACACGGGCCCCCGTCGCCACCCGGGGTACCTCTCGAAAGTATGTCAATTAACATTAGGTTTGGTAAACTCATGTACCTATTTGTTTATACTCTCAATAACATCATGACTATTCCTCATCTGCCCTACTTAAGCTAAAAAAGGGTTAAGCCACATTTTGTCATTTTTGAGTTAATAATACAAAGTGACACAGCGCAAAATTCTCTACATTTCTCTCTAAGAACCATACCTGTATCATTATTTATTACGGAGATACAGAGTGTCAGCTAACCGTTAAGTGACACATGTTTTATAGTTTGCTTAGTTAAAAATTAGCTAACCCACACGACTAGATTACAACAGGGGTAAAGTATCATAACTTCACGAAATCTAAATATTTTATATTTAATTTTCTTGGCTAAAATAAAGTTATTCATTAATGCTAGTCTTATGTCCAGTTAACATCCTATAACTCAGCTAAAGACTAGCAAAGTTTCATCTAATCTCACAACGAAGCTAAATTATATAAGGGTTACCATCAAAAACTTTATTAAAAAACAGTTATGATCCTTTAACCCCTTTTTAAGTCAATTAAAACAAATAATTTTAAACATAATAAAAATCAGCAAATCTGGGTTAAACCCATAGATTTAGGATTTTTCGCTACTCTCAATAGATATACAAAGCGTGCGAGCGAGACCTCATTATCCAGAACACTTAGCTTGAGAGGAAAAGAGAAAGCAAATTGTGTACTCATATGTCAGTATTTTGAATTGTTGAATCCTGTGGAGCCCATGGCGGCTCTATGTTATTCATAATATTCAACAATCTGTAGTGATATTACGATTAAAATAGAAAATTTTATAATTTCAACGATGGTGTCGTGTGCAGTGTGTGATTGTGATACTTCTCACAACTTTAACCCGAACAAATACTCGTTTTACAGGTAAATTAAGACTTTGTTCATTGCTTTTTTGATTTACATATTTTGGCAATTTATTTAGAAATTTTACTAAAAAGCTCACTGAAAACGTAGATTATGAATTTTCCTTCATTCCTATCAGAATATTTAATGTGTAAATGAATATTTGGAGGATATACAAGGCAGAATATAAAAGGATTGTTTACAATAAAATAGTCATGGGTAGGTATCGATAAGGATGTCGATTTTTCATTATAGTGACATACTGCTACAAAGTCATTCGGGGTTAATTTATAATAAACTAGATGATACTTGCCGCTTCGCCCGCCTTAACTTTAGTACCCGTTCTCGATTCCTATGGGAAAATATTAACGGGATGAAAAGTATCAAGCTGCATTAAATAATACGCAATCTGATTTTTTTCAGGTTTCCAAGGAATCTGTTGGTGCGTGAAAAATGCTTGCGAATTATAGATAGAGGCGGATGGACTCCAAAGAAGTACTCTAAAATTTGCAGTAAAAAAAAAAATTTTTAGTTTTAGTTGTTAGTATGGGGACCCCCAAAATTAAGTGCTTTTTTCCTAGTTTTTTATAAAAATCTTGATGCGGTTCACAGAATACATCTACTTACCAATTTTCAACAGCATATAGTTATTAGTTAGGTTATAGTTTCGGAGAAAAGTGGCTGTGACATACGGACGAACAGACAGACATGACGAATCTATAAGGGTCCCGTTTTTGTCATTTGGCTACGGAACCTTAAAACGCAAACATTCACTCCTTATGACTCTTTTCCTGATTTTAGTATTTTTGTCGTAGCGGCTACGCACATGGTACAGGAGGGTTCCATTCCAAAAAACAGCAAGAAATCACGTTTGTTGTATGGCCAGTCCTTGGATGGGTGAACATTCATGTGACCATTGAGACATTTATTTGAGCGTTTCCGTGTTTCGGAAGGCACATTAAGACGTTGGTTCCGGTTGCCATTAAAATGGGAGTCGTTAAGCCAAGTTAAAGGCCTATGTAGGCGGCTTGAAAATTCAACAGCAGGCAGTCACAACCTGCACCTGTCCATCTCAACACGGCAATACGGCTAATCAAATCTATTGAGCACTTTCCGAGATCCTTTCGGACAAAGCAAAGCAAACAGACATAAGATACCGAAGCCGAAAATCTAACTATATTTTCGGCTTCGTTATCTTATGGCGAACTCCCAGAGAGTTTTTTTAACATTTCCAATGTTTTGACTTTTTTATCATTTTATTTTATGTAACTATAGATTTAAATATTAGGATTAGGAACCAACGTGAAAATATTCATGTTAGGAGTTGATTTAATTTTCATCACATTTTAAAGATCAAGTTCGCTTTATCCCAAGTGTAAGTTTGTGAAAATGTTTAAATGTTTGATAGTCAAACATGGCTGAAATTTGATACATAGACGGTTTATAGCCTGGAATAAGATGTTAGGCACTTTTCATCCCTGGCTATAAAATGCTCCCATTGTGGCGGGGACAGGAACAGATTTCCACACGGATGAAGTGGTGGTCATCTGCTACTAATTAATATAAACTTATATTAAACACTCAATTAACACAAAACTGGTGTTTGACTTTCATAGATACTTACCCCTTTTCCTTTTCCAGAAATCAACTACCTATTACTGATTTTTTACATACCTACTTACTATCAAAATACTTATAAACAAGCTATCGAAATGCCGTACCACTTTCTAAGATAGTCTTTTTATTTATATTTTACGTGAGCAAAATCTTACATGGATGCTATGCTGGACTCCAACCGACTAAAAACCACACGTATCCTGCCCAACTGCTTACGGTTGGAAGCCCCGAGTAAGCCTTTGGAAGGATACTCCCGGACTCCCAACAGACCTTTGTCTACCACTGCTACCCGCGTCTTTGAGATTTTTTCGGGTGTTATTCCGCTTCTTAGGAGCGGCGTGCGTGAATCCCTCACGTCACTGTCCTCAGGCCCCCGGGAGGCTTATAGTCTTGGGCGAAGAATTTGCTTACTGCAGTCATCGTTTACAGAACATTGATTCCGCGGGGTCACGTAGAAGATGAAGTCTATTATAATAATAATTGTACAATAGACTTTATCTTTAAGCTCTTCAAAAACGCTACATTTTATTGGCTGCCTCGTTAGTCTTAGAGGTCGAAGTGTGCGAGAGGTCGTTGGTTCGTTTGCCACCGAAGACAAAGATTTTGGTCGACACGAGTCTGAAGTGCTTTTATCGATAACATAGATAGGTGAACTTTTAACAGCACTATTTAACTCACACATAGATATTCCTCTTTTGGTTTCGTTTTCTATCTGACACTGTTTATCTTGTACATTCTAAATCTATGGTTAAACCTCATTACTAGACTAGAATAAAGTTATCTGGTGTTCACATTTCATCACCGGGCATCTCGGCTAGTGTATTTAGACTTGATTCCTATACTAACAAGAAGTTCGGCAATCGAAATATAGTAAGTATAAGAAGACATAATCACCAAATTCTGTAGTTCTAGGTCAACGGGAAGTAGGTACCTACATTAACAATTTTGATTTTCAAAATACTGTTGAAATATACGTTTCTTTGCGACATAATTGACTTTTCCGAATTAACTTCAAAGTTTGACGTTTTTACAGCTTCAAGGAACTCATAGACTTGTACCTATATAATGGTGTTAATTTCAAGTTAATACCTCTTCGCATTCACGAGATAAAGGGTCTTGACACTCAGATGGACGGGCGAACGGATGTACGTTACGTACTAAACCCTCTTTGGGCTAGTGACTAGCCAAACGAGCCGAACAAAAAGTTACTGAAATAACTAAGTACCTACGGTAAAAAGTTTCACAACAATTAGCTCACTACACAACAATATACATACAAAACATCACAAGTGTGCCCCGACGGGATAGAAAGGGTAGTCCCTGTCTACCCCGTCGGGGGACACTTTACTTTCTACGATCTACGCTGCGATCATGGGAAAACACTTTCGCTTCTTCTGCCTTCATAAGTATCTTTATACATGATCTCGGTTAAGGGTTAAGGGTACTCTTGACCAGACCTATGCTCAAATATTATCGATTTGATCAATATGACCACCCCGGGGTCGACCCCTACTAGTTTGTCCATTCACTCTCGCCTCATAAAATCTGTTTCGGCAGTCTGTCGATTTTCCATCCATTCTCTTCACCTTAGTCACCATCACCTTCTCTATCTTAGTCACAACATCTTCTGTTAATGTTCCCAGATTACACTACTTCTTTCTGTACTATCGATATCACTCCAGCTATACTTCGCCAGCATCTCATTCACTGCATTAAATTTACTTTTATGTATTTTCTGCCATACTCAACTTACAGTACAATTCAATTAGCTTAGAGACAAACACTCTTCGTGTAAAGTCATCCTTCACTTTTTAGACACGTTTTGACAGCCTCTGACCCTTTCTCCTGCTCCGAAAGGTGTAAATAGCTCATAAAGGTGTAAATCATTCACTTGATTTCCTGCCAAAACTCTTCATTCAATATCATAGCCACACTTTCCATTTCTTACAAGTTTTGAATCCATGTATAAAAACTCTTTCACGTGTTCCACGCCTTTTCTTTCCATAAATATAGCGCAATTTATCATACATTTCTCTCTTTCAAAAACCATCACTTGCCTCTTGTTTACATTCACATTCATATTAATAAGTAATATTACCCACCAACTGCAACTCCTTCCCCGATGATGCTAGTATTACCTTATCATCAGCGTATAGGAAAAATTTGACAGTTAGATCAATCTTTTTTAATCCATAGGCGCACTCCTACAGTTCCTACAAGCAACTGTCCATGTGTATAGGTTAAACAACCACGGTGTGAGACAAGGCTGTATAGCGTCACCGAGGTAACGTCACATTTTTCGATCGGAAAAGAGTTTGTGCAAGCTTCATTGATTTTGGCACAAGCGCCGGAACCCTCATAGCGAGATTTCAATGGTCGTATCAAGTTGTTGTTCACTTGATGGACAGTGTTGATCTCATTCCTCACTACTTTGTCATAGTTTTTTCTAAGTCTACGAAGATGCAATAGACTTTTTGCCAAAACCTATTCAGCTAGGCAGCGTAAGGAAAAGACCCTGATCTGTGTATTCCCTTCCTTTACCAACATATTGTTCATATCGTAATATTTTTTGTTCCTCGATTTTATAAAACTTGATCTCATTTTCATTCCTGTTTGACGGAAAATAATTTTAATAACATAAGTTTTACTTTAATAATTTAAAGACAAGTTTTTGATTAAGTAGACTTTGTTATTTTGTTTAATTATTATGAAAATTTATTTTTATACACATTTTTTCTCAATTAATCATTCACCTTTGCTTAGCTATAACAAAGTTAACAGTGATTGAGAATTTGGTAACTTATTTTTAGCTAAGTAAAATTCTATTAAATTCATTCTATATTTCCAAAAAAGTCATAATGCTTAGATAAATAAACGTTAAAATTCCTTAGCCATAATCTTACTTATGATTGTAAGCCGCATTTTTATACTGAATACTTCGTTATACAGCAGTAAAGCAGCTTAGCGCGTTTAAAGCCAAGTATTGCTAAAAAACTTTAAAGCAATTTATAAATAATAACAGCTACACGTAATTACTGCGCTAAAAATAGGTTAGGGAATGGTTAACTCTGTTTTAGTAGCCAAACTTCTCCAACTTTAACACTAAGCTGCTTAGCTAAAAGAAAAAATAAGCTTTTTATTAATAAAAATTACAATAATTTTAGATATAAATAACATCATTTACAAGCCTTCGATATAAGCTACAGATATATCTAAGAAATCTTACATAAACTGTCATAGTTTTTGAGAGACATCAATTCGCATGTTTTTTGATGATATCTCAAAATCGACTTGTTGGGGTTAACCCTATTTTAGCTTAATTATGGCAGTCATCAGTTACCGGCTAAGTAAATGACAATTTAGTGCATAAATATCGCAGAATTGTTGTTAGATAGGTACTTAACTACTGCTGACTATGTATTTTACGCTGACCTGATGGTGCTTAGCTGGTTGTTTACCTATTAGTGTCAGTAAATCATAATGTGCGTAACTGAAAGCATGAAAACGACGGCGAGACGGGAGGGTAACCACGCATGCCTCACGTCCCAAGTATAAGAATAACAACCCAACCAACCCTTAGGGAAGTGGGATAACACCCGAACTTAGTCGAGCTGTGGTGGTAGTCAACGTCTGCCAGGAGTCCTGGGATATCTTCCCGAGGAGTTACGCGGATCCGGTGCACCCGGCGACTGAAGGATATAGATAAGGGCTGCGTGATTTAATCTAAGTCGGTTTGAGTCCGTAATTTGACCCATGGGGATTTCCTCTTATAAAAAGGTATCTGATGAAAAGTGTTTCATCTAGATACTTTTAACGTGGTTACCCATCTAAAAGTTGACCGCGCCAGATTACTAACCTTCACCGACTATTTACATATTAGAGACTGTAACCGATAGCAAAGTGACTGCTGCAATGTAAACACCTACTTTCAAAGTGGTCACCCATCCAAAATCTAACTTCACCGAAATGGCTTAGCGCCTAGATCATTCATTAGTGAATACTGTGTTACTCGAATATGTGCTTGGCTATTGAATGAGTAACTTATTAACCAAACGACTTTGACCTCTCCAACGCATAGGGCGTCTAGTAAAACATAGTTCAAACTGCACTATCCCTTTCGCTGGTCCGATTTTGATGAAACAATAAGCGTTATCTAAGTTTAATATATACCCATAAAATCCTAACAGTAAAAATTTGATCAGGCTACTGGATTTTGCTCCAACCCCGAACAAATAAACAAACAAACAGACACGAAAAAACAATTTATAGATTTTTATTCAGAAGCCCAAAATTAGTCGATTACAGTATTTTTTTTAAAATTTATCTTGAATGTACCGTCACAGAAATATAACAATTTTATAATAGTTGAGATATATAAGCCTCGTTGGTCTAGAGGTCGAAATGTACGACTGCGGATCACGAGGTCGTGGGTTCGATTCCCACCAGAGACAAAAATTTGTGTGATCCATACCCATATATATATATATATATATATATATATATATATATATATATATATATAATTAATTGCTGTTCGTTAGTCTCGCTTAAACTCGAGGACGGCTGAATAGATTTATCTTATCTTGGTCTGGGAATGTTCGTGGAGGTCTAGAAAAGGTTTAAAAGGTGAGAAAATTTCGAATATTTGCCGGGAAAACCATAAAAACAGCCCTTTTATTTTTCCCATACAAACGTTTTCTAAATAAAATGTACTTAGATTCAATTTGGACTTAGGTGAGAGGGCGCCACCGTCCTAACGGTAATAACATCTCTGTATACAAGCCCGTTAAAAAAATAGTAATTTCGCGTTATATTATATAATAACGATAAAATCGCTTTCAGTATAGTATAAAAAGCAAGGTCTATAATTCGCAATACAAACAGACAAACATTGCCGAAAGTCGGTGAAAGAAAATCTGAACTATCAGTTTGAGTCAAATGAGTTTGAGTGCTGTTTTAATTGAATTGTTGCACTACAGAAGAAGAAAATCAATCAATACATATAATAAAATCGTAACAGGTCGCTGTCTGTACATGGAAGATAAATAAGAAAAAATATTATAGGGGGGCTTTATGAACGCAATAGAACCCAAAACAATGATTTTTAGAATTTTTGTCTGTTTGTCTGTATGTCTGTATATCTGTTTGTCTGTACGGTTGTGCACGCTAATCTCAGTAACCGCTCAACCGATTGCAATGTGGTTTTTTTTATTGTGTTGAGGGTTGCTCCAGTTAACCTTTGTTTTATGAAAATCGGTTTAGAAATAAAAGAGTTATAACACTTTTAAGAATCAGATATTTTGAAAATTTTAATTGTAGGGGTTTCTTTGAATGTGAGTGAACCTAAACTGGAGTGTTGGCTTAATCATAAAAGAGATTCAGTTCGCGCCGAAGGCGTGGACTGAATTGTTTTAAAATAGACTTAATCATTAAGCTCTTTTATGATTAAGCAAACAGGGCAGTTTCAGACGCTGCTTGATGACTCTGATGAAGAAATATCTTTCCTTTCATACACCTTATGTGACGTAAACGAAGTTGCGGGCTCAGCTAGTTGCAAATAAAAAGACAAAGCAAGAACTTCACAGTGACAAAGTAAATATAAAAGGTCTCAAAACTTAATAATAAATGTGTATTGTGGTGGAATCGTATTGTCAAAATCTTTTCAAAATTTACCGGTAATATAGGAGTGTGAAAGAGATAGAACAACAACAACTTAGCCTTGAATACAGAATGTAAATAAAACATCTATATAAAAATATTACTGGTTCTGACCTCACAAATGCTATGGATTAATTACGAGAAGAGCAGAAGACATTTCAAAAAATACTTATATGATAACAATATTGTGTGACATGCAACTAACCACAATTAGGTGTTCGTCCTGTTGGAGTATTTTGTTGCGAATATTACGCAATTCGCTGAGGATTGCAACGCACTCGCCGTGAAATACCCGCTTGTATTTTGATTGCACAAACTGACAGTACACTTTTCGATGCAGGTACGAGTTCTACTTCACCAAAACAAAATAAACAAACAAGTGACTGGTCAACTTTGACTCGATAACTGTCTTCGATTTTGTCGGTGGTTTGGTATTCCTAAAAATAATCGAACTACCCTCCGATGTCGCTGTTTCTGTTGGTGTGATTGCCAGCAGGAAATAAAAGGTGTAATTATTTCGATTTATACCTGTGTGGGTACTTGAATATGTAAATTGTTATGGTATTGTGTAAGAATTAACTAATTTAGTTAATGTTTATTATAATTTAGTTAATTTTTATTGTAATTTAGTGATTGTTTTTTATTATTATTTAGTTAACATTTATAATAATTTTGTATTTTTTTTTTACTGTAATTTGGTTAATATTTGTTAATTTAATTTTCTTTTTTAAAACAATACTGACATTTGATATTTATTTGTGACATTTTAAATCTTTATTTCAATGGTTGTTTGCTCCTAATTTATATTTTCTATTATATGAATGGTTGCCTAAATCTGGGTGATTTTGTTTATTTAATTTTAGGGTATTTTTTTATTGTTTACGTTTGCATATCTAACAAAAGATATTGCTTGAAGAAGATTAGTGTGGTAACAATGGACATCACATACGAGATGAGTTCTTCTAATACCCTGGTGCGCTGTCCCCGCGCTGTCCCTGGTGCGCTGGAGGGCGGCCACCACGCACTGAGTTGCCGTAGGAGTGCAGGTAGGTTTCCACGTCACCATGCTCTCAATGACATTATCCGGAGAGCTTTTGTTTCGGTGGATGTGCCGTGCCTGTTGGAGCCACCCGGCTTAAGTAGGTCCGACGGTAAGAGGCCAGACGGTCTGACTTTGGTACCGTGGAAAAATGGCAGGTGCCTTTTGTGGGATGCCACGTGCGTTAGCACAGTCGCTCCAAGTCACCTCAGTCGTACCGTCTTGTCTCCAGCAGCTGCTGCCGAAGACACCGCGAGTAAAAAATGTATCAAATATGCGACTTTAACAGAACAATATTTATTTTCTCCCTTCGCCGTGGAGACGATGGGCAGTTGGGGTGCAGATGCAAAGAATTTAATTAAGGAATTGGGACATCGGTTAAGAGTTAAGACAGGAGACTCTCGCTCCGGATCGTATCTGGTGCAAAGGTTGGCCATCGCTATCCAGCGTGGCAATGCCGCCAGTGTAATGGGCACCTTTGCACCGGATACGTTAAGGGGCGAGTTATGTAATTAGAATTAAGTAGTTTTAATAAATTGTATTTGAAATTTAATTAAGAAATGTAATAAATAATAAAATTTATTGTATTTGGACTTTATTGCTATTAATTAAAGTTCATAATAAGCACATCATATAAGCACCAAGATGGTAATACTTTCTGCATAATCATATTTTGCACACTTCTTTACACATCAGGCTTGCTCATGGCCATCCTAATAAGTTTATGGCCGCAACCAACATACACAACACTTTTTATGCTATATTTATACTTACATCCGAACTGTCAGTGCGTTCAGACACGCTTTAAGACATATATACCAGATACTACTATTAGTCAAATGATACCGAATAACTCTCACAGCATTGTGGGCTTGCGCTCGGTGTTTGGTTCATTGTATACCTGTGGCAGAGTGGTTGAACATGAAAAGTGCGGCGCAAATTTAATAGTATATTCACCCCAGAGACACACACTAGAAATATGTTTAATAATAGTTAAAATTCGATCATAACGCTCAAATGCGTATAAGTGATGACCTGGATGACTTGGCTGGGGCCGACTTCGGCACGTGCGCTATTGATAAATGTAGTAATTTGATGTATACTAATAACTCCATAAATATATTGGTTCAAAATATAAGAAGTGCGAACCGAAATATCACGGCACTAAACACGGCTATAACGAGATCCGGAATAGATTGGGATGTGATCATACTAACCGAATGTTGGCTATTCAACAACCCGACTATACCAACTATGAGCGGTTACCGATCAGTAGGCACACACAATGTTAAAACACAGAACGAGGGTGTCATTACATATTACAAATCCACACACTCTTATTATGTATATGAACCGCAATTAGTGGGGGGAAATTGTCTGATAGTTGTGATTGATGCCCAAACTGTTCTGCTGGGTATATACCGCCCCCCCGGTGAAAAGGATGTGTTCGGGTTTGTTGAGTCACTGAACGCCATTTTGTCAACCCTGACATCGTACAGGAACGTATTGCTGACTGGTGATATTAATTTAGATATATCCAAACCTACTTTTGATACAGACACCGAGTCATATCTCAATGTCATGGCATCCCATGGCATGCTGCCTGCCTACTATACACCCACCCATGACAAAACTTGTCTTGATCATGTCGTGGTCAAAGCTGACGTGCCTGTTAAATGCCTTATTGCACACACAACCATCACAGACCACTATAGCCTCATTATAAGTGTTGCTGGTATGCCTTCTTCTCGACCAGCAACAAAAACAATTAAAAAAAATAATTATGCCTTACTTGACAAGAGAGTTGATCAACTTGACTTCGACCAAATATATACACTTGAAAGTCCTAACGAAGCAATGACTTACTTTCTGCAAACACTTACCACTACGATAGGCAGCTGCACCAAAAACATAAACGTCCCTAGACGCAAGCGCATAATTAAGCAGTGGATTACGCCTGGCCTATTACGTTGTATGCGAAATCGGGATAGGTTACACCTCAAGTGCAAAAAACATCCTAATGACGATGTTCTTAGGCTCACCTACACCCGATACCGTAACTTTTGCAACGATCTGCTTAAAAAAGTGAAACAAAGTCACGATAGGGCCGAATTTGCTCAATGCAAAGGGAATGCTAGAAAAATGTGGGATAAAATTAAAACTATCACACACACGGGGAAGGATACTAGCCCACCTATAGATTTAATTAATATAAGCAACCCGTTACAGTCTGTAAATGACATAAATCGGTTCTTTGTAAATATGGGTGGGTCCTTGGCTGGAGCAGCTTCAAGGTTAACTAATACAACTGGCATTAACAGTACTTCGCTGGTGTTATCTTGTCCATACTCATTTGTCCTTCTGCCAACTGATACATATGAACTAAAAACCATAATTTCCACACTCAAGACCAACTGTGCAGTAGGTCGTGACAATATTCCCAGTGGCGTGTTAAAGAGGTACGCCAATAAATTAGTGACTCCTATTACATACATATGTAACCTTTGCCTTTCCACAGGTGTCTTTCCCGACGATCTTAAAAAGTCTCTCATTCATCCGATTCACAAGAGTGGTAGCAGAGATTGTGTCAATAACTACCGTCCAATATCTATCCTTCCGTCACTATCTAAAATCTTGGAAAAAGTTATTAAGAATCAACTAACCAAATACCTAGAGGAAAAAAACCTATTATCCGAAAACCAATTTGGATTTCGGAAGGGTAGATCCACAGCCGACGCAGTACAACAACTTACAGACACACTAGTGTCTAAGCTTGACAAAAAGAAGAAAGTACTAACAGTTTTTCTTGACTTGGCAAAGGCATTTGACACGGTCTCTGCGCCACTCCTACTGGAGAAGATGGAGAGACTTGGAATCCGTGGTGAGCAGCTGAAATTGTTTCGCAGTTATTTAAAAAATAGATTCCAACGCGTCAAAGTGGAAGAATGGCTTAGTGATGACTGTGAGGTTAATTCTGGAGTTCCACAAGGGAGTATACTGGGCCCCACCTTGTTTCTAGTATTTATAAACGACCTGTGTAAGCTAAATTTGTCAAATGGAAGGATCGTCACCTTCGCAGACGACACAGCGCTCCTTTTCTACGGGGAAACCTGGGAGGAGGTCTACCTCGCTGCACAAACAGGTTTTACTAAAGTTACCAGTTGGCTAACAGAAAACTCACTCGCACTGAACACAGATAAAACTAAATATATACAATTTTCATTGAGCAACCACCCTTCCACATGCAATCATTCATTGAACATAACCGCACACACTTGCGACAATTCTTCCCCTACTTGTACATGCCCTAAATTAGAAAGAGTGGATTCTATCAAATACCTTGGTATTATGATTGACAAACATTTGAACTTCCATACTCATATCAACCTTCTGTCTAAGCGAATAAGAAAGCTCATATACGTGTTTAAAAACCTACGTCATGTTGCAAATGAGACTGTGCTGAGGACCGTCTATTTTGCGCTATGCCAATCCTTATTGACTTATTGCATCACAACATGGGGAGGTGACGGAAAAACGTGTATGTTGAAGCTGGAACGAGCACAAAGAGTGGTCCTTAAGGTTGCATACTCACTGCCGTTCTTTCATCCCACAGCTGAGCTCTATTCGAGGTGCAAAGTCCTCACTGTTCGCCAACTTTTCATTGTGAAGGTTGTCTTGCACAGGCACGCTACGCTGACCTATGATCCATCAAAATTTGCCACTAAACGCATTAAATCCAGGGTGTGCGAAACAAAAGTGTTTAGGAGCAGTCTTTCGCGATGCAGTTACTGTTTTCTGGGTACCTATCTATATAACAAACTAAATGCTATTCTGAATATATATCCGATGACAAAGGCAAAATGCAAAATAACTCTCACTTCATATCTCCTAAATCTGGATTATGACTCCACTGAGGAATTAATGGTTGTACCTGTGTAAGCGAGCATCACATACACATTCACAAACATTTAAATAATATAATAATATGTAATACATATAACTTTAAATTTCATTTTCATTTTTATTTATTATATCTCACTGACATTTACCTACTTAACTGATTATGAATATTCTTTGATCTTAATTTTTACCTTATTTTTAAGTATTAAGTTTAAATTTTGAATTATGAATTTTAAGTTTTTAATTATGAAAATTTTTGTTTTAGATTTTTAACTTTTAATTTTTAATTATTGATTATTAATTGTTGATTATTGATTATTAATTTGGTTATTATGTTGGTTATTGATTATTAATGTTTAGTTAGTACTTAATTTTTGATTTTTAATTTTTATTTTGAATTTTGAATTTTTGACTTTGAATTTTTTTTTTTTAATTTTTAATTATTATATTTTGATTTTTAATTTTTTATCTTTAATTTTTAATTTTATTTTTAATTTTATTTTTAATTTTTGATTATTGATGTTAAATTTTAATTTTTACCTTGACCTTATTTAAATTTATGATTATATTTGTGGTTGCATAATCTGTCTTGATATTATTCTGATTTTATTTTATTACATGCTCTTATTATGATTTTGTTTTGATTTGATTGTAAGATTAGTTTCCATCTTAATTTATATTAAGTTTAATGCCTAGGTATGTTTAATTTTAACTTTTGACGCGGATTTTGTTTTGATTTTGTTGTACTCTGACAACATTCTCATCGTTGCTTTAATTAGTATTGTTGTAACATTGTGTAGTTCTGGTTTTAAACTTTAGTCTCGATTTTGATTTTTATATCCATGTATAAATTTGATTTTGTTTGATTTTAATTTTTTGGCTTGGTACTGTTTTATGAATTTAATTTTTAGTTTTATATAGTGTGACTTATTACCATAGTGATTTTTAATATACAAGTACACTGTTATGTCTGCGCTATTGTATTTATATATTATACTCATCTGTAGGGGGCCTGGTAATCTGCGTGACAGGATTTTCCTAGTGCAGATACCAGTCTCCCACAAAGGTCTTTAATGAAAAATAGCTGTATGTTTTAAGTATGTTCTCTGTGTACCTTTGTGGAAGAAAATAAATAAAAAATTTATTATTATTATTTTTTATAATAAATTTTAATCTCTCACTGTTGTCTAAGAAATGTAGGTGTGTTCCTAACTTCAAAGAGTCAATTTGCAATTTATTACCGCTGCACAAAGTTCAAATTCAATAATATCAGTCACAATAGACTTCGCATTTCGTAATCATGTGTCAAATAAATCTTCTTCTTCTTTTAATGAATGGCCCTCTGTTCATTAACGATTTTACCAGTCTCCAGTAAAATAAATAGATACAAATTAAATCAGTAAAAAATGGCGATCGAAATGGTGGTCCACCTATAGATTTAGAATGTACGTAGCGAAAAATTCTAAATCTATGGGTCCACCAGCTTACTTTGAACATCTTCAAAATTTCAAAATAATCTTAGGAGACGTAGCGTGTTTAAAATGCCATCATTCAAATGTCATCAATATTCTGAAAAAGAAATTAAACATAGAGTTCACCACAAACTATTTTGCAATTCACCATGACAGGTGATTTTTTGTCTACAGAAAATAGGAGTTGCTTTAGCGTACCATATTTGCTATGACTCTATTATTTTGAACGGATGGAATAATACTGAATACTACAAAGAACAAACGGTGCGATATAGAATAGGGACTATCCTATTATCCTCGAGGATTTAGATCACGCTGATGACCAAGTATAGGTATAGGCTGAGTCACACACAAGCCGACATGCGAGCCAAACTGAATGGAGACCCGCCTGCGCTGCCTTATCCTGCAGGGTGCAGCGAAGGCAAGACTGAAAATGTACACTCAGAAGACGCAAGAGATGATGTGCGGGAAGACGGGCTCTGTATCCCTGAGCATTGGCATAGAAGATGTAGAGTGCGTTCACAAATTCAAGTACCTCGGAAGTATCATGTCGGAAACTGGGGGAATGAAGAGGACACCACTTCGAGAGTCACCAAGGTTAGAGCAACCTTTACACAGCTGTGCCCAGTATGGCTGTCGCGAAAATCGACTCGGAGAGTAAAACTCAAAAGTGCTGCTATTTATGGATGCAAGACGTGGAAGTTCACAAAAGACATCTTACACTAGGTACAAATCTTCGTAAACCGCTGCCTCGGACGGATCCTCGATATACATATATGTATACTGGCCCGAGAAAATTACCAACGTAAGCCTATGGTAATGCTGCAGTAAGAACTCTATCCATCAACAGATCAAACGCCAGAAGTGTAGCTGGATTGTACATCGCAGGCTGCCGATGGGACCATGATCACGTATCAAGGCAAGCCTTACTTTAAATTCCCCAAGGAAAGCGTAAGAGATGACCACGCACTGCCTCATCCAGGGGAAATAGAACCTTAAGTCAAGGATTTATTACTATTTAATGCCAGCGCCCGATAGGTACATTCCGAGGCGTCTAAGGGAACACTTTCTCAAAAAGATCCATTGCGTAGAGAAGGAAAACTCGAACTGAAACCCGGTTGTCAGTAAAATGACAATTTAGCCGGCTTAAAAATTTCAACTGCTAGTCGCGGCGACCTGCGCCTGTCCATTTCAACACAGCAATGGGCTCACTACCTATTACGTGGGACATAAAACTATAAGGTGAAATGTATGTATGTATATTTGTATGTAATACCCGCGGGTACGCACATGTGGACATCTGTTGTTGTTCCAGCTTCACATGAGAGCTAGCCTTTGTATCATTCCAGTTTTATTGTAAAAGCAGGGAAAAATTATTTAATTCTTTTGAAATCTTCCATTTGAATTGCGTTCGACAAATGGTTGAAACACGTAACCATCTACACTAATATTTAATAATAATAATAAAAAGCAGTGTCGGCTTGGCAAGACAGAATTGAGCGTCGTATTTCTGAGACTAGGGCACTTATTGGCAAGCTGATTTGCTTGAGGTCGGGAAATACTCGCCCCAAGGTCTAAGGCTGAAGCAAAATAATTATGCGTGGGCAAACCGTGTACGTAGATATTAAATAAACCGGCCAAGTGCGAGTTGGACTCGCCCATGAAGGGTTTCGTAGCAGCAAGTAACATAATATAAAAGTTCTTATAGTTCGTTGTAACTTTGATTGATGTTTTTAACACGTTCGCAGTGGTAGTGATTTTCTAACCGAAAATTGCGGTTTATGACGTATTAAAAAAAACTACCAGCTCTATCTCGTTCAAACCAATTTTCGTTGGTAGTTTTTATGGCAATGTACATCATATATTTTTTTTTAGATTTATCACTCTCTTAGTTTAGAAGTTAGAGGGGGGGGGACACTCATTTTTCTACTTTGGAAGTCCCTCTTGCGCAAACTATTCACTTTAGAAAAAATAATGTTAGAAACCTCAACAGCATTTTGGAAGACCTATCTATAGATACCCAACACGAATGGGTATGATGAAAAAAAAGATTTTGCGTTTCAGTTCTGAGTATGGGGACCCCCAAAATTTACGGCTTTTTTTCTAGTGTTATATAAGAATCTTAATGCGGTTCATAGAATACATCTAGTTACCAAGTTTCAATAGCATAGGCCTTATAGTTTCGGAGAAAAGTGGCTGTGACACACGGACGGACAGACAGACAGACAGACAGACAGACAGACAGACATGACGAATCTATAAGGGTTCCGTTTTTGCCATTTGGCTACGAAACCCTAAAAAGAGCGGTATTCTCAAAATCGCACATTCCAGAGAGACAAAAGATGACCCATCTTTTGTCTTACAGAAATTGGGAGCGTCCTGACTCTAATGGGGCCGAAGTGCATCGACCGGATGATGATGCCACTACTTCATTCTGGCGCAACATCTGGTCGATGCCCGAAGGTCACACAGAGGGTGATTGGATGTGAGATGTTGAACGTTCATGTGAGCCTATTAAAACCATGGAGCCAATTAATATAACACCAAATGATGTCTCCAGTGCAGTCCGTCTGCTGCCGAATTGGAAGTCGGCAGGGCCAGATGGATTGCTCAACTTCTAAAATGGTTTAAATGGTTTTTTTTGGCTAAAATGGTTTAAGAGCTCACATGAAGATTTGCCAGATTTCACCACCACTGGCGTTACCCATCTTTTGTATAAGTCTGGTAGTGCCACAGACCCTAAAAATTACAGACGTGTCGTGTTGTATTACGTGTCTCCCTACAATCTACAGTGTGCCTATAAGGATTAAGGTGAGTGTCAGAACCGCGGAGCCAAGTCAAAATTTTGCATGTTGGATAGAGTACATGCTTAGTACTTTACCAGTACCTTTCAGTACCTTTATTTAAAATATTAGTACCTTTGTGTATTTCTACTTTTTCTTATTTCTAAATGGTCCGCCATTGTGACGTCAATACCGCGGAGAAATACCAAAAGCCTTAACGAAGACTTAAATGTAACAATCTTTAATACCCTGTAAATATGCCGTGCCTGGATATGAGCCGTAGAGTAAGTAAATAACAACTGTAACTGTCTCTAATGTTGCTTGAAAATAAAGATTTATTATTATTATTCCCTTTATTTACATCTATAAACTTATTAATTTAAATTTTTAAATACATTCTAAAACTAAAAAAATATATTTAAAAATATAAAAAAATAGCGTCCCACCGGCATCGGGTACAGGGATCAAGCTACCGGTGGTTAGGGCTGCAGAGACAGGAACCGTCTCACGATACGTGCCGTGTCTAGAAGTACCGCCTTTTGCATCTGGCCGTTGACCCAACTACCTAACGCGAGCCTCTTGAGATGTTGATCGAGGCTCTTGGCAATTAGACCGTGTGCTGATACGACTATCGGAACAATAATCGCTGAATCTACATCCCACATGTCGACAACCTCGTGAGCCAAGTCCAAATATTTTAATTGTTTGTCTTTTTCGGCTTTCACGAGGTTTTCGTCATGTGGAACCGTGATATCAACGATTATTGCGAGGCGCTCTGATCGATCTATTACCACTATATCAGGCTTATTGGCTACAATAGTCCTGTCAGTGATAATAGATCGATCCCAATACAACGTGGCACGACCATTTATTATTATTATTATTATAAATAAATAATAATAATAAATAATTAAATAAATAAATATTCTCGGACACTTCACACAACGCTATCTGATCCCAATGACTCTTGAGACAAACATTTATGGGTCACACAAATATTTCCTTTTGGTAGTTTATGCCCATTTCCTGTTTTGTCTTCTTCCCGATATGACCATTTCCGGATTTGACCACTTCCTTCTGTGACCAGATATTTAGAGGTCCAGTTCCTGGTATGACCACTTCCTTATCTGTCCACCCTTAGTACGGTGTACAAAATGATTTATCAAAATAAATTTAAAAAAACTATTCACAGTCCTATTCTACAGGGCTCTACAATGCCTATTCGTTATGTACGGACGTGTTTATAGTTATTATAATTAAATAATTAGCTGAATCGTGACCCCGTTCTTACCAATATCGGAAAGTGGAACAATTGAGTGCATGTTACTTATTAATAGTAAATTTAAAATAATGTGCAAGTAATTGAGCAGAAAAGACACCAAAACGATGGACGGAAGTCCATTCGGAAGAAGCAGCAGGACCTGTCGTACTCCACCTCCGGCGTTAGGGGCTGTTTGAATAAAATAATCATTTTGTGATTTCTGTGTCAGCTTTATGATATGGTTTAGTCTTGTTGTCAAAGTTGTGAAGCGAATTTTTGAGCTCTGTGTACGGTTCCTGCGATATTCCCATAACAGCTGACGCTTGCGCTTACAACATAATACGGATACCTTTCGTGAGCCATTTCGGACGAACATTTATGGAACATCTTTTTTGCTTTAAAGGAAAGCATAAGTCATAAAATAATTTAAATTCTTCATAGAAACTTATGAATGCAAAGTTAGGATCCTGAGAATCAAGCACATTGCCAAAACTAATAGAATTCATGCAATATTTAAATTTAAGCTGGTTTTCTCTGCAATAATGTCGTTTGTTAACATACCATGATTTCGAATTAATATATGACCTCACCGGGCATGACAGCAACTGTGCAGTATGGTCAGACAGTGCCAAGTCTAAAACTTTTGCCTTGCCTCCCCTTATATTGAATATAATATTGTCTATGCATCTACCACTTGATAATCTTGTAGGTTCATGTACGCCTATTGTCAAATTATATTTTTTTAGTATTTGTTTAAATTCTTTAGTAGTATTACTATTTTCTAGTACATTAATATTAAAATCACCATATCCAACAACTTTCTTTTTACTGTAGCAAAACTGATTTAGAATTAAATTGAAATTACAAAAGAATTTATCTATGTCCTCCGCTCGAGACCTAGGAGGTCTGTAAATACATAATATACATATATTATAGTCTGTCAGTATAACTCCTGAACATTCTATGATTAGCTCCACTGAATACTTATCCATATCGCTTAACGGCCTACAAGCAACTGTATTTTTTACCATGATACAAGATCCACCCCGTCGGTTTCATTTTCAGGATTATTCACGTGCTCCATTGTTTGACATGTATTCTTAAAAGCCTTGGTTCCAAAACAGTGAGTATGCTTAAGATCTGTGGTATAGTAATTTATAGTATCACTAATCTGTAATATAAAATAATACAGATCAGTGTATAGTATACAGTCGGGAACGCGCACAATAATATTTTTATGTTGGTACCACTGTTATTGTTTTCGACGATATTCAAAAGTGTGAAAATTAACGAATCAAACAACAAATTTATCCTTTATTTATTTATTTTTTTATCCAGCAAATTATATTGTGTGTACAAATTTTTTTCCTCATTATTCCATATATTGTGTGTACAACGTTTTTACCACATGTTTTTCCTCACAATGTGTGAAAACATGCACTTTGCAGATCCAATAAAAGTTTGCTGTTGTAATTTAGCACCAGACACTATTTCCGTAACGTTATCACACTTATAAAGATTGAGACTTTTTGCAAACATTTACATAACATATTTATGGTCCGTTAACACTATTATCACTTTTTTTGTCCACTTCAATTATTTTTAACTTTCGCTGCCAGTCACCTTGCTCGCACCGTTCACACACCGGCAGTCGCAGCAGAGGATGCCGCCTACAAAAAGCGACTAAAATACGTGGGGATAGAGTCGCAATACCTTGTTGTACCGGTGGCCGTGGAAACTATGGGCTGTTGGGGGGTCGAGGCCAAGGCTTTGATTTCGGAGATAGGGCGTAGAGTATGTGATAAGACTCGGGACGCCCGCGCCCGGTCATATCTGGTGCAAATGATAGCCATAGCCATACAGAGAGGCAACGCCGCGAGTGTATTGGGCACATTTGGGCCAGGTATGGGCGGGGGTGGGTTATCCCGTACAGAATTGGGTTACGCGACATGTCGCCCGCACAAAATCTTGCCTGCGGGCGAGTTGTGATCTTCGTTCAGATGTTGGGGCCAAACTCGCCTGGATGTATTTTTCGAATGGGCCAGTTGTGTTCCGTAAAAACTACTAGTAGTGAAGTCGCCCACTGATGTAGATTCTTATATCCATCTGGTAGTTGTGAAATTTTTCATTGTTTAAAATCATTAGGAGTCAAAATTACTTAGATTATTTTCATAATAACCTAGGAAATATGAGAGGATTTTTAGTATACGAATTTTTATAATGTAGACTTTTATTTTTTCTTAAGTAAATAGTTTGCGCAAGAGACACTTCCAAAGTGGAAAAATGTGTCCCCCCCCCTCTAACTTCTAAACTAAGAGAACGATAAATCTAAAAAGAATATATGATGTACACTGCCATAAAAACTACCATCGAAAATTGGTTTGAACGAGATAGAACTGGTAGTGTTTTTAATGCGTCGTAAACCGAAATTTTCCGTTAGAAAAATCACTACCACTGCGAACGTGTTAAAACATCAATCAAAGTTACAACGAACTATAAGAACTTTTATATTATGTAACTTGCGGCTACGAAACCCTTCATGGGCGAGTCCAACTCGCACTTTGCCGGTGTTTTTTGTAAATACGTCATAAACCGCAATTTTCGCCAATAAAAATCACTACCACTGCTAACGTGTTAAAACATCAATGAAAGTTAACTAACTTAGCCCAGACTCAAAGTTTCTTCCAAAACTAGTTATCACTCTGTAGATAGTCACATGAAATTTGAAACAGTAATTATAACCTTTTGTGACATAGATATGCACTAAGAGGATGAATACGTGTTGTAGGATTAAGTAATCAAAATTCAAACTTAAAATTACAATTTAAATTTTAAGAGTTCAAAATAAATAAAAATAAAACTCCCAAAACAATTATGTACACGCATAACTGCCGATTAACTGCACCAAATTAGATAAATATATTTTTTGTGTTGATTATTGTCAGAATCAAGTCTATATTAACTTGAAGAAAATTAAAAGAAAAAAATAGGACAAGTGCGAGTATGACTCATCCATCGAGGGTTCCGTACATCCATCTGTCTGTCAATACCCTTTATCTCATGAACACGTGAAGATATCGAGTTGAAATTAATACCATTATATTAAGGTCTATGGTCTCTTGAAACTGTAATAAATCAAACTTCTAGTAGGTAATTGCAGATAAAACAAATAAGGTATCGATTTAAAATTATAATAAAAAAAAACATAAGCAGCCGTAGGTTTGAATTTTGATTACTTAATCCTACAACACGTATTTATCCTCTTAGTGCATCTCTATGTCACAAAATATTATAATTACTGTTTTAAATTTCATGTGTCTATCTACAGAGTGAAAAGTAGATTTGGAAGAAACTTTGAGTCTACATTATAAAAATTCGTATCATACTAAAAATCCTCTCATATTTCCTAGGTTATTATGAAAATAATCTAAGTAATTTTGACTCCTAATGATTTTAAACAATGAAAAATTTCACAACTACCAGATGGATATAAGAATCTACATCAGTGGGCGACTTCACTACTAGTAGTTTTAACGGAACACAACTGGCCCAGTCGAAAAATACATCCAGGCGAGTGTGGCCCCAACATCTGAACGAAGAGTACAACTCGCCCGCAGGCAAGATTTTGTGCGGGTGACATGTCGCCTAACCCTACAGAGGACAGGGTTATAGGTAGGTTAACTTGACCAGGTCCAGCCATGAAGGAACGGGTGAATATTTTTGTTTTTTTTTGTGTTTAATTGTGTGTGTGTAAATTGTATGTTGACATTTTGTATTTAGTAAAATGTATTTAATTATTGTGAAAAAAAAAAAAAAATATGTTAATGTATTTAAATAAAGAGAAATAATAGTAATCATATTTGTGGACATTCACACACAACATCATCTAGCCCAAATTAAGCAGATATGGGATGCGGGGTCCTACTAACATCTTAAGGACCCCAATGGGTCGGATCCTCCTCGTGGTGCATCCTGGGCAACGGAGTAGCGACCACTCCCCTTCCTCTGAGGGGGAGTTGTGCTACTCTGGCTAATTCCGGCCGAGGCGGGAGTAACCCACCTGTGGGTTGCTCGGTGGTGTGTGTTGCTGCCGGCCGTGCCGTTATTCACGGCCGGCAGCAGCAATGATGGGTCGCCGTCGCTTCGCCTCCTTTGCTGGCGAGACGATGGCGGCAAAGTGGGAGAGGCACTGCGTGGGGGGCGGGAGTTTGGGTAGATGCTCCCACCCTGCCATGCAGTTCGGGCTGCCGGCCGTGAATAACGGCGCGACCGGCGGCAACAGTGCTGGGCCGCTGTCACCTCGCCAGTTGACGAGGTGATGGCGGCAAAGCGGGAGGTGCACTGTGCGGGGGAGCGGGAGTAACCGATAATGCTCCCGCTCTGCCGTGCAGTTCGGGGGCGCCGCGGTGAGGAGTTACTGCGCGCCCCCGATTGTTTCTTAACCGTGGGCGTAAGGTCGGGGGACCCCGCCCACCAACGGTCACATGGCGGTGGGCACCTTTACCGTGTTCCAGGGGTGCCCATTAGCGCACGCCTGCGCCAGCCGCTCTCTGTCTCCTCTATTACAGAGGGGCGCTCGAGAGCGGTGCAGGCGTGGACTTCAGCTCCTTAGGGAGCTTTGTGGAGCCGCCCATCTGGCTCCCCCGAGGAGAGCCCCGAATAAACGGGGCGCCCCTAGCCGGGTCGACGTGAATAATCTTTTGATATCCCTCGGCCCGGCTAAAGGGTGAGGAGGAACACCGCGGGGTTTAGTGGGTAGGACGGTCCATTCCGGACCGGGCCGGGAGTCCCACACACCATCCCAGCTGCCCCCGCAGCTGGGATGAAGGCGCGTAAATGCGTTCCCCGCGTCAACAAAAAAAAAAAATTAAGCAGATATAAGCTTGTGCTATGGGATCTAGACGACTGATATACATACTCATAGGTATATTTCTAAATACATACATATTGTACATAGAAAACACCCAAACATTTGTGGAACACACATATATTTGGACGGACCCAGGAATCGAACCCAGGACCTCCAGCGCCGCAGGCAGTATCACTTCCGACTACGCCACAGAGGCAGAATTATAAAGTTGTAGAGTTTATTGGAACGCTAGAATCTCAGGAATAACAACTAGTTGGATTTCAAGAATTCTTTTACAGGAGGTACATTTATTGACGATGGCTAATAAAGGCTACATATCATAACGCTAAGAAGATGAGATAAGAGCAAAATAACCAAAAAAAAAATTTTGAAAACCGGTAAAAAGTATTGCTTTTAAAAGCTTCCGTTGCGCCTCTGCGTAAATGGTTAAAGTTACGTAAAAATAGTGTATTACAAAATTGTTCCTCTTAACAAGTTCTAAAAGAATATGTATTTACTCATTTATCCTATAAAGATCGCTCACAATAACCCAAATTAGTTCTAAAATAAATACAAGCGACGTGATGGGAGATCATGACGGGAAACATGATATTTATTTATTTATTTTGACCCATAAATTTATTTATTTATTTATTCAACACAGTTACAATATCTTTACAGTAAAACACCAAAGCGATATTATAAGCAACCAACAATTCACAACATCTTCATTATTTAAAACTAGCTGACCCTCGCAACTTCGTTTACGTCACATAAGGTGTACGAAAGGGGAGGTAATTCTTCATTAGACTCATCAAGCACCGTGTGAAACGGCCCTGTTTGCTAAATCATAAAAGAGCTTAAAGATTAAGGCTATTCTAAAACAATTCAGTCCACGCCTTCGGCGCGGACTGAATTATTTTACAACAGCCTTAATAATTAAGCTCTTTTATGATTAAGCCAACACGCCCGTTTAGATTTACCCTCTCGTTCAAAGGAACCCTTGAATTCTAGGTTTGGCAAAAGTTGAGATGCCTCTAATTTCTGAACTAAAAATCCCTCAATCTTGAAACTTGGGTCGAAAAATCCTTAAAGTACTGCCTTTTCAATACTAAAAAGATATTTGAAATCGCATCACGCGTTGATAAATTACAACTAAAAACCCATTTTATCTTTCATCCCCTCTCCCTCAGGAACCGCGCAAAACTTCGGGATCAAAAGTATCCTAGAACCTTCCTCGGACTATAAGCTCGGAATGTACCAAGTATCATTCAAATCGGTTAAGTAGTTTCGGCGTGATACTTATTCGGGATACAGACAGACAGACAGACAGACAGACATGAAAATTTTAAATTACATATTCGGCTTCAGAATCGATTATAGAACGCCCTACAATTGAAATTTTCAAAATATCTTCCATGTACAGACTCTCGGCCCTCAACAGTTTTATTATAAGTATAGATTTTTTGATGGACAGATGGCGCTGCCATCGCGTAAACACGCTAAGCGAAACGCTCTGTATCAATATTTTTATAATAATTATATTTTAAGTCTTAAACAAATGAAAGTTATCGGAATATTGACTAAATAACCCAGTTCGGTGCTGAAAGTGTTATCAGTGAAATAAAAGTACAAATTATTGAATTTTATAAAGTGAATACCTATTAGAGAGAAAAGCAAGAAAAACAGTGCAAAACCAAGTTATAAACAATAAAAACTATATGTTTCAAAATGCAGTGAAATAATGTGAAGCAATCCAACAGAATTTGAGTGTTATAGTGGAATAAATAAACAAATCGTCAGTATGCAAAACCGTTGTGAAAATATTTTTAAAACCGGCACTTATCGCTTGCACTATTAGTCATCGAATCACTAAAACTGGTTATCTAACCATTTATGCTACCTATACAGCTTACGAGTACTAAATTCGACTAATTGCTTATCTGACCCGTTGGTCTCGAGGCATAAACTGCGAGATTCGATTGAGGGGCACGAGTACCGAACCTACAAGTGAAAAATGCTCTTTTTGTGATTTTGTTTTCACTCCAGTACAAGTAGCTACTATTTATTGTCATTCATAGTGCAATACAATTTGTTCATAACGTCGTCGCAACAAACATTATTACAATGAATAATAACGTCACTATCCGCCGGAAGAATAACACGAACATAATGAATTCGTCTCTGGACCAATAATTGTCCTTATCTAACACTTCAGATTATCTTGCAAGAAGTTTACCGGACTTATCAACCGGGCACTACGATAATGACGAATCTGTTGTACTTAAAGAAGAAATTCAACAATTAAAACTACAACTAATGTCAGCTAACAATGAAATAGATAGACTGGCATTGGAGCTCACGGAACTCAAAAGTATAAATAAATGTCAAGAAAAGACAATATTAAAACTGAAGAATATCTGCAATTCGCCAGCAACCTGCTCAAGTATGCAAAATACATCTAAGAAAAAGCGAAAATCACGTCAAAGGTTGCAGTTAAATGAAACATCTAAACAAATAAACTCTAGTATCACCGATCTAGGACTGTGTGAGGAACTGGAAGCGGATGTCAATTCTGGACTCGTTTGTTCACCAACAATTGTAAATAATACCACCTCTAAAAAAAAAGAACAGAAGGCAACTTCCAGCCCTAAAAAATCTACTCCACCTATGAAATTTGACACCCAGCCAAAACTACTAATCCTAGGAAGTCAACAGTGCAGAGGGCTGGCCGTGAACCTGATAAAATCAAGACAGCAAACTAAATTTCAACAATACCAAATCCAATCAGTAGTTCGGCCTGGTGCATACACTGGTCATATTTTAGAAGAAAGTCATGAGTTCCCTGACACTGCTTCGAATTGCTTAATTTTATGCGTGGGCGAAAACGATTGTAATCCTAATAAAATTATAGTAGAACTTTCAGCATTGATAAAGAGAATACAGGTTGCTCAGATTATTATCGTAGGCGTTGTAAGAAATGAAAGTCTCAACGAATATATGCTAAACACAACTATAAAAACCATCTGCAACAACTTCTCAAATTGTAGATACATTGACACTAAAGGCCATCACAAACGTAGCTATAATATATCGAAATATATATTATATTATAGCAAGCTATCACACACGGGAGCTATACTATCCCTACTAATATTATAAATGCGAAAGTAACTCTGTCTGTCTGTCTGTCTGTCTGTCTGTCTGTCTGTCTGTTACGCTTTCACGCCTAAACGGCTGGAGCGATTGAGATGAAATTTGGTATGGGGATAGTTCGAGGCCCTGGGAAGGACATAGGCTACTTTTTAACCGACTGCGCAAAAGGAGTGTTATGATTTTACGTGATAACGACTTTCAAGCTGTTACGCTTTCACGCCTAAATGGCTGGAGCGATTGAGATGAAATTTGGTATGTGGATAGTTCGAGGCCCTGGGAAGGACATATGCTACTTTTTAACCGACTGCGCAAAAGGAGTGTTATGATTTTACGTGATAACGACTTTCACGCTGTTACGCTTTCACGCCTAAACGGCTGGAGCGATTGAGATGAAATTTGGTATGTGGATAGTTTGAGGTCCTGGGAAGGACATAGGCTACTTTTTAACCGACTGCGCAAAAGGAGTGTTATGATTTTACGTGATAACGACTTTCACGCGATGACGACTTCTACGCGGTCGAAGTCGCGGGAACAGCTATCCCTACTAATATTATAAATGCGAAAGTACATAACTCGGTCTGTCTGTCTGTCTATCTGTCTGTCTGTCTGTTACGCTTTCACGTCTAAACGCCTGGAGCGATTGAGATGAAATTTGGTATGGCGATAGTTCGAGGTCCTGTAAAGGACGTAGGGTACTTTTCAACCGACTGCGCAAAAGGCGTGTTATGATTTTACGTGAAAACGACTTTCACGCAATAACGACTTCTACGCGGTCGTAGTAGTAGTCGCGTGGAACAGCTATCCCTACTTCCCTACTAATATTATAAATGCGAAAGTAACTCTGTCTGTCTGTCTGTTACGCTTTCACGTCTAAACGCCTGGAGCGATTGAGATGAAATTTGGTATGGCGATAGTTCGAGGTCCTGTGAAGGACGTAGGGTACTTTTCAACCGACTGCGCAAAAGGAGTGTTATGATTTTACGTGATAACGACTTTCACGTGATAACGACTTCTACGCGGTGGAAGACGCGCGGAACAGCTATTTAATATAAATGAGCTTAAAGATTAAGTCTGTTGTCACGCTACTTAGCCTAGGGGCTTGACAGAGAAGGATTAAAATCTATAGGTATAGATACTATATGGGCAAAAGACATGCTTACGAAATAGGTTCAGTTAAATTTTTATATGCGGATAGGTTTATATACGCGTGAATCCCTCGCGTCACGCTGTCGTCTAGGGCCTGCTTCTGTAAGGACGGTGAGCGGCCTCCTCATCGACCTCAGGCCCACAGTCATGTAGGCCGATAGTCTTAGGAGAAGACAACTCGCCGGCACTTGGGTACTTGGAACTTGGGTGGGAGAGTTTTCGTTTTCTCCCGCCCCCTCCCCGCCGCCTCTTTCACGAGCATGACCTGCTCGCAGAATGAGGCAGCGCACCCACTTACTCCCGCTGGAGATCATGGTCTCCAGCGAGCTCCAGCTAATTTTTCATGCCGCACAAGACAAAGTCTCCTGTACATGGCGCAGATTCGTTATTAAGAATACTGCTCTCAACTTTTGGATAACTCCCAGCAGTGCTTACACTTCGTCTGTACATGCAGCGATGTGATAGTCACAATAAAGACTGTCCTGAGGTAACTGACAGCCTTGAACCACTGGTGCAGAGTAGAACAATAGTTTTTTTTATATATTTAGCTCGCCAAATTGACGTCGCCACTGACGGAAAGCCATGTGGCGCATCTAGCGATCTAGCGATACTTTCACAGTCCGTAAGACTTAAATTCAATTAATAGACCGAATCTACCAAGGTGAGGTAAGAGCTCTTCAACTTAACTCCACTTAAATAACAAGGGCCCAGATACCACTCGCATGCATTGAAAAGACTCTTCGCCAGAACCCAGCAATGCAAAAATCGTTTCTCTTTCGAACCATAGCAATTTGAAACCCTCTGACAGCGTGAATCTTCTCTTACAACGCCAGGTTTTTAAGCAGAACATGAAAATACACATTATTGCGCCTACAACACTAGGTGTTGTGAACTGGGATAGTGACTCACAAATTCTTCAAATAAAGCTATGGGTTATTATTTTTATAACAGAAACGTCTCTTTGTGGGGTGGCGCCTAACAGTGATAATAGACACGTGCTCTAGGAGGCAATGGCTAACGGACAGAAAAGCAGTTACGTTGTGGACCCTACAGCATATGTGCTGGAACGAACACTTAATTGGTAATTGGAACCAATGCTTCAGGCAGTGATCCAATGAAGAATGCTGCTTTGAAACAATCTTCATTATTATCGTCAGAAGTTTAGCATAGAGGCATAACAGCACACAGGAAGAGTCTTTTGGTGATGGTTATCCAGCTTCGAGGAACTCATTCGTTGTAGTTCACATGTAGGACATCAGTTGTATACGGCACCCAACGGAAGTCTTAGATTTGTGAATCAACTTTTTTCTCAGCAAGAGGGATCTTTCACAACTAATGGACTGCCAGTGCACCGGGAAGGTTGGTTATGTATTGAAGTTGTAAAATAGAACCAGTCTTCTATTAACTCAATGCAATACTATTGAGGCAGAAATGTCTACGAGTTGTGTCGTCATATGCTTTCGTATAGCATCAAATGCTTTGCGGGAACTTTAAACAATACACGAATAAGTGTTCGCCGCTGGCTCCTGCGTTACTAGCCATGATTCCCTCTGTATTTTAGCTTCTGAGAGTAAAGTTACAAACGTAGTTTATAATGAACATTCTTAAAAATACAACTTTACTGTAAATGTTGAGCTTTGGCTACAGTGACATAGGTACATTAAATTAAATCACCTTAAACGTAATACATGCATACGGTCACGCCTTTATCCCCAAAGGGGTATCTGAGGCATATTATATGCCTACATTTTACCTTTTTTTAATTCATCCCCACGTAACGTAGGTGGTGGTGAGACGTATTGCCGTGTTGTAATGGACAGGCGTAGGTACTGGCTACTTCTGAAAATTATTAAGTCTATAAGGCTAATAACTTGGTTTAACGACTGCCATTTACTGGCTATCGTTAGCGTTAGTGTCATCGTCGCAAATCTTTCGGTTATAAGTAGGCTTACTTAAAGTTTTCAGTCTGTGGCCCAAATCTAACAAACGTTTCGTATTCGCGCTTCACCATACTACTTACTCTTTTTATTATTAAAGAGGCCAATTAATAAAGACGTACGTCATGCCGGCCTTGGACCCGCTAAAACCATGAGGTCTCTACCCATCCATCTAGCGCATTCCTGGGGTATCCTTTAGAGGGCTTACCAGGGGCTCCCAACAGTAGGCTGTTATACCTAATAGCCTACGGTTGGGAATCCTACCGGATACGTGTGGTTTTTTGTCAGTAGGAGTTATAGTATATTCATGTGGGATTTACCTCACATTAAAAAACCATGTAGCGCATAGCTGCCCGGGTAAGTTGGAGGATGTCCTAACTTTGTCCCCACATTTTGGTTACGACTTATCCTAGAGGCTCGATAGGATACAGTTCAAACTTTGCTTATAACAGAATTTCCACGCGAACGAAGTCGCGGGTAACAGCTAGTAATATATATTTTGCCCTTATTCGTGCTCACTCGATCTCCGGCCGTCCTTGCAAGCGCACGTTTTTAGTGCTTATTTTATGTACAGGATGTTCTAATTTCAGCGTACCTATCCTATCATAAAAACAAAAAAAGGCAAAAAATCCCGTTTAATTACAAACTATTTCTTTGAACGAGAAATAGGCCAGCCCTATGGTCATGAAAGGAGTCAACTTATAGACGCTTTGCGACTCACCTTACATCGATCTTCGATTGTTTTAACAATCTTCATTTGTTTTGTCGATCTTCACTTATTTAAACTATCCTCATTTGTTTTGTCGATCTTCATTTAATTGAGTCCGAACTTGGCAGCAAGCAGCACTGCTCGGTAGCAGTGCTGCATTGCTGCTACAGAACCTCTGGTCCCCATATATTTTGTATAGGTTTATTTTAGAATACATTCCGGAACAATACTTATGGACGGATACCACCACGTCACATCCTGCCTCTGTCCATTTCAACACGGCAATACGTCCAGTGCTGGACGTAGGCCTCTCTCAATTCACGCCACATTACATGGGATAAAATCTTAAAGGTGAAATGTAAGCATATAATATGTTTCTGCCTACCCCTTCGAGGAAAAAGGCGTGACTATATGACACTCTTCCCGAATGTTTGGTAAACAAACGGAACATCCTTTATCCTCAAAATATACGAAAATATATATTAATATACAAAATATATATTAATATGCTAAAATATACCAAGCTATATCTGTCGACATATTTTGGTGACGTCATTGAAATATATATTATAGCTGCGTGTGTGGTCCTTCGAAAATTTGTATTGAAAATATGTCGTAATATGCCTTGCTATATTTCATATTAATATATATTATAGCTACGTTTGTGATGGCCTTAATGCTTACTACTATAATAACAATTTTTGTAATTTTTCGACCTTATGTTATGACATTAATGTAATCTTAGACTCGATGTACTATCGTGAAACATTTCTTCATTATAATTCTAGATCATTAGATAAAATTAACAAATCTAAGTTCTCATTACCTAAACCTAAGCAAAAAATATATAACAAAGGAACCATACCATTCTACTTCCCTATAATAAACAAAAAACAAGAGTCACGTCCAGTAGATACATTTTTTCGGCTACAGAATCGCCAAAGAAACGGTGCCACATAATTAGGTTACTACACCAAAATATTGCTGGCTTGATCAATAAACAGGACCTGTTAGAAACATATTTAGCCGAATGTTGTGGACGGCTTATGCCACTTGATATATTGTGCTTCTCTGAAACTTTTATAGATCAAGGGGATGAAATTTATGTTAATTTAACCGACTTTACTCTGTCAAGTTCTTATTCAAGGTTAAAGGGTAAACGCGGTGGGGTCTGTATTCTCACACGTAAGTTTATCGACTGTCAGCCTTTGCATGTATGCCAACAGTTGAGTTCTGTGAATACTTTTGAGTGCTGTGGAGTCGAAATAACCTCCTTGCAGCTGATTGTAGTGTGTCTGTATAGAATACCCGGCGCGGACTTGACAATTTTCTTCACGAAACTCACAGACCAAAAAATCAGTGCAGAACATAATTTTAGCGGGTGATCTTAACATCAACACCTTAAAAAAATCTAGTAAAAGTGAGAGCTTAAGAGAAATACTGGCTAATTATAACTTGAATCTGCACATTAATCAACCTACTAGACAAAAATCGTGTATAGATCACTTGATCAGTAACATAAATGGGGCCATGGGTGAAGTGGTTAGGTTGTTTTTGTCTGATCATGATACAGCGCAAAGATTAACAATTCCTATAAAAGAAAAGAAACCTAAAAAAAAATACTGCTACATACTGAAACGTAACTATAATAGTACTAACTTAGCTAAATTCAAAGAATGCTTATCAAGCCTATCGTGGAATGATGTATTTAATGAACCAAATTGCAACGAAGCGTTCAACCTTTTTTATGAAACCCTTGTAATGTTTTATGATCTTTGTTTCCCAACGATTAAAATAAGACTAAATTTAGATTACAAAACTCCAAAATGGATCACAAAAGGTATTAAAAAGTCAACAAAAACGAAACGACAACTTAGATATAACTACTACAAAAATAAGACCCCAACTAATAAAAATAAATACGTAAAATATGATAAACTATTAAAAAACTGTATCAAGAAATCAAAATTAAATGTTAACACAATCTACATTCAAAATGCAAAAAATAAATGTAAGGCTGCATGGACGCTCATTAAAGAAAGAACTGGTAACATTAAAGCTCAAGAATATATAAAGAGTATAGAAATTGACAATAAAATATTAACAGACCCCTTAGATATAGCTACAGCATTCAATGACTACTTTATTAACACAACGAATATAGATAAAAATCCTAGACCAAACTTGACATTATTGAAAACAGTAGGGCCAACAATATTTATTACTCCAACGTCGGAAACTGAAGTCTTAAAAATTATTAAGACCTTAAATAATACTTATTCCGTTGGTTACGACGGTATTTCGACGCCAATATTGAAAAAATGTAGTAACGAGCTCTCGAGCGTCCTTACACAACTCGTGAACTTGTCTTTTGACCAAGGAATATTTCCTGACAAACTTAAACTCTCAGTCGTGAAACCACTACACAAAAAAGGAAATAAAAACGACATAGTTAATTACAGGCCTATAACTTTAATCCCTACACTTTCAAAACTGTTCGAGAGACTAATGTATAATCGCATAATGGATTTTCTCAAAAAATTCAAAGTTATCGTAGAAGAACAAAACGGCTTTCAAAAGAATAAGTCCACAACCCTAGCTGCATTTACGCTGATAGATTCTATAACGAAGGGTATCGATAAAAAGTTACGCACTACCGCTATCTTCTTTGATATGACCAGGGCATTCGATGTTGTGAATCATGAAATATTACTCAATAAGTGTGAACTTTACGGATTAAGAGGCCAAGCGCTAGACTGGTTACACAGTTACTTATCTGATAGGAAAAAATGCGTTCAAGTTGAACGAATCTGTGAAAACTATACTACGGGTCACTTTAAGTCTCAATATAAAATTAATAAATATGGTGTGCCGCAAGGCAGTATTATGGGACCGCTGCTCTTCCTCATCTACATCAACGATATCCCAAAAACTATACAGCACAAGTGTGTCCTTTTCGCAGATGACATTTCTGTAATAATCTCAGAGGAACGTGATCTTGATACTTATAGTGATATACTCAGGACAACTATTGAGACTGTAACGGGTTGGCTGGGTGATAACAACTTAACGGTTAATCTGAACAAAACTAAATTAGTCCAATTTCACAATTATAAAAATAGTTATGACACAATAAATATTACTTATGACGGAAATATAGTACAAGAGGTAGATCAAATGAAATTTTTAGGTATAATACTTGACAAGAATTGTAATTGGAAAGCCCATGTTAAATGTGTTTGTACACGATTAAACAAATTTGTATTTGCACTTAGGAGTATAAAGAATCAGATAGGGATCAATTCAGCACTGTATGCCTACCATGGATATATAGGATCTGTTCTCAGGTATGGAGTACTGTTATGGGGTAACTCCACCGATATTAACAGAGTTCTGATATCACAGAAAAAATGCGTTAGAGCTGTATGTAGTGCCGCACACCTCGATTCTTGTAGACCGTTATTTAAAAAAACGAGGATTCTTACTGTTGTGTGCCTTTATATCCTGGAGATAGCATTGTTCGTAAGAGAACATCAAATAATATTCCCCAAAGCTTGTGATCAAAAGCGATACATCTCCAGGGATAAAACTAGACTCATTGTTACGAGATCCTGCAGCGCTTTTCATCAGAAAAATTGTGGTAGCATGGCCATCAAGGTTTACAATAAGTTACCTAAATCTTCAAGAGAATTGCCGAGGAACACATTCCGAAAACATATTAACGAATGGCTTTTGGAGAAATGTTTCTACTCGATGAATGAATTCTGGACATGTAAAAATTAACATTGACGCAATTATAATTAATATCCGCGGACGGTATGGTAGAATGGTATAATTTATAGAAATTAGTTTTGACTGAAAGTTTATAATGTATAATCGACCTGATAAATTTAAATACTTGATAGGTGTAAATTTAAAACATGACAAAACTATTGTTATTTATAAATGTTATTCTTATCCTATAGTTATAATGTTATTAGAAATAATTTGTTAAAAAAAATTACATGCCGTATTGTCCGGCGAAACATGCTGTAACTGTAGACTACATATAAGAACAAGTCATCCATGTTTCTTGTAATAAACTATCATTCATTCATTCATTCATTTCATTCATTAAACATTTCCAACAGCTCCCTACAACAACGACAATTCTTCATAGATCCAGTCAGTCATTATCAAATTTATACAACAATATTACCACCACCATTCCTAATATTTACGACTCCAAGTACCTACATTAATGTGAATTAGATTAACAATAATATTCCACTCATAATTTAGAGATACCTACGCATATTGATTAGCAACAATAATTCAGTGATTCCCAATGTCAATTCAATATAATATAATGTCAATTCTATAATTCGAATGTCAAAATCTAATACAAATGTCAATTTAAAACCACAAGTGTCAATATAATAGTTCAAATGTCAATTTATAAATACAAATGTCAATTATTCAATAATACAAGTGCCAATTCAACAATTTAAATGTCAATTTATAAAATACAAATGTCAATTATTCAAAAATACAAGTGTCAATTCAATGATTTAAATATCCAATTCCACAGTAGGTATACATGTCAATAATACCTACTCATGTCAATTCAATCATACAATAATGTTGATTTACTAATACCACTGTCAAGTTTTAATTACAAGTAACGACACAATATTTTTAATGTCAATTCAATACTGTAAATGTCAAACCCAAAATATAATGTCTCAATTCAACTCAAATCACATCGACAAAATGACTTATTTCACGACTGCAATTAAATTTCATTTTTTGTCATGAAACCTTGCTTATCAAATTATAATTCGATATTGTACAATAAGTGACCCTTGTAAACTCTCCTAACGAACATGAGAACACATCTATTTGCGTGGACACCGCATTCAGCACCCGCAGCGCGCGCGTAAAGTGCGCCCTCTGAAGTAAGTTGGTTCGCGCGGTCGGCACCTCAAGTAGGGGCGGTCGTCGCCGCCGCCACACGTATTCACTCGGCGTGCAAAGCCTCACCTCACGCGAATGGCTGGGTGATGCAACTTACCCCTAAGCACCTTAAAAAGGTCGGTCGCCAATGCCACCTCCCTCCTCACCTCCAATGTGTAATAACCCACCATACCGAGAATAAAAAGCGTAGGGTACAAGTACGGATATCCCGGGTACACGCCGTATGACTTACAGTACAAGAACCTTGTGAATTTATTTTGTATACGTTCCAGCATTAATTAGTACTTGGCCTCATGCGGGGACCAGATGTTAGCACTGTATTCAAGGTGACTCCTCACTAGTGCCCCATACAACGCCCTCACGGCTGCAATGTTTGTAAATTGGTTGGACTGCCGTAAAACGAATCCCAGATTACGGAACGCTTTCCTACAAACCTCCGTTATATGCTTCCGAAACGTGAGATCAGTGGTGAAACAAACCCCCAAGTCCCTGACCTCTGTTATACGCCTTAGTGGTGTCCCCCCTATAGTATATTGATGGCGAGCAGGATTGTGGGCCCGACTAAACGTCATAACAGAACACTTATCTGTATTAATAAATCTAAATATCTGTACTAATAAATTGTAGCTGCCCTAATTAAAGCGGCAAAGGTGAACTATGATAAAGCCCAAATAAATAAAGCGCAAAACAATAGTAAAAAGCTTTGGCAAGTCATCAAATCAATAACTCACACAACTAATCAAAAAACTCCTGCGATCGACCTTCTCTTACCCAACGAGCCCCAACACTCAATAAATGAAGCCAATGCCTACTTTACCAACATAGGACAGACAATTACACAAACGCATCTACCACAGATAAACTCATCTCAAAACTCTGAAAAATTTTCACAACATACATTTACTTTACTAGAAACCGATGAAATGGAAATTGATCTCATTATAAATACCTCAGAAGCGATTGTGCAGTTGGCTCAGACAAAATCTCTGCCTCATTTATCAAAGAGTATAAATTGTTTTTGGTTCCTCCTATTACCTATATTTGTAACCTGGCGTTGACTGCAGGCACGTTCCCAGATGCATTCAAATTAGCAATAGTGCACCCAATCCATAAGGGTGGGGCCAGAAATTTGCTTACCAACTATAGACCCATTACTATATTGCCTACTTTGTCGAAGATATTTGAAAAGTTGATGAATAGTAGACTCGTTAAGTTCCTCGATAAATATAATATTCTTGCCCCAACTCAATATGGCTTCCGTTCAGGGATATCCACTAGCAATGCTGTACTCGACCTTACTAACGATATTGTCACTAAGATGGATGAAGGCCAGAAGGTTATAGGAATATTCTTGGATGTTGCGAAGGCGTTCGACACAGTATCTGTCCCCGTGCTCATCGAGAAGCTGGAAAAAATTGGCATAAGAGGCAATCAACTGTCTCTTTTCAAAAGTTACCTCATCGGTAGACGGCAATGCCTTAAGGCCGCGTGGGTCAGATTTTGAGTTTTTTGAAACAATCCTAGTCAAAAAGTAAAGGGTTTTTAAATCTGAAAAATATATATAAAATAGTTAAGGATATAAGCTAAACATATTCCGAGCCCGTTACACGATCCAATAAATTTCACTAGATAGAAAAAAATCCCAAAGTTGACTCTCTCAGAAAAGTTTTTTCAATACTGTGGCTAAACTATTAACATTTTATATATTTTTTTTGCACTCAATTAAAGGTATTAAGTTTTTATACACATTTTCCGAGCGTTTTTCTATAAACAACTATTTACATAGTTATCATGTACGAATATCTACCAAACGCAATAGAATTGCGCCGCTGACGGCCGATCAGTCTCGCCCTGGCGCTTGTGGAGGCAGGACCTGTGTCAGTTTTTTTCGCAACTATTTCGTAATTATTATGCCAAATTACGTTGAAATCGCGCCACAGTATAAAAATATCAGTAATGGGCAAAATGTAATTAGATTAAACGTTACAAATACATACGTGACTCATGGTAAAAATGTGGTGATCTTTTACTTTTTAAGTGTTTTCACGACATGGTAACCAGCTACCTAATGCATTAAAATGTCTACGAATTACATGATAATTTCGAAATCCAAAATTCGCAATGAAGCGCTCGTGGCCCCGCGGACTCAGTGTTCTGTAAACGATCACTGCAGTAAGCAACATTTACTATGGCCGGATATGGATGGGTGACCACCACGTGGACCACTTTGTGACATTTATTTACGAGCGTTTCCGTGCTTCGGAAGGCACGATAAGCCGTTGGTCCCGCTTGTCAGTAAAATGACAGTCGTTAAGCCAAGTTGAAGGCCTTACGGGCGGCTTAAAAAATTTTAAATGTGGGTCGTCACAACCTGCGCCCGGGTCGGCAGCGCGTGTGTAGCGCCTCTGGTGTTGCAAACGTCTATAGGCTACGGTTACCAACCTTCCGGTGGGCCGTAAGCTTGTCTGCCACCTAAGTAGTATATAAAAAAAAAAAAAAAAAAAAAATCCAACACGGCGGCCACACCGTAATCACAAAATTTCATGATGGGTATCGTTTAAGGGGTTTTTTGGTATGCTGAGTACGAAGTACGTGATAATTTTGCAATCCAATATGGCCGCCGCGCCGTAATCACAAAATTTCATGATGGATATCGTTTAAGGGGTTTTTTGGTATGCTGAGTACGAATCACGTGATATTTTGCAATCGAATATAGCCGCCGCGCCGTAATCACAAAATTTCATGATGGGTATCGTTTAAGGGGTTTTTTGGTATGCTGAGTACGAATCGCGTACTAATTTTGCAATACAAGATGGCCGCCGCGCCGTAATCACAAAATTTCATGATGGGTATCGTTTATGGGGTTTTTTGGTATGCTGAGTACGAATCACGTGATAATTTTGCAATCCAATATGGCCGCCGCGCCGTAATCACAAAATTTCATGATGGGTATCGTTTAAGGGGTTTTTTGGTATGCTGAGTACGAATCACGTACTAATTTTGCAATCGAATATAGCCGCCGCGCCGTAATCACAAAATTTCATGATGGGTATCGTTTAAGGGGTTTTTTGGTATGCTGAGTACGAATCACGTGATAATTTTGCAATCCAAAATGGTCGCCGCGCCGTAATCACAAAATTTCATGATGGGTATCGTTTAAGGGGTTTTTTGGTATGCTGAGTACGAATCACGTGATAATTTTGCAATCGAATATAGCCACCGCGCCGTAATCACAAAATTTCATGATGGGTATCGTTTAAGGGGTTTTTTGGTATGCTGAGTACGAAGTACGTGATAATTTTGCAATCCAATATGGCCGCCGCGCCGTAATCACAAAATTTCATGATGGGTATCGTTTAAGGGGTTTTTTGGTATGCTGAGTACGAATCACGTGATAATTTTGCAATCGAATATAGCCGCCGCGCCTTCTATTCTTCGTTCTAACATTTGTGTGTGGTTGGATTGCATGGAACGACACAGACTAAAAAAACTTGTTCGGTTTACTGTGAGTTAGTTAACCGCGTGCCAATTTGCAACTGTGCAAGACGTGGTCAGAGTTAAGAAGTTATTTATTTAACTCAGAGCTTACTAACTCTATATTTATATATTTAACTCGACTCTCCGCGTAAGTGGGCCTAAATAGCTTAGGCGGCCATATTGTATTGCAAAATTATCACGTAATTCGTACTCAGCATACCAAAAACCCTTTAAACGATACCTCATGAAATTTTGTGATTACGGCGCGGCGCCCATATTGGATTGCAAAATTATCATGTGATTCGTACTCAGCATACCAAAAAACGCCTTAAACGATACCCATCATGAAATTTTGTGATCACACCGCGGTGGCCATATTGGATTGCAAAATTATCATGTGATTCATACTTAGCATACCAAGAATTCCCTTAAACTATACCCATCATGAAATTGTGTGATTACGGCGCGGTGGCCATATTGGATTGCAAAATTAGTACGTAATTCGTACTCAGCATACCAATAAACCCTTTAAACGATACCCATCATGAATTTTTGTGATTACACCGCGGCCGCCATTTTGGATTGCAAAATTATCACGTGATTCGTACTCAGCATACCAAGAAACCCCTTAAACGATACCTATCATGAAATTTTGTGATTACGGCGCGGCGCCCATATTGGATTGCAAAATTGTCACGTGATTCGTACTCAGCATACCAAGAAACCCCTTAAACGATACCCATCATGACATTTTGTGATTACGGCGCGGCGTCCATATTGGATTGCAAAATTAGTACGTGATTCGTACTCAGCATACCTAGAAACCCCTTAAACGATACCCATCATGACATTTTGTGGTTACGGCGCGGCGTCCATATTGGATTGCAAAATTAGTACGTGATTCGTACTCAGCATACCAAAAAACCCTTTAAACGACACCCATCATGAAATTTTGTGATTACACAATGATCCCGTGATTCATACTTAGCATACCAACTTTAGAAAACTTTAGAAATTTTTATGACCAGCTATTATGTAATTTACATTTTTTACGCAACTGTAGCAAACGTACGTAACGGAAACTCTCAAAAGAAATGAAATATCCTAGTTGTCGAAAAATGTTTCGTTGCTGCTAAGCTCTTATTCGCCTTAGCGTGATGTTATATATTTTGGTATTTTTCAAAAATGGACATTCTGTTAAGAAACTCTTGAAATTCAACTAGCAGTCTCTTAGACTCTAGAGTTAGAACAACTGAACAAACAAACAAACAAACTCGTTAGCTTAAAAATAATAGTATAATATACATAATTTATTTACGATTAACTCATTTATTTTTATTTACGAAACTAATAAATCACTACACTTAATAAAGTTAGATGCAGACTCTAGAGTTAGAACAACTAAACAAACAAACAAACAAACTCTTTAGCTTAAAAATAATAGTATAATATACATAATTTATTTACGATTAACTCATTTATTTTTATTTACGAAACTAATAAATCCACTTAATAAAGTTAGCTGCATTTACTACGTCAAACAAAGTTAACATGCTGTTTCTTTCTACTACACTGTATACTGTGGCATGAGAGTTGACTGCCGCTGCCGGCGCGCGGTGTGTCTTGCGCCCGGGGCGAGGGGAGCGCCAAATGCCTACTTGTGCGGGTTAACCGCCCCTTAAGATTGGTAACTGGACTAGTAATGAGCTTCCCATAACCCGGGGTGTGCCACAGGGTGTAAAATTTGTTTTCTATGTGTAGCTATGTCTGGTCTTAGGCTTGTCAATATAATCATTGAGCGTGTGAGAGCGCCATGATCGATTCATTGTTTTTTTGCTGTGGCAATAGCTCTCTCAAGGAAACGGACGTTTAGTCTATGGGTTTTTTGTGCATGGACGCAGGAATTGCGCAGCAAACTGGTTTCCGAAAGGATTTTCTCGAGGATTCGATAGTGAGGGTATAAATAGCCCTGCTATGAAGTTCCAAGCCTCTTGTACCATCTTCTAAGCAGCTGTGAATTTTGAAATTACTCTGAGTAGCACACCTCAATTTTTGTTGGAGGTTATAAGTTCGAACCTGAGGACTTGTTAAGGAGATTAGCCTGGGTTTCACCTATTCTCCTCAGAAAGAATTAAATTCTGTGATAACCTATACCCAGATTCTGGTAAGTTTCAATTAACTATTTGCAAAGCGGGTCGATTTTCGTCTGTCGCGCAGTCAGTATCTTAATTTGTCGTTTCTTTCATGACAGGGTTTTTTAGTACGGGGAAAAGAATTTTTTAGTACGTCGAACAGCCACATTTGTAATACACCCAATAACACGTGGACTACACGAGCGAGGTGACTTGAGAGGAACCTGCAGTCTTCATGCACCTGGCATTACCATCAGCCACTGCCACTCTCCGCTCACAATGCAGGCCAGTACTCGTCATCATACTTATACGTGTAGTCTAGCCGCCTAAGTTACTTCCTCACGCTGAATTAGTGTAGTGCTGTACTATTAGTACCTAAACCCGTAATATTCTTATGTATGTCTGTGCTTTCTGTATCTATGTAATCTCATTGTCTCTGTAGTGTACTGTGTACTATATAAATATATGTGTGTACACCCTATTGGCTGTTTTCGTCAGAGCCCTGGCCTCCCTTGCGCACCCACTAGAAACTCTGTAGTAAGGCGCCCTGGGAAAGAGTTCTCTGCAACATCCCTCTGAGCAAGTTGGTGAGTAAAACTGAACATCATTGTGTTATAAGGGTAGTGTCATCGGCCCAACATTGTTTATTATCTATGTAAACGAACGCCGATGATACTGCATTGATTTTTCACCATACATCTTGGGAAACGGTTTTTAGGCACGCACAGTTGGGTTTTAATGCGGTTACAGACTGGTTAGCCCTAAATCGCCTTACCCTTAATGTTGAAAAAACAAAATACATAACTTTCTCAATATCTTCGATTGGTAGATGTCCAGCCTCAATGTCATATTTAACTGCTCACACATGTAGAACTCAGCCCCATGTAACGTGTGATTGTCCAGCACTCAAAAAAACAGATTGCATTAAATACTTATGTGTCGAAATTGACTGCAAGCTCTCCTATCATAATCATATCGATATACTTACCACTAGATTAAGAAAAATGATGTACATATTTTCACACCTTCGCTTCGGCATGTTGCTGATGACAAAGTGTTAAGACTGGTGTACCTGACCCTTTGCCAATCGGTTACACAATATTGCATCATTGCATGGGGTGGGTGCACAAAATCATATCTTTTAAAGCTGGAGCGAGCGGAGAGAGCACTTCTGAAGGTTGGATGGAAGCTTCCCTTCCGGTTCCCAACTGACGAACTATACAAAACCTGTGGCATCATTTCAGTGAGGGCTCTGTTTATCCGCTGTGTTATATTGACGACCCACGCACAGACACACTATGATCGGGAAAAATGAATAACGTCAGACGAAAACACGCCATACTTCCACCTACAGTAGTTAACACCAGCTTTGCGCAACGTAGTTTTCACTTTCTAAGTAGTTTTTTGTACAACAGAATAATATACATATATCCAATGACAACCCATAAGTGCAAATTAACCATCACAGACTGGCTACTGGAGCTAAGCTACAATGAGACCGAGCGTATTTTACAAATATTAGCTTAATTAATTGAAAACGCAAATGCCCAACACTTTCTATTTACACCACACAACACGCAGTATGCGCGCACACATATCCGTTCCTTAAGGGTCTGTTCACACAGACCGGCTCGGAGAGCAACGGCGCGCACTTTTCTTTTCACACAGACCGGATCGGATGCGCTCGGAGTTAGTCGGAGAGGAGTCGCCAACTATTTCACACAGACCGGCTGAAAGCGGATGCGCTCGGAGCTGGTCGGATGCGCTCGCAGCCGGTTGGATGCACTCGCAGCCGGTCAGATGCGCTCGCAGCCGGTCGGATGCATCGAGTGCATCGATTCACTACAAAGACAGTACCAGTATTCCAAGTTTTGTTTTCAGAGTTAACGGGTGCTTTTCGGAACATGGTTTAGATAGCTCCGATGAAGAAAATAAAAAAAATTCATCAGTCATGTTTTCGTATAAGTGCACACAACTGTTTTGTTTAAATTGTGCTATCAAAATGGCGGTCGGCGTAGTGAGGCGCGCACGCAATCAGAACCGATCGGCTGCGCGAGCGGGAAAGAGCACGCAATCGGAGCCGATCGGCTGCGCGAGCTAGAAAGAGCATGCAATTGGAGCCGATCGGCTGCGCGAGCGGGAAAGAGCATGAAATCGGAGCCGAACGGCTGCACGAACGAGAAAAGTACGCGATCGAAGCCGGTCAGCTCCTCTTATTATTTCACACCAAGCGCGTTCAAGCATTCTCAATGACAAAAGCAGTGCACATGCGAAAATAAACCTTACTTCAAATAATAAAAACTCTGTTTTCAACTTGATAAGAATCTGCTCTCCTCTCCGAGCCGGTCTGTGTAAACGGACCCTATAAAGCATACTAAGCGCCGTCATTCAACTTGCACCACACATTTGCAAACACACACAGCACACGTACTTGACTCTATACACAAAGCACGCGATCTCATTGAAAATTATATGGTATTAATATTATTACCTACGTCCTGTAAGAAATTATTATTATGTTATCTGTGATTTTATCTTTATACACAGGTAGTATAAGTATCCACTTAAACTCGTGTACTCAAATTATTTATTAGGTAGATACATAAAAATACGTACTATCCATGTAAATGTGCAATACCTAGACTGGGGGCCTGGAGATCTGTAACACAGGTCTTGAACCTAGCACAGACTCCAGCTCTTGCTAAGGTATGTAAACCTAGTTAAATAAGAAATTTGTATGTGAATTCTTGTACCTTTTTGAGAGAAATAAAGTTTTATTATTATTATGTTTCTCTTTCACACGGGTATCTTCTTTTTTTTTCTTACGAAGACACCCGGACTTTTGGTAGGCTTACATGGGGACACAGGTCCAACATGCAGAGGCCCTTTGAAACTTTTAATCTAAAGGGAAATGGGACTCCCACTGCAAACAATCCACATCCGCCTTATGTAGAAAAACGATAATGGACCATCTGCAATGGGAGCTAACTATTGTAAAATATGCTAACTACGTAATGGGCTATTGTGATGGATGTTAGATGGTCTGGTTAACTTAGGCTATGGATGAAGACGGCGTCTGCCATTTCAATATACCTATTATTATATTAAAACTTTGGCAGACGGTGACTCGCCAACTCACTAGATGGGCCCCCTATACAATCGCCATAGGCCCGTAGGCCTGTAAGGCGACAGAGGGCAACACCGGTGTGAGCGGCTAGGGGCGTCGAGCGGTGCGGCGCCGGTTTCGCCATCACGGGTCAGACCCGGAGCGGGTTTCCCCGTAGTTATGCCCTTGAAAATGACACTTCCATCCCCGAGCATATAACTCTGGCTTCCTCCCTCTGACCAGCCAATTAAGGCAAGCCAGATTTGAGATTTGCTGCACTCGAGGAGCGTAACAAAACTCTGAGGAATCGGGACCGATGTGTAGCCACGCACATTCAGCTCGCCACAAGCTGCCCTGCGGATGTGTGCTTTTCTATAACCTTGTTAGATATTTTTTGTTGATCTCAAAAATTGGATGACTCAAAAAGCAAATCTACTATGCCCTCATAGGGATGCGTTAATCCCATGAAAAGATAACGACTGTCCACGAGGGGTTTATTATTATTATTATTATTAAAATAGAGTTTGCTTTCTATGCTCCATCCTACCACTTTATCAATGTCCCGCTGCAGCAAGTCATGATCAGTTGTCATAGTAATCTCTTTCACTAATTTAAGGTCGTCCGCAAAAAGTAGTGGGTTCGAGTTTTCGACCACCTCAGGCAAGCTATTAATCGTTATCAGAAAGAGGAGAGGTCCCAAACAACTACCCTGACTGACCCCAGATCTCGTGAAATATAGCTGGGAAAGGTACCCCCCACAGTTCACATACTGACATCTATCCCGCAAGTAGCCGGCGAAGAACGCCAGCGTGTGGGGTATGCAGCCCACCGCCGCCAATCGCGTCAGAAGTCTATCATTTTGGACCATATCAAAGGCTTTTTTAAAATCGAAGTAGGCTACATCCACCTGCACTCCAGCGTCCACCGCCGGCACCAAGCGCGACATCAGATGCTGGAGGTTACCCTTCGTTCCCCTTCCCGTGCGGAAACCGTGCTGCGCATCGGATAGCTGGGCGCTGACCTGTTCATAGAGGCTGCTATGGATAATGGATTCAAACACTTTGGCTGGGGTATTAAGAATGGCCACCGGCCTATAGTTGTTGATTTCAGGACCCCCTCCTCCTTTTGGCACAGGCACGACTCTTGAAAGTTTCCATCGCTCGGGAAACGTAGCAGTATCGATGCAGGCGTTGAATAGGTGCAGCAAAGGCTCCACTAATACCATACGGGCATCCTTGAAAATAAACGCTGGAATACCATCAGGCCCCGCAGAACTCTTGGCGGGCAGGCGGGCCAGCGCGGCGCGCACTTCCCGCTCGCTCAGGCGCGTTAGGCACACCCGCGCGCCCGGTGCGGGGCACTCAACACGGGCGGCTCCTGGTTGTATACTGAGTGGAAAAACCTAGCGAATTCATTTGCGCATTCCTGCTGAAATAGGGTACATCCGTCTTTTTTTTTTTTTTTTTTTTTTTTTTAATTTATTTTACTGTTCAAATATCATACAAAGAATACAAATTAAGTCAGCATTCCATAAACCACAAAGGATCGATTCGTATCGATCGAGAGTTACAGTCAGCATTCCATAAACCACAAAGGTTTTGTTTTGTATGCTGCAACTCTAACTCTCGATCGATACAAACATAGAAATATATTTGATAACAAAATTAAGAATAATAACCTACGAAGAAACAGAATAATACATAATACATTATATACATATACATTTAAAATACTTGGTTTTGACCTTGTTTTAAAGGATTTTGTTTTTAAAGTAAAAGTTCAATTTTTGTTTTAAGTTAGTTGCAGTAATAACATCTCTCACTGTTGTGGGTAGACGATTAATAAATCTTGGAACCATGTAGTCGGTTGTTCTTTCACCGTAAATATTGTTCGTGGCGGATCGGCTGGTTTCGTACAAAAGATTCCGAGCAGCTGCCCGTGTATATACATCGTGTGTCTGTGTTTTATTGTATTTACTTTTAAAGAAGTTTTCTTTTAGTAGTGTGTATTCAAATTGTGTTAGAACAGGAAGAATTTTGCAATGTTTAAATAATCCACTGTCGTCATTATAAAATTGTTGTTTGATTTTGGTAGAAACAATATTCCTGAGAATTTTTCGTTGTAGGTTGAATATTTTATTTATGTAAGTATTATATGTGCGGCCATAGCTGCTCAGTCCATACTGTATGTACGACTCAGCCAGCGAATTGTACAACATCATTTTGATTTTAAAGGGAATTCGATCTTTGAGCAGGGTGATATTGGCTAGGAACTGTCTCAGTTTATCACATACGTGTTCTATATGGTTGCCCCAATTTAGCTTGCTATCGATGATTAGCCCAAGGTAAGTATGTTTAGTCACTAATTAATTTTTGTACAATTACACTGGTGTTTGTATGTAGTGTGTAGGCAGCGATGGTTGTGCGCAACTATTTCATTAAATTGAGATTGATCTAGATAAGGTGATTTTATATGCATCAATTTAGTTTTTTCAGCATCTATCACCAGACCCGCATCATGGCACCACTCTAAGAGTGTGTTGAAGTCCGATTGCAGACGCTCTGAAGCCCTTTGCACGTTTTTATCTGCTACCACGAGACAGGTATCGTCTGCAAACTGGTAGCACGAGCACATTTTGACACAGTTTGCTAAATCATTTATGTATGACAGGAAGTGAAGAGGTCCCAACACAGATCCTTGTGCCGTGCCCTCTGTGACTTTTATGTACTCGCTATACGTATTATTCACCTTTACAGTATATTTTCGATTTTGGAGGTAACTTTTACACCAAGAATTTAAAGTGCCCTTTATAGACCGCATATAATCCCAAAACGCCCTCGGGTTCGCAGCCAGATGGCTTTGCACCCGGTCTCTATACTGATCGTGAGCTAGTGCCGTCTCCGCTTTCACTTTTTTCCTGGCCCTACTAAAAGCATCATAATCACTTTGCGATTTACTCCTTTTGTATACTTTATGTAGTGAGTGTTTATTCCGTATTTCCCTAATGAGATCGGGTGTGTACCAAACCGGATATAAAAACCTACTGTTGTTATGTTTGCACATCTCTCTACGCGGAACACTTAAATCAATTATTTCATATATCTTGTCATAAAACGTATTAAGAATAACTTCGGGATCATTTGTTTTGTACATATCGGTCCAATAAATTGTCATAAATAAAGAATATAAACGATTAAAGTCAGCCTTACGAAAATTCCACCGCTTAATCACAATCGAACCCCCAGAGCATGGATCGGTCAGAGTGGGGATGGAGAGCAAAGGCTGCGGCGGCGGAGGCGCCCGCGCCAACCCAAAGCGCACGTCCAACGGCGGGTGGTGGCGGTCCACGGGCAGAAGGCCCTCGCTGGCCTCACTCACGGTCACACCGCTACGCGCGCTCAATACGAGGTCCAGTTGCCTATTGTTATCGTTCAGTACTGCGTTATATTGCGTGGCCTCACAGAAAGCCATAAAATATTCAAAATAGTTGCAAATGTTCTCGCTACATGAATATAGATTAAAATCACCTAATATGACTATGTTATTGTTAAATTTGAGACATAATCTTTCTAATAATTCAAACATTATTATGTATTGACTATCCTCCGTACCCGGTGGTATATACACAACACAACAAGAAAACAAAAATCGGTTATGTAAATAAACGGAAGCACAAATAAGTTCAAACCTGCAACTGTCAATATCCGTGTTACCTGGAACCTCCACCTGACGTAATTCGAAGCGCGGTACTGCCATCAAAAGCGCGCCACCCTGCTTACGCCCGTCCGCGCGGTCACAACGCAGAATATGGTAACCAGGAAGTACGAACTCGGCGTTTTGGATAGACTCCGTCAACCCCGTTTCGGTGATAGTGAATAAATCGGCTTCTGAAGATTCCACGAATGATAAAAAACGCATAGTCTTTGTTCTCATGCCGCTTACGTTTTGATAAAAAGATGCTAATATTTTTATTTAATTGAAATATGGCTTGGTTTGACTGTGCGTCGAAAAAAGATCCATTGACTGAACTCCACGTTCAGGGGCCACACTTCTGGATCGCAAAGTTTGTCATAATTCCCCTCTGTCACGCCAATCTTGAAGGACGCATAGTCCCGTTCTGTTTTGGGTTTCAATTTTTCTACTAATATTTCTGCATCAGTAGGCAAAACCTGTTTTATATATTCTTTCAAAGTGTGTTCTGAAGTGGTTTTTTCTAATCTCCAAATGTGCAGGAACTTCTTACGCTTTACTGCTCTAAGCAATTCGGAAGGTGCCTTACCCCCTTTCCTGATGGGGTTTCTTTTCTTTTTTGCAGTAATTTTCACCCAGTCATTCTGCGTGCTGGCATTGGTACTGGTATGGTCATATTCGACAGTAGCTATACTTTCTATAGTCTTTCTTGCCGTGAATGCATAACTTGTTCCGGAATTCGTTGCTGGTGTTCTTTGTTTTGGGGCCGCTTGTCTAGGGCCTGATCTACTCTCGACCACTGGCGATGACGGGCTAGCAGAGGTCTTTGATACCTTGGGAGTCAGGCACTCAGGTTCCTCAACTCCTCGCCGCTGACAATCAACTTTGGCCATCGTATTCACGGATTTAAGTATCATTATTTCCTGTTCATATAAATGGCATTCTTTTTCCGCTTCAATCAATTCTCATTTCAGATTCGTATTTTCTAGAACTAACCCCTTTACGGTATCCTTAATTTCGATGACTAATTTTGACTCTAGAGCACTAAATCTATCCAATAACATCTTGCTTATATTTTCCACAATACCTGCTAATTTATGGGAGCATTCCGATGATAATATTCCCGGACTTTCTTGAGGGCTACTAAGCTCCACTGAGTCGCCTCTCGGTATTCCTGATCGAGCACTTCTTACCGGCGTATCGTCTGTTACCCGTACACGCTGGGTTATATTGGTGCAAGAATCGCATTTAAAATTTCTTTTGGTCTGCCCATCTTTGAACGCAGCCGCGGTCATATGCATACACTTATAATGAAATCCTAATTTGCATCCGGTGCATGTAAGCAAATCCACAGACGTAATTTTTTTCTCGCATATGTTGCAATTCATTTTCACAATCGGTTAAAAATTTCGCACTTATTTTATCAAAATTATAATACCACACTTCTCTCTTAACAGACGCAAACGAAGTTGCGCGTGTCAGCTAGTAAAAGGAATAAAATTTAAAGTTCAATTAACCTAGGTACATAATATAACTCACGGTCATTAACTGCGTTTTATTTTGGCGAGATCCAAATTATTTATTCATTTCTGGTATAAGATACGAATCAGACGTAGACATTCAAGTGCTTGCTCGATGGAGCCCCCAGTGACCTGAAGTACGGCTTCGTGTGTCCTTCCTAGCAGTAGAGTCGCAAAGGATTTTGTGTTGATCTACTAAAATGCACTACCAAATCAGGTATGCGGTTTTTAATAATAAGTTCAAATGTAAAGGAAAAGACGGAGGGCCAGTTTGGTCCAGTGTGTGGTGCGAATTGGGATTATATTTTTTATCTTAGTGTTTCGTTTCCGAGAGTGAATGGCTTCAAACTGAGATCAACCTATCATACTCTCACAAGTTACGGAGCAATAAATAGGTAGGTTGTAGGCGTTTCGTTAGAATTTTTTATTTTCAATAAGATTAACTGTCAATAAACAAATTCAAATCTACCATTAACAAATTATGTAGCAAGGCATATTATACAATTTCAGACTATTTAGATGACAAAAATGCGTGGGTTTAAGTCGCTCCAAATCAACACACAAACGTAAAAATAAAAATTATGTACATACCTAGACGAATTTTGTTTAAAAAAGACATGTGGCACTCGGGGACTGCCGCGGTAAAGCTATTGCATAGCATTTTTAGGGTTCCGTAGCCGAATGGCAAAAAACGGCACCCTTATAGATTCGTGTCGTTATTTTACATAAACATTACCGTGTCCGTTGTGAAAAATTGTGAATTAAAAGTTAGTGGGTGATTTGCAAAGTGCTGTCAATTTTCTTATCTATGACGCATTTCAATCGGAGCATCGAAATTGTTTTCACATTTATTATTAAAAAAACCCACCACTCACAAAAAAAGAACAATAAAAAATCTGTAAAAAGAAAAAAAAAACTATTATATTATGACCTATGTACCCTAAGTATTGAACCTGTATTATTATTATAGCTAGCTATATTATTTACCTATTCATATTCTCACCTAATCATAACCTAACCGTACGTCTGTCTCTGTTTAGGTATAGAGCGGTCCCCCCGACGAGACCAACTGTTAGTTAAAAATATGAATACGTAAATAATATAGCTACCTATAATAATAATACAGGTTCAATACTTAGGGTAGATAGGTCATAATATAATAGTTATTTTTTTCTTTTTACAGGTTTCTTATTGTTCTTTTTTTGTGAGTCGAGGGTTTTTAAAATTTTTAATTTAATTAATTAAAAAACCTACCGAATTCGTATCAGTTTAAAATATCTTTAGTATCGCAACGGCACACCAAGTCACACTCTACTCCCGTTAGCTTCCTCAGGTGCTTGGCTTAGCAGCAGTGCCGTGAGAACAGTTGACTGAGGTGATAAGCCGGCGTCACATACTCTCATTGGCTTAACATCATTTCAGTTTTTTTATATACCACGGAGATAAGAGACAAACTTGCGGCGGAGGATTGAAAGTTAGCCCATGGACGTTTGCAACACCAAGGGCCCACACTCGCAAGGCCAATCTCGTAAAATCTTGATTAGACTACTTTTGAAGCACCCCGGGAAAACCGGGTATCTAAATCTAAATTAATGTGTCTAGTTTTAAAACAAGTCTTTAAAAAAAAATAATTAAGTATCATTGATAAGTGTTAACAAAATGTTGATACATTGTTCATGATTGAGTGCACCTTGCCTTTGTTCGTCTTTCTCATTATCCACTTAAACCCACTCAAGGTTACGATAATTGTGGGTAAATTTTAATTAGAAATAAACGATATTAAACTAGGTATCTAACATTGTAGATGTTCGTAGTTGCATTCCTCCACGTCTAGCAAGTGTTCACTCGCATCTAGGTGCTACAATATACCTTATTACAGTTATTACTGTTAGAAGTAATTGAAATTACTAATTGTAGGGATCTGCAAATATCTATTTTAGAGTTTGCTGTTTTCTATTTAAGGGCATACAATAATTATTATGTATGGAATTAAAATATCGATAAGTATGTTTGTCAATTCTTTAGATCCCATAGTACAAGAAAATATTGGCATAATTTAATTTCACTAATATCTCTGTTTAGGAGGTATAGCGCGCTGACGCTCATAAGAGACAATGATTCACTCTATGAAACTACTTGTTGGTCTAGTCTAGACGGATAGTGCGAAGTGCGGATTACAAGGTAGTGTGTATAGTGTGTTTTGACTTTTGATTCTTTCAATTGTCTGTTATTCATAAATATTTGTGTAGAGAGTCCGGTAGTGTATTTTGAGTGTTCTATTAATTATAGAAGGTTTCGAGCAACAGAGTGCATTTATCGCTATATTATCGTGTACCACCCAAGTACTTGCAATAAATACTAAGTCGTGATGAACTGCACGTCATTAGGAGTGTCGTAGGTACACTTGAATAATAATAATACTGATAGTGGATTGAAATGTTACATGAGCTAAGCATTTTTTAGAGGACGTAATTTTATTTTTGGGACATGTGTGGGGGGGTGTCAATAGAAGCTTAACCTCAAGTTTGTGGGGTCGCCACCCTTGTCCTCCGGCCGCCATCTTGAAAAAAGGAGCGAAAACCCTTTTTTCGCATTTTTTGGACACTATGCGTCTAAAAAAAATTGTAAAGTCATAATTTGTAGCAAATTGTTTTGTCTACAAATATGTTGTTAAAACTTTTTGCCCTAAATTCAAAATTAAAGAAGTTAAAAACAAAAAATTGAGATTTTTTTTATAAAAAGTTTCTTCTTTGCTCTATAACTTTTTTTTTCTACATTTTACAAAAAAATACCTCAGACGAATCTTGTCAATGATCTTTTGATGAAAATTTTTCCTTATAATTTTTATTAATTTCTTGTTCTTTTTTATTTTTAATTTTATGTCCCAAAATTAAAATTACGTTCTCTAAAAAATGCAATATTCGGTCCTTAAATTGTAATATTTCAATGGACTATAAGTTGTTCGTGTAATAAAGGTACCTAAAACTAAAATGCAGTGCAGACAACAGATTGTATGTGCAATTGAGTCTACAGCGCACAAAAAGATCGTGTGGCGCGAGTAATGTCCATTGCAGATTTTACACAGACTGTGCATACTAATTCTATCAACGTTCGTTAGACTGCTGGTGGGTGGTCCTGGGACATCCTTCCGAAGGCTTACCAGGAGTCCAGCACCCACGAAGGATTTTCCCTCATGTTAAAAAAAAAGAAGAGAAGTGGTGGTGGGATAGGGGTCTGTCAAAGATTTTCTAAGTTTCCTACCCAGCCTGCCAGGAAACTGACTAATCATCGTAATCAAGATAGAATATAAACCTATACAAATTAACATTGTCACTCAGCTATCTAACCTTGTATTTGGAATCTAGACAATTAATAAACATTATTTATACGAATAGTTCTAAGTACATAAAAATTGTATCTAGCTTTGATTGAGATTAGTTGATTTGATATTAGGCAGGAGTAAAATGTGGAAACAGATCCAGTGATGGAGCGGACAAGCAGATAAAACGGTGTGAAATAAGAATATGGAAGTCTCTTCTCAATGAAACTAGAGAGCTTGAAAGAAATTAATATAGCCAGAAATTTATTAGAAACTAGCTGACTCTTGTAACTTTGTTTACGTGACATAAGTTGTATGAAAGGAGATGTATTGTTTCATCAGACTCATAGCAGCGTATGAAACTGCCCTGTTTGCTTCATCACAAAAGAGCTTACAGAGTTTACAATAGCCTTAATCATTAAGCTCTTTTATGACAAAGCAAACACGTTTAGATTTAATCTTACATTCAAAGGAACCCTTAATATCAGAAAACAATTCAGTCCAGGACTGAATTGTTTTACAATAGCTTAAATCATTAAGCTCTTTTATGATTAAGCAAACAGCACAGTTTCATACGATTCATACGCTCTCATGGGTCTGATGAAAAAATACCTGTCCTTACATACACCATGTGGCGTAAACGAAGTTGCGCGGGTCAGCTAGTTTGACGATATACCTATACTCCAGGTCGTTTTCGGTAACATTGCATGCGGACAGGTTTAATTGTTTATTTAGTGTTGTTTCGTGACACGATTACGACTTTCCTTATAGCACATTCTCATTAACAACAGCGCATTTATCACGACGAACCAATACAATGCAACACCAAATTAGGTATGGGATTCTTCAAAGCGCTTAAATCATCATTATTATCATCAATCATAATAGTCACGCCTTTATCCCTGAATTCTTCTTCTTCTGGTCTGATGAAACCTGTTGGGACAGGGTGTTTGGCTGCCCAGGTCTGCTCTCTTGCCCGCCGTGGGGGGCTGAATGGGTAGGCATAATTATGTTCCACGTGATGAGTCTATTGATGTATGGAAATGATGTACAAGTGCAGGATGTGGCGACATGTTGTAGTAATTCAACTTGGCATAAAAACGTAGGCGACTCCCTTAAACACCCAATGTTGTCGTTGAAACCCCTACGATGGGGTGCATTTCCAAAGACTGAATTCTAAGAACATTAAAGTAGCTACATTTGAGGAGGTCCCACTAGAAGTGGAAAATCTACAACCAGCTATATGCAAATGCTTCCATGTCGACTATGATAGGTGACCAGATTTCGCGAGGGTATACAGCACGGTCTCCTTTGAAGCTACGAGCCACTTCAAGCTGGAAGCAATGTCATTAGAATATTACAAATCTCGTCGTTAGATTTGCGCTGACATTAATACTATTACAATATTTTTGCTGTGATAATCCAATTTTTTAAATAGATTTGACAGCTCTTCGCAAATATAACGCTAAGATTTTGCATGTTTGCTACACTGCATAGCTTCGAACGAGTACATGGAGCTAGGATGCCCTAGAGTAGAATCCGAAACCTGCCTTGGTTACAATATTGTTATTAACAACAGTTAATAACGCTCGTCGTGGAGAAATTTATTTTAGTGTTTGACCACGAATGTCAATTGACCTAAACAGAGCACTTGCATGCCACAGCGTTGAAGTTGCATGGAGTACCATCAAGTATTGGATCAGTGCCAGTCAGAGTGCCAGTTTGACATCGCTATTAAGTACCGTAATGCTTGTCTCAATTTAATCTTCGCGAAGCTTGGCTCTCTTCAAAGTGATCATCATGTCTATCACGAGATGTACTTACAATTTCAGGGTCACGTTGATTGCACTGATGACATCCTGGATGAACTTCCATACGGTAAATGCTAAGGAGCTCCACTTTGATTTATACACGTTTCCTATTGGAGTTCGGTTGAAAGGTAAGTAATTAATAATCTACCTATTTAGACATAGCATCAGACTAAAATATTAACAAAATTTGACGATTTTAGAGTAAAATGTCACGAAAACCGTTATAAAATCGTAGCCGTCCATTAATTCTTGCTTTGAGCCTTGCTTCAATCACATATTTATATGGCAAGTACAGCACACTTATTTATAAAGTTCTAAATAATTCGAAATATTGTAATGAAAGAAGGTTTTAGAACAAATCTTAGAATGCTGCTTCTGCTGCGGCATGCGAGACAGCTATTCTCTATCCAGTGCTCTTTTATGCATATCACTTTCCTACATCGGTGGTGGAATCTTCCCACTTTCGTGAACTAGCAGAATGGTGGTCCATTCTGGTAGTTCTATAGTGCAAAACTTACCATTCTCTGGTCTACCATGTCTTCATGTCGATAATAAGAATATGCCCGCAAAATCAACTCGTTCCGAATAATTAAATCTGTTCCATTTTATCCTTTTCTAGCGGACGTCACGCGGTTTCACCCGCGTAGTTCCCGTTTCCATGGGAATACGGGAATAAAATAGCTTGTGTTACCCGAGGATAGTGTGGCTTCTCGACAGTGAAAGAAGTTTTCAAATTGGTTCAGTAGTTTCGGAGTCTCTCCAATGCAAACAAACAATCAAATCTTTCCTCGTAGACAATACTCCCATAAACTCGTAGTGGGGATTTCGGTTCGATGCATTAGCTTTCCAAAATAATGTTGGCAAATCGTATTTATACATCAAAACCTTTTGTTTCGCCTATTTTGTTTACCCAGGTTGGTATAAAAATGTTGCAGACGGGCAGCAGTTCGACTACATCGTGGTGGGCGCGGGCGCGGGCGGCGCGGCGGCGGCCTCGCGGCTGGCGCTCGCCGGCTTCCACGTGCTGCTGCTGGAGGCCGGCGGAGACCCCAACCTGCTCACCAAGGTGTGTCTTCTGCATATCTGTATCTCGAATAATACTAACCAAATATCATCTACATAATATCATTTTAGTAGCTTTGAATCCAACAATGTATATTGTTCGTTTGCCAGTTCCGACGGGGTGTAACCCGTAGAGTCTCCACACTTACAAAATACATAGGTAGGTATCTACCTACCTACTTCTTACGAAGACATGTATTATACAGGGTGGAATTTAAAGACCGTAGTTTCAGGTAAAGTACCCATAATATTGATAATGGCAAGTTTTGCTGAAATGAAACATTCCTTTATATTCAAAAGTAAGTAAAACCAAGTAAAATATGTTTTTATTGTAAAGCTTACTCACTATCTAAAGAAATAAAAACATTAAGATTATTTTTGAAAAGCAATTAGTATGCTAACTGATTATAAATTTTAAATATGGAAAATGATTTGGATTCGAGCAGGATTCGAACCTGCATCGTCTCGCATTCCGTGCAAGATGAAATAAAAACAGTCTGTTTGAGACGTAGGTGATTTGTCAAACATCTTTAAACACAGTTTTACTTACTTATGAAAATAAAGGACGTTTCCGTTCAGCAAAACTTGCCATTATCAATATTAAGGGTACTTTACCTCAACCACGGTCTTTAAATTTCACACTGTATACGAAGGGTCTGATTCTTCCACTCAAGAAGCTGGTTACTCATCCGAACTACCACTACATCAGTTTACAGGAGCACAAAAGCAATGCTCATGCTTCATCATCATCAATATAATTCAATCAATCATCATCAATCATCAATACATATAATAAATCGTAACTGTCTGTTTGTCTCTACGTTTGTGCACGCTAATCCCAGCAACCGCTCAACCGATTGCAATGCGGTTTTCTTTATTGCGTTCCAAGGACATACAATGCGTAAAAAAATCTGTGACTCTACCGTATTTAATTGATTGTGAGACAAAATGTAAACAACAATTTTACAACTTTTAACACGGAGACGGTATAATGCGTTTGGGTGGTGAGGATGTTTGTTTGTTCGTTTGTTTGTGCAAACACATATTGCCATTTTTCTCGAAAACTACTAGTAGGATTTTATTAAAATTTTCAGTTATAGGTTCAGGTTTGATTGGTGCATGATTTTAAATACCTAGGTGTCAAGGTGACAACTCACTAGGGGGCGCTGCAGCGAACATTATTTGTAATGAAAATCAATTTTGATGCGGTTTTCATATACCCAGGACGAAACGAAGACGGTATATTATGCGTTTTTTGTTTGTGGTGAGAGGATGTTTGTTTGTTTACTTGTTTGTGCAAATATATATTGTTATTTTTCTACAAAACTACTAGTCGGATTTTGAAGCAGTTTTCAGTTATGGGTTCAGGTTTGATTGGTGCATGTTATTAGATAGGTGTTACGGTGACTACTTACCAGCGGTGACGAAAATTAAAATAAAATTAAAACTTTGAAAAAACCCACGACCGGTAAAAAGTAATTGAAAAAAGGATAAAATAATTTAAGAAGACCTGACTTAAAATTGAAAAACCCCTAGCATAAAAAATACCTCCAAATACATAGTTAAAAATATATTGCTCTCTAAAAAGTTGAAAAAAAATCTAAATTAAAAATTTTGAAAAGACCCACGACTGTTAAATTGAATAAACTTAATTACCTATTTAGAATACAAAAAATAACTGGCCAAGTGCGAGTTGGACTCGCCCATTAAGGGTTTCATAGCAGCAAGTAACAACAGGAAGCGCTGGGTTTACCACTGGTGACCGAAATTCATTTGATCATTTGACGTGTGACCGAAAAAACATTAGGCCATTCTACTACTGATCGAATGAACAATTGACCAATAGAGTTTTTATCGAACAAACATTTGGTATTTTTACTACTGGTCGATTGAACGTTTGGTCGAAAAACAGTTGACTATAGAATATTTTAACGAATAAAAGCGAAATAAGTAGAATTCGGTTCTGGCACTCGCCGGCCGCTGCCGCGGCACGCTCGCTTCGCTCGCTCGGCTCGTGCGTTATGGTCGCAGTTCTAACCTAACCTAACCTAGCCATTTTGATTCAGCCCTTGTTAAAATATTCTTTAGTCAACTGTTTTTCGGCCAAACGTTCATTCGATCAGTAGTAAAAATACCAAATGTTTGTTCGATAAAAACTCTTTTGGTCAATTGTTCATTCGATCACTAGTAGAATGGCTTAATGTTTTTTCGGTCACACATCAAATGATCAAATGAATTTCGGTCAACTGTGGTAAACCGGGAAGCGCTCGTGGCCCCGCGGACTCAGTGTTCTGTAAACGATCACTGCAGTTAGCAACTTTCACTATGGCCGGTCCATGGATGGGTGACCATCCATGTGATCACTTTGTGACATTTATTTGAGCGTTTCCGTGCTTCGGAAGGCACGTTAAGCCGTTGGTCCCGGTTGCCAGTAAAATGGCAGTCGTTAAGCAAAGTTGAAGGCTTTATTTCAACAGCAGGCAGTCACAACCTGCGCCTGTCCATTTAAACACGGCAATACGGCTCACCACCTATTACGTGGGACAAATTATACAAAGGTGAAATGTGGGCATATAATATGCCTCTGCCTACCCCTTCGGGGATAAAGGCGTGACCAATTATGTATGTATTTAAGTAACATAATATAAAAGTTCTTATAGTTCGTTGTAGCTTTGATTGATGTTTTAACACGTTCGCAGTGGTATTGATTATTCTAACCGAAAATTGCGGTTTATGACGTATATAAAAAAACTACCAGCTCTATTCAATTTTCGTTGGTAGTTTTTATGGAAATTTACATCATATATTCTTTTTAGACTTATCATTCTCTTAGTTTAGAAGCAAGAGGGGGGGGGGGGGGGACACTCATTATTCCACTTTGGAAATGTCTCTTGCGCAAACTATTCACTTTAGAAAAAAATTATGTTATAAACCTCAATAGCATTTTTGAAGACCTATCTATAGATACCTCACATGTATGGTTTTGATGAAAAAAAAATTTTTGAGTTTCAGTTCTGAGTATGGGGACCCCCAAAATTTATTGCTTTTTTTCTACTTTTATATAAAAATCTTAATGCGGCTCACAGAATATATCTAGTTACGAAGTTTCAATGGCATAGGCCTTATAGTTTTGGAGAAAAGTGGCTGTGACACACGGACGGACAGACAGACAGACAGACATGACGAATCTATAAGGGTTCCGTTTTTGCCATTTGGCTACGAAACCCTAAAAACCCGACTGCCAAGAAAACATACAACTGAAAAGCAAAAAACAAGCTCTACATTTCTTTTGTGATTTTCTTTAGCTACTTACTGTTTTACTTTGTAGGCAACATTTGCAGACGGGAAGAAGGTATGTCAAGCGAGTGGTGGTAAACAAAATAGCTAGATGTTCCCATAGCTTGTTCCCGCCTGCAAATGTTGCCGACAAAGTAAAACAGTACGTAGCTAAAGAAAATCACAAAAGAAATGTAGAGCTTGTTTTTTGCTTTTCAGTTGTATGTTTACTTGGCAGTCGGGTTTTTTGTATTCCAAATAGGTAATTAAGTTTATTTAAAACGTTTTAGTTATGTTAGTAGTGGAGTTATTAATTTTCGTGTAGTGAAGGGACATTACCGAAATTCAACCTTAATTAATTATATTTTTTTCTGTCATTTTTCTGGTGCTACTCAACCTATTGCAATCAAACAAATGTTAGAATTTAAGTCTGACCAAGGCCTTATAAGCACATAATACCGCATCGAAATCGGTTCAGTAGTCTTGCGTTCATCGCAGTTCAATAATTATAACGCCAAAAGTCCGCTATTTTGATTTTCCATGATAATAAAATAAAATAAAAAATAAAATAAAATAAACTAAAATTAATTAAAATAAAATAAAATAAAATAAAATAAAATAAAATAAAATAAAATAAAATAAAATAAAATAAAATAAAATAAAATTTATTCCCTTTGAAATTTAAAAAAAAAAATTAGGTTTGTCAAAATTTTTGTGACTCTACCGGGGGTTCGGAAATGTTACAGACTGAGAAGAACACCCCAAGAAACTCAGTCCGGTCCCTTCTCTTCTAGTATCTTAGTATCTAATACAGTTTTTCTTTAAATGTAGAAATGAGCAATTCGTGTCACTGCCAGGCAGCCTTGTCTTTTAAAAGTCTTTAATGCTATAATAATAATTGTACAACACAATTGCCCGCAAAAGAATTGCTTATTTTATTAAGCCTAAATCTAGGTACAGCCAATTTATTCTTATTTCTTATGTTTAGGTTATGGATATCACTATTTTTAATAAATTTACTGTTACTGTTACACAAAGATACATTCGATGTCGGCAGCGTTACCCCATAATAGTATGCCATAGGTCATGACACTTTGGAAATAGCTAAAGTAGACAAGACGCGCTGTTCTAATGTCTGTCAGTTGTCAGATCTTTTTAACGGTATAGGCTGCAGAGCTCAGTCTGCCCAAGACTTTCCCGATATGAATGAATTTACTATGATATCAATAATATGAATTTTATTATACCTGGTGTCACGCACACAGACACGACGAATTAAATGACACCTTGTATTTAAAAACCCATCAAGCCGTTCAGGCTGTAGAGCGGCCAAGAAAAATTATAAAACTTTACATTTTAGCGCCAAAAGTCTGTCATTTGCATTTTTCAAAAATTTTAATATACCTGGTGTCACTCACACAATCACGACAAATCAAATGACCTCTCGTATGTTAAAATACGGCAAGCCGTTTAGTCTGTAGAGCGTGCAAGAAAAAAAATCAACGATTTCATTTTAGCGCCAAAAGTCAGCCATTTTAATTTATTAGAAATTCTAATGTACCTGGTGTCACTCACACAATCACGACGAATCAAATGACACCTCGCATGTTAAAATCCGTCAAGCTATTCAGGCTGCAGGACGTGACAAAGAAATATACATACATACATACATACATACATTATCTCGAAAAGCATTACCCTCCTGTCTTCGGCAGTTCGGGTAAAAAAGGATAAAATAATTTAAAAACGCCCCCAACTTAAAAATTTAAAAACCCCCGACTTGAAAAATTCCTCCAAAAGGTTATAATAACGTTGTTGTGTGAGGGACATCTAACTTGTAAAGCACTCCTACATGTTAAAGGAACAATTCCAGGTCCCCCGACACGACAACGCTTTTATAACTTTTTGGAGGAGTTTTTCATGGCCGTTTTTAAATTTTATAGTCGGGGGCGTTTTTAAATTATTTTATCCTTTTTTCAATTTAACAGTCGTGGGTCTTTTCAAAATTTTTTATTTGGATTTTTTTTACACTAATTTAAATAAAATAAATAAATAAATAAATAAATGTTTATTTCAGGCAAAATAACACCCATAGTTTACATTACATGGTAACATGTCAAATTGATTGATTCAAATATAAAATTACATAAGTACTGATTAACTTAAAAATAAATTTAAGTCAGTAATCATCACATACGATATCATCATTATTATTCTAGTTATATTGGTAACCAGTTATATTGGTAGTATAGTCTCTAGTTATATTGGTAAATATAGACGGCATGTCGAAGATGCCTACTTAGTCTTATTTTACTTTCACATTTTTATCTATTAAACACACAATACATTTTTCGCCCCACTCGGCTAAAAACGTTCGACAACTACTGTTTTCTTTGTTTATGTTTTGTTTCACAGCCAACAAAAACTGGTCTGCTTTTTTCAAATGACATTTAATGTTAAATATTCATCAATACATCAATACATATAATAAAATCGTAACAGGTCGCTGTCTGTACATGGAAGATAAATAAGAAAAATATCATAGGGGGCTTTATGAACGCAATAGAACCCATAACAATGATTTTTAGAATTTTTGTCTGTTTGTCTGTATGAAGATCTCATGCCCTATTTCCTTCGGTACGAAAGCTTGCAAGATCTCGATATCTGTTTGTCTGTACGGTTGTGCGCGCTAATCTCAGTAACCGCTTAACCGATTGCGATGCGGTTTTTTTATTGTATTGAGGTTTGCTCCACTTAACATTTAGCGTTTATTTCATGTCAATCGGTTTATAAATAAAAAAGTTATAACACTTTTAAGAATCAGATATTTTCAAAATTTTAATTGTTGGGGTTTCTTTGAATGTGAGTGTAAATGTAAACTGGCATGTTGGCTTAATCATAAAAGAGCTTAATGATTAAGCAAACAGGGCAGTTCCACACGCTGCTTGATCTTGATGAGTCTGATGAAGAAATACCTCTCCTTTCATACACCTTATGTGACGTAAACGAAGTTGCGGGTTCACCTAGTAATTAATATGTTCATCGACTTTTGTCATTGACTAATTACAAATACAGCATTCTACCTTAAAAGCATACCTATGTGTTGTTTTAGATACCAAGTGCGGCCATGGCGCTCCTCGGTTCCAGCTTAGACTGGCAGTATAAAACTATACCGAACAACGTTTCTTGCCTCTCATCAGTCGGCAAGCAGTGTCGCTTCAGTCGCGGCAAGTGTCTTGGTGGTTCTACTTCCATCAACTACATGATCCACACGCGCGGCAACAGGATAGATTATGACAGTATAACTGTTCCTGGCTGGAGCTATGAAGATCTCATGCCCTATTTCCTTCGGTACGAAAGCTTGCAAGATCTCGATAAATTTCCAAAATCCTCCCGCCCTTACCATAACACGACTGGACCCATGCGGACCGGTTTCTTTAGTAACTCCGAGAACCCGTGGCAATACCGGCTAATTAGAGGATTTCGATCTTTACACTTTCCGTTTAACCCAGACGTGAACGCGGAGTCACAAATTGGCGTCACTCAGATAGTAGGATTTGTGTACAGAGGAGAGAGAGTGAGTACAGCACGAGGATATCTAGCAAGAGATGACGTCAAGAGGACACTCACGGTGGCTAAAAACACCGTGTGTACTGGAGTAATAATCAACAAAAATAACATTGCCAGGGGTGTCACTGCCATTCAAGGTTTCAGAAATTTACACCTTTACGCTCGGAAAGAGGTCATATTGAGTGCAGGAGCAATTGGTACTCCACAGATATTAATGCTTTCAGGTATTGGACCAGCCAACCATTTGAGAAATATGGGCATACCAGTAAAAGTAGACAGCCCTGTTGGGACTGGTTTGATAGACCATGTTTTCCCTTTGCTCTTTTTGCAAGTTCCACAAAAGTGGGGGCTTTTCGGTGAAATAGAAATTCTGACATCAAAAGTACCGCAGCTAATTGAACTTTTAGTAGCAAGTAAAGGTCCACTGACATCGAATGGTCTCACTGACGTCTCCGCGTTTGTTAACACTCACTGCTACGATTTCGGGCAAAGAAAATTACTCAATGAAAGTTCAAATGGCAGTGATTGTAATGTACCAAACTTACAATTTGTTATAGCATACGCAGAAAGACTTATAGTGCCCCTTGTGACAGAACTATTTAAGCAAACAACAAATTTGAATGATGAAATAATCGAACAAGTGGTAGAGGTGAATAAGGACTATGGGTACATTATAATGTCACCTGTTCTCTTAGCACCACGGTCCGTGGGCTATGTGCAATTGGCTAGTAGGGATCCATTACAGCATCCTGCTATATTCCCGAACTACTTAGGAGACAGCCGAGATGTGGATGAGATTCTACTCTCCATTGGTATCGTTGAACAACTCCTAGAGACAAGTACTTTCGCTCAATATAATGTTTCATTATTACACTGGGAATTGCCAGATTGTCCTCGTTATGAGGTAGATAAACTAAATTACTGGCGGTGCTATACGCGCCACCTGACATTTGCGGTATACCCCGCAGCGGGCACAGCCGCTTTAGGCAAAGTCCTGGATTCTCGGCTGAGAGTGCGCGGCGTTCAACGTCTTCGTGTTGCTGACCTTAGCGCGCTGCCCAGGCCACCGCATGGTAATCCCTCAGCTGTGACCATTGCTATCGGAGAAAGAGTTGTTGATTTCCTTCTTGGCAACAATAAATGATACATTAGTATCTTGTAGTTTAACAGGAGTATCCAAAACATGGAGCAAATTAGAGACGGGGTATTGAAACTAGGTTTCCCTATGCAACAATGCCTGACCTGGCGCGGGGGAGAGGGTGCGGTGAGGAGGGGTTAGTATCCGCCCGCTTTAGTGGTGCCCTTCTTGTGGTCAGTGTCTAACTTGCTTAGCCAACATCTACGTTACTACGCTGACAAGTTTCACCCACTAAAACAGAAAAATACGCATAATTATAATTACTAAGACACCAAATTTGATGTAGATTAGTATCAGAACCGCTAACTCAGTAATTTTTACATGATAAATTACAACACTTCTCGCTCATTTTATAGTTTTCCTTTTACTTCAGCGATAATGCGAGTTTCATCAAATCTATGCGTTGAACTAACCACGGCGAACGCCGACGGCTATCTGACTTAAGCCACTGTGATGACGTCAGGACCTGGCTTGAATGTCACAGTGCTCGGTTGCTTAGGCCCTCTCCTCTCTTATATTTGCTCCATGATCCGATTCTCTACAATGCTCCAACATTATGATAAATTTCTAATATCAGGAGACGAGGATTAGAGATATGAAAACAGTGATTTTACAACTTGTCTGTGAGACTGTGACACTTTTGCCGTATGTCAATTTACGCGATGGCGCAATACGTCTTTAACGTCGCAATCATTTACCCCTAGTCCATTCATTAATTTTGTTGGACCCAGTCATCGCCTTCGCTTTGATTGGAGTATATCAATCAAGCCAGTCTAAGGCAGTCCACTGCCGGCCGTAGGCCTTTCCCAATTTATGCTACACACAGACCTGCACCATCCGCATCCCTGCCTGCCACTGTTTCCAGGTCGTTGGTCTATCTGGCGGGTGGGTGTCCTAACCCACGATTACCAAGTCGCAATCTCAGTACAGGTGTGGCCAGCCCATTGTTGACCACTCTCGCTCTCTTATGGATAACATCGTTCCGGATTTTATCCCCCAGAGAAATCCCGAGTATAGCGCTCTTCGTGGCTCGTATCGCAACTTTTACGGGCATGGACTATCTCTATCGTAAGTCATCATCTCGGCACTTTCAGTGATAACTGGTAGAGCGCACTGTTTTTAGATCTTTGTCTTCAGACATTACGGAATTGGCGAATCAAAAACCCGACTCAATTTTCTGAATGCAGTTCAGCCTAAGCGGATCCTACTGTATAGTTTGAATGTAGTGAACGGCACTGAAGCCTTTTCGAGACCCGGTTTGTTCTTTTGACTGAAATACGAGTCGAGTTACTTAGTTATTTTCTTTTTATTTTTATACTAGCCGATGATCGCGGTCTCTCCGCGTGGTTGGCGGTCATCGCGCGACCAAACGAATAATGATCGAACGAAAATCCATCATTGATTATTATATTCTATCTCTGATATTTGTCAATCATTTGTGATGAAACAAACGTTAGATTTTAAGTCTGACCAAGATTGTTCTAATAAAAGAAAACTGCCTCAAACCGGTTCAGCAATTTTTGCGTCCACTGCGAACAAAAAGACTAAAATTCCAAATAAAAAAAACAATCGTTTCGTTAATAGTTTAACTTAACCAAATCATTTTTTTTTTCATTTCTCAATTGTGCAGACACAATAACTTTACGATTTAATAATAGTTTTTTAAAATAAATAAATATGTAAATCGTTACGTTGAAGTCAGTCTCGTTCCTTGTGACCTTGTCGGGTCTTCGCCCAGTTCACTTTCTGTGGGGCATTGTTGCATCTGTTTCGGTGCTATTTGTATTTCCTGATTTCAAAAACAAACTAGCTGAAAATTAACTGTTGAGTAAACACAACATCATGCTAATGCCCGCCTGTGACTTCCAGTTGACGTATGGCTAAGCGAGACTGCTGTAGCACCTCTCCTAATTAAATAATCCTTTCTGAGCAAAGCGTGTAGCAACCACGAAACCATCCCACTTCCGGGTGTACTGGATTTACATCATACGACTTATTTTTTTCATTCGTATTCTGTCTTTCTTGACAGTGTATAATCAGCTCAGTAGAGAACGAACAACGCAGTAATGACAACATACTAAACTTACGCATACTCCTAGTTCAACTATAGCATACTGTGGGGTAACAGTGTGGATGATGACAAATTCTTTATCATAAAAAAGAAATGCATTAGGATCATGTTGATAGAATGAATAGTACCGCCCCACTAAGCAACACTTTAAATGTCTCTAAGTTCTCATATAGACTAGCATGTACATACTGGAAGTTAAGAAATTTGTCGTTCACATCAGAAAACATTCGTCTCTGTTCTCATTGGCGACTGAGTAACGGCCATCACAAAACAACTTAATCTGCGTTTTTAAATATGACCTGGCTGTACCACGCTCCGCATTGATGAAATTCTATTAGGGACCCTATACCATGTGCGTTAAAGTATGTAATAAAGTTACAGATAGTATTACGGAAATAGAAAGTGAAAATAGGTTTGAGAAATCTCTGTGCAAAGGCTCCCATTGTAAAATAATGTTAAATTATTATAGCATAGATGAATACCTACCTAAATGATAAGTAAATTAATATGTAATTTATAATATTTATAAAATACATATTTTATATTCCCGAATTTAAATATTTCGATGTTCGAAATTCCGAATAATTAACTATGTAATAAAACTGCGACTATTCAAAAGCACGATATTTATTTTGCCGAAAGCCATTAATACGAATTTTTATATTTCCTAATTTGTGGTATCAAACCGAAAATTCATTGTTCGTCGTATTATCACTATTTATATAGTGTACCCAAATTTTATAGACTTATAAATATTTTTAAAGTCAGATTAATAATTTTAAGTGGAATGTGATATTAGTAATAGAATGATGTGATATAGGAAAGTACCTACTTATAATAAAATAAAATAATTTACAGAAATTGTATTTTCTATATTGATTGCCTGAATTATTATGTATTTTGTAGACCTCAATATCACATCATTGAGGTCCTTAGGTCGGGAGGAGGTAGGTCGGGAGGAGGTAGGTCGGTAGGAGGTCGAGTGGAGGTTGATAGATTAGTTATTTGAATGGATTGTGACGATAATAAAACAATGTGGCAAAATGTACCTACAATTTATTTATGTAATTGAACAATTGGCAGCAATTATTATTTATGGTAGGTATGTATACTGCCGTCATGAGAGAAAAAAGGCCCTAAGTACATAACCGTTGATTCCGAGATAATTGAAATTTTATCTAAAATGGTAGCCCGCGATTTATTGAATGGTTTTAGTAAATAATTCTTATTTTATTACACGTAAAAAAATACAGGCTTCATTTTGAATAAAAAGTTAGGTAAATTTAAGTATGTGTATTTTTTTTATTTAACATTTTCCTTTTTATCTAAGCAAAATAATACTAAAAAATTGTGAAACACTTATCTTAAAGGGATTAACTGACGGATATCAGGTAAAACGACTTTCAAGTGCTAAACCCTGGCCACATGGGAGAAGACAAGTGAGTACTAGGCCTATTATAGATACAGCTAACAACTGAGCGTCCCCGATAAAAATTCCAACCTTCCGGCCCCCTCACGTATCTACCAAAACAGTAAGAATGAAAATTAAATTAATTTGACCTAAGTTACTAGGTAATAAATTTTAAAGGGTTTTTTATTAATAAAATTCTTAATTACTATTTTAAAATGTAGGTTTTAGCCTTTTGTAGATATTTTATAATAGTTGTAAATAAATTAAGCGCTCGTGGCCCCGCGGACTCAGTGTTCTGTTAACGATCACTGCAGTAAGCAACTTTCACTATGGCCGGTCCATGGATGGGTTACCATCCATGTGACCACTTTGTGGCACTTAGCTAAACGTTTCCGTGCTTCGGAAGACACGTTATGTCGTTTGTCCTGCCAGTAAAATGGCAGTCGTTAAGCCTAGTTGAATATAACCTGCTCCTATCCATTTAAACACGGCAATACGGCTCACCACCTATTACGTGGGACAAATTATACATAGGTGAAATGTGGGCATATAATATGCCTCTGCCTACCTCTTCGAGGATAAAGGCGTGACCATATGTATGTATGTAAATAAATTATAATATAGGTCAGTTGTAAATAATATATAGATGCTACATCTACCTTTTTTATTGTAATAACATATCTAATTAAATGCATAATGATTAAAGTAAAGGTAATTGTAATATTAATGTTATGTTTAATTGCTGTGCCCGAAAAGGATCCGTAATTTTTAAGTATTGGCCTTAACCGTATAAATAATACTATGAATGATTGACGCGCTCGTGACCCCGCGGACTCAGTGTTCTGTAAACGATCACGCAGTAAGTAACTTTCAGTATGGCCGGTCCTTAGATGGGTGACCATCCATGTGACCACTTTGTGGTACTTAGCTAAACGTTTCCGTGCTTCGGAAGACACGTTATGTCGTTTGTCCTGCCAGTAAAATGGCAGTCGTTAAGCCTAGTTGAATATAACCTGCTCCTATCCATTTAAACACGGCAATACGGCTCACCACCTATTACGTGGGACAAATTATACATAGGTGAAATGTGGGCATATAATATGCCTCTGCCTACCTCTTCGAGGATAAAGGCGTGACCATATGTATGTATGTAAATAAATTATAATATAGGTCAGTTGTAAATAATATATAGATGCTACATCTACCTTTTTTATTGTAATAACATATCTAATTAAATGCATATTGATTAAAGTAAAGGTAATTGTAATATTAATGTTATGTTTAATTGCTGTGCCCGAAAAGGATCCGTAATTTTTAAGTATTGGCCTTAACCGTATAAATAATACTATGAATGATTGACGCGCTCGTGACCCCGCGGACTCAGTGTTCTGTAAACGATCACGCAGTAAGTAACTTTCAGTATGGCCGGTCCTTAGATGGGTGACCATCCATGTGACCACTTTGTGGCACTTAGCTAAACGTTTCCGTGCTTCGGAAGACACGTTATGTCGTTTGTCCTGCCAGTAAAATGGCAGTCGTTAAGCCTAGTTGAATATAACCTGCGCCTATCCATTTCAACACGGTAATACGGCTCACCACCTATTACGTGGGGCCAATTCTAAAAAGATGAAAATGGGATCCTATTCATGAGACTTCGTCGTTCGTCTGTCTTTCTGTCCGTCCGCAACGAGGCTGTATCTCAGGAGCCGTGATAGCCAGAAAGCTGAAATTTTGTATTTCTGTTACCGCTATAACACCAAATACTAAAATCAGACGGGGCTATCGGGCTTCCATGCAACAAACGTGATTTTTTGCGGTTTTTTTGGTACAGAACGCTCCGTGTGCGAGCACTTGACTGGTTTTTTATACAAATAGTTGGCACATAAGGTCACTGTCCACCCGATGGAAAATGGTGGACAATGTTGGGTTTGGAACCCTAAAAATAAGTATTGTGAAGGTTGCGGGAGGGGGATTGCTTACCTGTATTATAATCCTACTTAGTACTTAGTAGAAGTCGCCTGCTGTTCTGTGCTGTTTGATCTCGGCCGAACCCAGATCTCGTCCAACACGTCGGCAATAGGACCTGTCGTCGTCACCCGACGCCTCCACCACACTCGTCAACGAACCCGATCGCATACATGACGCTGACAACTATGTCAGCGTCACCAAGTCGACGCGTCCGTCCGGAAGCGTTGGATCAGCTAGGATCCCATTACTGGCGCTAGCCAGTATACTAGCTAGCAACGCTTCATTATTCTAACATTGTGAACCAGCAACGAACAAACACTACTCCACATAATATAGGTATATACGTAAGTCATGTCATTATCCCCGAAGGGGTAGCCAGAGGCACCTTATGCCATTTGTTTTTATCCATCGTAATAGTTGGTCAGCCTATTGCCGTATTGAAATGGACAGGCGCAAGTTGTGGTCACCAGCTATTGAAAATTTCAAGTCGCTGTTAAGGCCTTTAACTCGGCTTAACTGCCCTGTTATTGGCAACTGTAACCAACGACTTAGCGGGCTAAGCCAATGAAAATCACACATAATAGTTATTGCGTTTGTAATAAAAGATCGTCAATGTTTTATCTGGTGTTTAATCACACAGTAGTTAGTTTCATACATTAGCTACTTATAATGAGTATAAATTTGACTTCAAGACAGCAAGTGACACGTCCGCGGCGGAACACCACTTACAAGATACGTACATTCCATTACATTCCATTGTTAGAGATGTTGTCTACATACTACATACATACGTATAGTCATGCTTTTATCCCCGAAGGGGTAGGCAGAGGCATAGTACCGCCCACATTTCACCTTATAGTTTTATGCCCCACGTAGTAGGTGGTGAGCCTATTGCCGAGTTAAAATGGACAGGCGCAGTTCATGACGACCCGCAGTTGATTTTTTTAAGCCGGACATAAGGCCTTCAACTTGGTTTAACGACTTACTGACTACCGGTTTTATTTCGAGATTTAAATATTTAAGTAATTTATCGTTTTGCGAAAGAGTTCCCTAAATCGCCTCTTGCGACACCCTCGGGATGAATTGGGGTGGCGACTTTTTGTACTCTTTCTCGTTGCCACACGGGGCCCCGTCGCCACACTGGGGACCTATTTGCTAAGAGAGATAACTGCCAGTCTTCGGGTTACCGCGCAACTCTACTATGTTAAAACTAAGAGAGATAACTGCCAGTCTTCGGGTTACCGCGCAACTCTACTATGTTAAAACTAAGAGAGATAACTGCCAGTCTTCGGGTTACCGCGCAACTCTACTATGTTAAAACTAAGAGAGATAACTGCCAGTCTTCGGGTTACCGCGCAACTCTACTATGTTAAAACTAAGAGAGATAACTGCCAGTCTTCGGGTTACCGCGCAACTCTACTATGTTAAAACTAAGAGAGATAACTGCCAGTCTTCGGGTTACCGCGCAACTCTACTATGTTAAAACTAAGAGAGATAACTGCCAGTCTTCGGGTTACCGCGCAACTCTACTATGTTAAAATTAGGTTGATAATTTTGACAGCTCACGCCCATGTAGTATCGGATTTGTTTATGTCAAGTATAGGTACTTCAAAAAATTATCGTAGCACATAGACGAGTAGGTACCGCCCACTTATCGTAGTGAAGCGTCTTCCAACAATACCGCAGAATCGATCATAGACAAATAATTCGAATAAATCGAAATTAAGTATATTCATTTAAATGCTAGTAAAGTAGTGTCCGACCGAAACTGGTTTTCCAGCCGAAACCGAAACCGAAACCGAACTTTCGGCCCCAGGGTCAGTTTCGGCCGAAACCGAAACCGAAACCGAAACTCACGTGATTATATTGTAAAAAAAAAACAGCCAAGTGCGAGTCGGATTCCCGCACAGAGGGTTCCGTTACAAAAATTTGCCACACAAATTACGTTTGTAGGTATTTCTTGCTATAGCGGCAACAGAACAAGGTGAGGTGTTGGTGGCAGTCTCTCTTGACATCGCCAACGATTTCAACACCTTGCCCTGCAGCTGCGTTTAGGGAGGCGCTTATTTACCAAAGAATGCCTCCATACCTCCGTCGAATTGTCGGGGCCTATGTTTCCGAGAGGGCCATAACTTACCCGAGCTTGCAACCATAGCGAGCGGTCTTAGGACCGTTTCTGTGGAACGTGTTACGTGCGTAACGTGTTACGACGACACCCTCATTACAGCGCGAGGAGCAACGCACCGAGACGCAGCCATAAAGGCCACCTGCGGGATCTAGCTTACCTATAGCGGGCGTCAGCATCGGCATCGAGCTAGCGATGACGTATCTGGGGCTCGTACTCGATAGCCGGTGGAACTTCGGATACCACTTCCGAAGTTTGGTCCCATAGGAGGGGGGCATCAGCCGCACTCTCGCGATTGTTGTCCAATATCAGGAGACTCAACGCTCCCTGCAGGAGACTGTACCTTGGGATCGTTCGGAGCATGGCCCTATACGGGGCTCCCGTATGGGCGGAGATCCTGATGGCCAGCAATGCGGCTAGATTGCTTAGCCCGCAGAAGGCGATGGCTGTCAGGGTGATAAGGGCATACCGCACGATCTCAGTTGAGGCGGCATGTCTTCTAGCCGGGACCCCTCTATGGGACCTGGCAGCGAAGGCCCTTGCGTCATTATTTAAATGGCACAAGGAGGCGCTGGAGTGGGGCCATAGGCTTTTCCCTGTCCCAGCAGGACATGCTCGTGAAAGAGACGGCGGGGAGGAAACGGGAGAAAACCATTCCACAGTCTGAGGACGGTGACTGGGCTGGTTACCGTCCTTACAGAAGCAGGCCTCAGACGATTAGCCGGAACCCCCCCATGGGACTTGAAAGCGAGAGCCCTTGCGTTACTGTTCAGATGGCGCAAGGAGGCGCTGGAGAGGGGCCAAAGGCTTGCGTCTCGAGACATCGAGGCCCAGCGGTCCCTGCTCCACCAAGAAACCGTGGAGGCATGGAAGGTGCGACTTAAGCAACCAAAGGGGGGATTCGCCGCAATCGCGGCCGTCAGACCGGTCATGGACGAGTGGCTGGAGAGAAGTCACGGTGCTCTCTCCTTCCGGTTGTCACAGATACTTACCGGGCACGGTAGCTTCGGTAAGTATCTGTGGCGAAGACACCGGGAAACCACGGCTGAGTGTCAGCACTGCGAGGACCGCAGCGATGACCGCAGCGATGACACAGCGCTCCATACACTAGTGGAGTGCACGGCGTGGGCCCAACAGCGCCAGGTCATCGTAGTGGGTCTGGACGTTGACACTCTCTGGCTCGAGACAATGGTGCGAGCCATGATTTCCAGCGGGAGTAAGTGGGACTGTGCCGCCTCTTTCTGCGACCGGGTCATGCTCGTGATGGAGGCGGCTGGGCGGGTATGGGAGAAAACTCTCCCACCCGAGTTCCGCAGTCGGCGCCTTGGGGGCCACCGACGTGTCTTCTATCGGCCTTCATGACCGGGGGTCTGAGGACGGTGAGAGGGTTGCTCAACGTCCTTACAGAAGCAGGCCCATGACGGCAACGCAGCGTGCCGTGAGAAACTCACGCACTCCTCCCCCCCTTAGAAGCGGGATCACACCCGAATCCCCCAAAGACGCGGGATAGCACCCGAAACACCCCCTGGGCGAGGCCGCAGTGGCGGCTGTAGGTCTGTTTGGAGTCCAGGGACATCCTTCCGAGGGCTTACCCGGGGCTCCCAACCATAGACTGTTGGGCGTAACGTGAGGTTTTTTAGTCGGTAGGAGTCCGGCATAACATCCATGAGGATTTTCCCTCACGTAAACAAAAAACTACCGACTAAAACCACACGGTGCTCTGCTACTAGCTCTTGGCTGGTTTTGGTTACATTCTAGAAGTATATTACCAAAACTGGACAACAGTGAGCCAGACTAGCGCACCTAGGGTTCCGTACGAGACAAGCAGCAAAAATCACGTATGTTGTATGGGAAGCCCCCTTTAATATTATTAATTTGTCTATTTTAATTATTTGTTGTCATAGCGGTAACAGAAATAAATCATCTGTACAAATTTTACCTGTCAAGGTGCATGAGATACAGCCTGCTGACAGACAGACAGACTACTAATGAAGTCAACGGAATCGACAACAAAGGGGTAGGGTTATGTAATGTCCGCGATCACCTTTTTAGGATTCTGTATAAATATGATTATTATAACTATTGATTGGAAGTCGTTGGTAAATCTTCGGTTAGTAACACATATTAACTGGTTGGGCTGACCCCAACCACGTCACAAGCAGAGCCAGGCACCCAGAATTCACGAACACGTGAGTTTCGGCCTGGCCGAAAGTTTCGTCCCATTTTGGCCGAAACCGAAACTGCGGCCGAAACTCGATTTTTTGGCCGAAACTGGCCGAAACCGAAACCGAAACCGAAACTTCGGTCGGTCACTATAGTAAAGTTAATAAGTAGGTATCAAAAATATTTATTTGTAATATGATTAGCTAAGTATAATACAAACAATAATAACGCAATTATATTTACCTAATTACCTAAAATAATAAAAATGGTGTTTTTGTAACTATCGATTTAAAATTTTACGCAATCAATAATCGAATAATTCATTAACGATTGGACACCATGGGGTGCCCTACTAAGAGCTGTCAAAATTATCATCCTAATTTTAACAGAGTGATGTCTTTTGTGTGACAGGATTTCTTCGAAATCTTTCCCTTAGAGGCCGCATCACGGACAATAATATCAATATCAATCAATACACATAATAAAATCGTAACAGGTCGCTGTCTGTACATGGAAGATAAATAAGAAAAAATATTATAGGGGGGCTTTATGAACGCAATAGAACCCAAAACAATGATTTTTAGAATTTTTGTCTGTTTGTCTGTATGTCTGTATGTCTGTATATCTGTTTGTCTGTACGGTTGTGCACGCTAATCTCAGTAACCGCTCAACCGATTGCAATGCGGTTTTTTTTATTGTGTTGAGGTTTGCTCCAGTTAACATTTAGCGTTTGTTTTATGTAAATCGGTTTAGAAATAAAAGAGTTATAACACTTTTAAGAATCAGATATTTTCAAATTTTAATTGTAGGGGTTTCTTTGAATGTGAGTGAACCTAAACTGGCGTGTTGGCTTAATCATAAAAGAGCTTAATGATTAAGACTATTTTTAAACAATTCAGTTCGCGCCGAAGGCGTGGACTGAATTGTTTTAAACTAGACTTAATCATTAAGCTCTTTTATGATTAAGCAAACAGGGCAGTTTCAGACGCTGCTTGATGACTCTGATGAAGAAATACCTTTCCTTTCATACACCTTATGTGACGTAAACGAAGTTGCGGGCTCAGCTAGTTGATCAATATAGATGATAGTTCAATAAATTGACCGTGTTAGGGGTAATATTCTTACAGTAGCATCACAATACATTTTTAAAAATCTTATGCATGTACAAAGAAATTTACATAATTTCGCTAAAAGTGATAGACATAATGTCAACACTAGAAATAAAAATAACCTTGCTGTTTATCATAGCAGATTGCATACGCTTCCTAAATAAATTCAAAAAGTTTGTTAAAGGTAAATTATACTGCAAGGGCTACTATACACTTGGTGATTATTTGATGGATAAGGAAGCCTGGAAATGACCTGCTCTGCTGGATTCTCAAAAACTGTTAAGATGCATAGTTTTTAGATTCATTAATACATATTGTAAATAGAGTATTTAAAAGAATAACTCGCTGAGTTTCTTGCCAGTTCTTCTCAGGTGGGTCGCGTTGTGAACTAGTGGTAACTATTTGGTTTATATAAGTGACGTTTACAAGTGCATCTGTATAGGTATACCTAAGTAAATAAATGAAATTCTAATTGAATTGAGGGTTTTACAATCATTACTTAAACAAAAGTTTGACGGAGCTTCAATTTTATTGATCAATATTTTTTTCTTGCACTGTGTAGGCTTAAATATTGATCAATATCTTTCAGATATGCGGTATTTGGATATCGAAATATCGAATTTGGAATTCCTTCTTCGTCAAAGATTATACTCGGACGGCAATAAAAATATTGATGCAAAGTTATTGAGTCAAAATTATTGAAGGTGTGTATTCAAAATATAGTTATTGATAATATTGAACAATAAAAAGATTAATAATTAGTATTGTGGGTGTATACCTCTTACTGACCCTTTTCGTACGAACACTACGTGGACGGCCAGATATTTTTCTCTCACAAACAAAGGGAGGTCTCATTGTACAGCTAATAATAGCCCTGTACACAAACATTTTACTAATACCAAGCTTATGGAGAGTTTTCAAAATTGCATTTGCCTCCATACCTACTTAAACGATAAGAAACTACAAACCAGTCGTTGACGGATGGCTGAGTGCCCTAAACTATGAGGAGCTGGAACATGTGGTCCGAAATGCATAAGATTTAATAGTCACAAACACACACACAACACACACACACACACACACACACACACACACACACACACACACACACACACACACACACACACAACACACAAATCCACATTTAATTCTGAATTTTTCAAAAGGGATTGGATGGATAAGTCCGAAACTATAAAGAATAGCGAAAAATGCACAAAGGAGTCACGAGCCCGATTTTGATAAAACTTAAAACCTCATCATTAAATTTTTGAAAAACCAATAATCCTAGCCGGGAATCGAACCCATTGATTTTGAAAAAAAAACACACCTATATTATTACACCTTACGATAGTGTTACTATTAAGGACTTTATTCTGGGAAGTAATGACATACGGCAAACTAAAGGAAAGTGCTCATCTTTAACTAAATACAATTTATTTTTCTTATGTTAACTGATTAATTGTTCTTTTTTTTCAAAACATAGCTGGATTCGAGACCTAAAGGATCGTACTGCATTCAAAATTATTGATTCCGTTTAGAATATTCTCCAAAGAATCATTCTGAGCATGATTTAAAACATGGAATAGTTACGAATTTACGATCTATTCTGGGATTTTGAACGAAAGAAATTTTGATACAATTATGAAGCGCTCGTGGCCCCGCGGCCTCAGTGTTCTGTAATCGATAACTGCAGTAAGCAACATTTACTATGGCCGGACATGGATGGGTGACCACCACGTGGACCACTTTGTGACATTTATTTACGAGCGTTTCCGTGCTTCGGAAGGCACGTTAAGCAGTTGGTCCCGGTTGTCAGTAAAATGACAGTCGTTAAGCCAAGTTGAAGGCCTTACGGGCGGCTTGAAAAATTTCAACTGTGGGTCGTCACAACCTGCGCCCGGGTCGGCAGCGCGTGTGTAGCGCCTCTGGTGTTGCAAACGTCTATAGGCTACGGTTACCAACCTTCCGGTGGGCCGTAAGCTTGTCTACCACCTAAGTAGTATAAAAAAAATACAAAATTTAGGTACATGAAATATGAATTCTATTAAAATTTCAAACTTTCCTTAAATATGCCGTATCATTACTTCGCAGAATTTGATCCTTATCAGTGATACTATCGTATGGTGTAATATAAAAGGGTGTTTTTTTTTTCAAAATCAATGGGTTCGATTCCCAGCTAGGATTATTGGTTTTTCAAAAATCTAATGATGAGGTTTTAAGTTTTATCAAAATCGGGCTCGTGACTTCTTTGAGCATTTTTAGCTATTCCTTATAGTTTCGGATTTGGCCATCCAAGCCCTTTTCAAAAATTCACCCTGTATAAATATAATAAACCTGACCGGTTTCGCCACTCGGCATCATCAGAGGTTCACTACATGAGAGATGATAAGTCACCTCATGATGGATGGACACGGCACTGCTATGAAGAACGACGAAGACGCGCACCTCTTCTTTTTTTTCAAATCGCTTACAGTGCAAGATTGCAATCTTCCTAATTCTTTCCGTCAACATACACACTTATATATTATATCCCCCTAGTATCAGTAGTCCGATTAAATAGTCCGATGATCGAACTACTGACACTTTTTCGGCTCAGTAGTCCGATGATGCTGATTATAAATCATTGGACTACTGAGTCTTTAGTCCGATTCGACATTCCGAAATAAGAAATGTATGCAGTAGTATTAACATTTGTTTTGCATATTAATTTTTTCCAACCAGGGGTATTTATCGATGACTACTAACATGGTAAATATTAATAAAATAAATATTGTTGGATATTCTCTGACACGATGAAACGCATCTAACCCAAATTTAACTAATATAAGCATGTGCTATGGGATAAAGACAACTGATACACATACTTGTATATTTGTAAATACTATAGCATATAAATATATAGATTACTAGCTGTTCCCCGCGGCTTCGTCCGCGTAGAAGTCGTTATCGCGTAAAATCCTTTTGCGTAGTCAGTTAAAAGGTAGCCTATTTCCTTCCCTTGGACTCAGTCAAACTATCTCTTTACCAAATTTTATCAAAATCGGTTCGGCGGTTAAGGTGTGATAACGTAACAGACAGAGTTACTTTTGCACTATTAATATTAATAGGGATCATCAACCAACTCAGCCTATAGCAGTTGTAGGGACCGCGGCACTAGTCCGCCATCTTGTAGCTAGTCGCATTTGGGTTGCACTAGCGAATAGACGTGTGTGACAATAAACGTACTTAGACATCTCTAATCGTTTGACTTAGCACCTCGTTAGTGTGTCCCCTAAACTGGTGACCCGCGACTCACGAACACGCAACAAATAAAATTAGGAGTGCTGAACAATTTAGTCGTGAAAAATAAAAGTAACTGTGATATAGTGAAAATGAACACGCAACAAATTACGCCCGCCAGCATCACGCCCGCCTACGCAGCGAAAAACGAGGACGGCTTAGCTACCATTTCCATAGCGGCACGAATCCCACAGTTCTGGACAGAATTACCCAGGCTGTGGTTTGCCCAATTCGAGGCGACGATAGCCCCTCAGAAGCAAGGCGAGGACTGCAAATTCCAGCTAGTGATTTCGAAACTCGGCCGGGACGCGCTCCAACAGGTGTCGGACATAGTTTACAACCCACCTGAAAACAACAAATACACAACCCTCAAGGCCAGACTACTTGAGGTATTCGAGGAATCCCCTGAACGACAGTTCCACAAATTGGTAAGCGAACTAGATTTGGGGTCACAAAAGCCGTCGCAGCTACTAAGGAAAATGAAAGAATTGGCTCGCAATTGCCAAGCTAGCGACGAAACGGTGCAAAATATATGGACCTCACGATTGCCCCCAAGCGTTCGGGCAGTACTTGCGGCCAGTCAGGATCAAAAGTTAGCAAACCTGGCACCCATAGCTGACAAAGTCATGGAGAGCATCCAGCATAGCCCCTTGACAACCGAGGCAGCGGCCGTGAGTACCACGCAATCTAGCTGCAATTCAGATATATGCTCACAGATGCAAAGTCTACTAACAGAGATAGCAGAATTACGCAAAGAAGTACGTAGTCGACCTAGAGACAAACCCTACGACAAAGGGTACAGGTCCAGAGACAACTCCAGCAGCAAGGATAGGCGTAACAGCAAGCAATGGATACCGCCACAACAAGGCACATTATGCTTCTCCCATTATCGTTTTGGACCAGCGGCAAAGAATTGTAAACAACCGTGCAAATGGAACCAGAACCAGGGAAACGAGTAACGGCGGGTTGCGAAGAGACACGCCAACCTGCGAACTATCGTCTCAGCGTACTAGACAGTAAGAATGCTTTACACTTTTTAATAGATACAGGAGCCAGTATCTCCGTTGTTCCTATCTCTAAAGTACATAGTAGTTATAGAAAAAACAAAGTTGATTATAAATTATGCGCCGCTAATGGCTCAAACATCCAAACATTTGGTGTTATTAATTTAGAATTAAATTTAAACCTAAGAAGAGCTTTTAAGTGGGACTTCATAATAGCGGATGTGAGTCAACCTATCATAGGTGCTGATTTCCTAAACCACTATAAATTAATTGTAGATGTAAGCTCTCAAAAATTGTTAGATAAGGTAACCAATCTTAAGGTTAATGGATATTTAGTAAACGGCATAGAATCTACACTAAGTACATTTGATACTAAAATTGATTGCTGTAACATTCTCTCTAAATATCCTAACATAACAAAACCATTTAATTTTAAGGCCAGTCCTAAACATAATGTGTACCATTATATAGAAACTACGGGCCCACCGGTCCACGCAAAAGCCCGGCCATTACCTGCTCACCTGTACAACAAGGTAAAACAGGAATTTAAGTGCATGCAGGAAGCCGGCATCTGCAGTCCCTCAAGCAGCGAGTGGGCAAGTCCCCTCCACGTCGTGCCCAAGAAAGACGGAAACATTCGTCCGTGCGGCGACTACAGGAGGCTAAATGCAATAACTAAGCCTGACAGGTACCCGATTCCTAGAATACAGGATTTCACGTTCGGCCTTGCAGGTAAGTCTATTTTTAGCAGAGTAGATGTAAATCGTGCCTTCCACAACATACCCATTCATCCTGACGATGTGGACAAAACAGCCATAATTACCCCATTCGGTTTATGGTCGTTCTCCAGGATGACCTTCGGACTCTGTGGGGCCCCACAGACGTATCAAAGGTTCATGGACAACGTGGTACTAAAAGGCATAGAGCAATTATCATATACTATAAATAATAAGTTAGAAACTTCTCAAATATTTTGTTACCTAGATGACGTAATCATAGCGAGCACATGCTCGGAAATTAATTATAAGCACTTAGAATTATTATTTCAGCGTTTTGACGAGTTCGGATTAACAATTAATCTAGCAAAATGCGAGTTTGGGCAGCCTAAAACCGAGTACCTAGGCTATGAGGTCACCGACAAGGGCATAAAACCTTTAGCCGACAAGGTCAAAGCCATTATGAACTTCCCACGTCCCAAAACTTTGGAGTAACTGCGGAGATTCATAGGGATGGTGAATTTTTATAGGTTACACATACCTCACGCCATCGAACAACAAAAGGAGCTCAATAAATACCTCGCTAAAGCTAAGAAAAAAGATAAGTCTGAGGTCCCATGGACCGACGTAGGGATTGCAGCCTTCGAAAAATGCAAGGAAAGTCTCAAGGACGCAGCAACCCTAGCATATCCACTACCAGACGCGCCCCTAAGCCTCATGACGGACGCATCGGACTCGTGCGTTGGAGCCGTTCTTCAACAATTTACAAATAATTCTTGGATACCATTAGGTTTTTATTCTAAACACTTATCATGTACCCAAGTAAAATATAGTACCTACGACAGGGAACTTTTAGCAATCTACTTGGCCGTGCAACACTTTAGAAATCACATAGAAGGTCGTCCTTTAACTATTTTTACTGACCATAAGCCGTTGACATTCGCATTCAGTAAAAATAATAGTGACAAAGAAATCCCTAGAAGAGTTAGACAGCTTTCGTATATAAGCGAATACTCGACAAACATACAACATATAACAGGGTGCAACAATGTTGTAGCCGACACGTTATCGCGAGTCGAAACAGTAGCCAGTCCTACGACGTTCGATTTCGCAGAAATAAGTGACGCGCAGGAACATGATACCTACATAGCAACTGTGTTGTCGGGACAAAGCGATAACAAGCTAAGTAATGTAACGCTAAAACGATGCGTAATACCGAACTCAAGTAAAACAATTTACTGTGAGGTATCTACTGCCAACATAAGGCCTTATTTACCCGAAAAATTTAGGAAACAGGCATTTGAGGCAATTCACAATATTAGCCATCCCGGAGTCCGACTATCGCGCCAGCTTGTCGCCCAAAAATATTTTTGGCCAAGCATTAACAAGGACGTAGGACAATGGGCAAAAACGTGCATTAACTGTCAGCGATCAAAGATATCGCGACATACTAGTTCAGAACTAGGCATTTTTCAACCAAGCGAACGTTTCGATCACGTTCACATAGACATAGTAGGACCTCTGCCTACTACCCAACAAGGGTATAGATATCTCATAACTATAATCGATAGGTTTACAAAATGGCCTGAAGCATTTCCGGTGTGTAACATTACAGCGGAAGTAGTCTCAAAAGTGATCTATGAAGGGTGGATCTGCCGCTTTGGCACCCCAAAAAAAATCACTACAGACCAGGGCCGTCAATTTGAAAGTGATTTATTTAAGCATTTAATGACTTTATTAGGCATTAAGAAAACTAGAACCACGCCATACCATCCGCAATGTAACGGCATGATAGAGCGATGGCATCGTAGCATGAAGGCATCCCTCATGGCAAGGTTAAACCATAGTGAGTGGTCAGAGGAGCTACATTCAGTTCTCTTAGGGCTTCGAGCAGCTATCCGCAGCGACACAGGTATCAGCGCAGCACAATTGGTGTATGGCCAAGGTATCCGCCTCCCGGGAGATTTCTATACAGACTCACCAGAGGTAAGCACCAACACGCATATTTACCTACAGCAACTACAGCGGGTGATCAAACAGCTACGGCCCACAACTAAGAGCCATTCGAATACAAGGTCAATATTCGTGCATCCTGACCTGGCCAAGTGCTCCCACGTATTCGTAAGAAACGATATGGTAAGCAGACCCCTCACGCCTCCGTACGAAGGGCCTTACAAAGTCGTTAGTAAGGACGATAAATGGTTTACAGTACAGTTACCTAACAGGCAAAGTCAAATCTCTATAGATAGATTAAAACCTGCATACTTAATGAATAGCACAGAACCCCCTGTGCCACCAGTCTTGCCAGCACCAACGCCGCCGGCGTCGGTTAGCACAAGCCAACCGGAAGATATCAATAACTCTTCCTCACAGAACACGGCGCCAGTTCCAAAGTTCTCCCGTGCTGGCAGACAAGTCAAACTTCCCGTCAGATTTAGGTAAGTTATAAAAAACACAATTCATACTTACTTACTCACCTACTCAACTATGTACACACCTCGGACATTTGATCCCCGTCAGCAACTCGCATCCGGTACCCAGTACAATGCGCAATGTTTTAATATACTACAAATTCGTAAGTAATGATAGGGTGACCATGAGTCAACACGCTCAAATCAGTACAATCTTAGTTACACAAGTAACAATGTTTGATAGACTCACATCCGACTATTCATGAACAATACTTACATTATGCATTATGTAACTGAAACATTGTACTAATTATTATACAAGTATGAAAGGGCCATGCGAGTAGCGATTTAAGAATGAAAGGGATATCCGGCGCCGTCATGGCGACGCTGCCGATCACTACGGTGTAGTTGAATTAATTATTGCAGAGCGGGCGTCATGGCGGTCACCATTAATTACATAGTATGAATAAGTATAGGTTAAGAAAAATGTCCCTACTTGTCCACGCAACGTGGACACTGTATTATTGTGCAATCATGTTGCATCAAGTATTTTAATTAATAACAATGATTATTAGCTATTATTTGTCAGTGTATACAAGCGCTACAGCCACATAATGGGCAAAAATCAAAGTAAATTGCAAGATGTTATTATCGCACAAAACGGAGCGAACTCTGCGACCACTAAAGAGATTGCCACAGAGCAAAGATTGGATTATTTAAATATGCTCTCAATCATAATCATTGTAAGTGTGGTACTATTATATTCATATATTTTATACCAGCATTATAAGAAACATACTCAGAAAGTATTTCAAAAACAATTGGACACTACCGCAGCAGCGTTAAGCCAAGCTGCAAACAGTACCAATCAACGCCAATTTATGCAACAAGTGTAATAGAAATAAGGAAATTGTTGTTCGGTATAAAGAAAACACTGTATGTATTATTATACAAATTTTCTTTTTTTCTTTCAAATGTACCACTAGATTAAGACTGTTAATTTTGTAACAATGTATAACCTTCTTTTTTTACCATTTTAAATGTATCAAAATTATTAAAAAAGGGGGGGATGAGTGTAGGGACCGCGGCACTAGTCCGCCATCTTGTAGCTAGTCGCATTTGGGTTGCACTAGCGAATAGACGTGTGTGACAATAAACGTACTTAGACATCTCTAATCGTTTGACTTAGCACCTCGTTAGTGTGTCCCCTAAACAGTCATAAGTTCAAGAATAGAAAGAAACAATGGTGGGTTCATCCTTATTTAGCAGATTGCTGTAAGAAAGGACAATTCGTTAACATATACGACGATCTAAGAAGATTTCCGGATAAGGTGTGAGGATGTCCGTGAGGTCCTTTCATGAGTTACTGACTTTGTGTGAAAATTATTTTTTAATACAGTTGCTCAAAAAGTGGCGTATTACAGGGACGTTTAGCGTTCGGGATGTGGGCTATTACACACTCGTGCTTTTTCTTCACCTTTCCCGCACTCGTGCGTTTTCTTTCCCAATTGTCAAAATAATGTATGTGATTCATGTAAATATTCCTAAAAAAAGATACTAACTTGTTTCAATGTCAGATTAAAAGTAATTTTAACTAAAATTTAAGCATAAATTAATATAAGAATCGGCCAAATTTAATTTATAAATATGAAAAAAGTTGGCTGTATGAAGATCACTGCCATAGTCTCTGCTTAGGAAGGTATATATTCTTTTACGGTTGGCGCCATTTTGGATATTCAGGTTTATTGTGTTTTTATTATTATATAAAATTGCGGAGTTTACGCGCGAAATCGGAGACATGCGGACTACTCCGTTGAAAATTTTCCAAAATTAGTGTGTTTCGAGTGTTTTATGAGTAAAAGTGGTGGATTTTTAAGCATAAAAGTTCGACAAAGTGCACAAGTGTTGGAAAGTGATAAAACGCAGTGAAACGTGACTCTTCCATTTCTCGACAAACTCCAGAGACACTTTTAGTAAAGTACCACCGCTTTACTAGAGAAGACTGACTTTGACTTAGGGCTGCACTTGACTTTGACCAGACTTAGAGGACGAGGACTGTGACTTGAAAAATGAAGATATAATAAATGTAAGACTAGGCTGTATGGCTCAAATTGCCTTTGCCTATCCGAAAATGGATAAATAAAACTACTACTACTACTACTATAAAATTGCTTAATTTTTTCGCAACTGTTTTAAAAATAGTTGTTCAACACAACGTGTGGGACTGTTATTTAAGCTCGTTCCGACTGTCTACCCTCGCCTTCGGCTCGGGTCAACACCTGTCGTAACTCGTTGTAATAACAGAAATCCCACACTTGTATTGAAAACTACTATGTTGAAACAAGACACAATATTAAGAAAATCAGTCAGTTCTGAAGAAAAGTTGTTTGTACCATTAAGGCTGGCGGCCGGACTGGCGGCCGAGTGAATGATGACACTGCATACAGACAGCGCCATAGACCAACGTGGTGGTGCGACCAGTAACATTCTGTGCGCGCGTCCTATACTATACTATGTTACTGGTCCAGCCCCGCCACGCTGGTCGCGCCACCACTAACTACTATGACGCTGTATGCAGTCTCACTCACTCGGCCGCCAGTCCGGTAGCAAGGCTTGTATGTTCGAAAGAGACTCATCTTGGGGTGAACTTTATACTAGAAAATATTCTTCGATTTGATCTGATAAAACTTTATTATTGTAATTTATTAGATACTCTTGCTTTTTCAACGTATCAAAACACGATTAGGAATACTTTGTTCGATCGTAATCGCTCTCGAAAAATGGAAAATATTGCAAAAGTCTTAACAAGTTATGTACTTTTTTAACCCCCGACGGAAACCCGAACGGGGTGTTATAAGTTTGACGTGTGTGTGGGTGTGTGTGTGTGTGTTTGTAAGTCTGTCTGTGGCATCATAGCTCCCAAATGGATGAACCGATTTTGATTGCGTTTCTTTTGTTTGAAAGATGGGTTAGGGGAGAGTGTTCTTAGCTATGTTATATAAAAATCGGTTAAGCTATTTCAAAGATATGAGGGGTGAAAGTGGTGATGAAGAATCAAATGTGTTCAAATATACCCGTGCTGGGTATCAAATGAAAGGTCATAACTTATACATCACGATTCCGCAAGTTTTGTGAAAATCGGTTTAGCCATTCGGGGTCGGAGTCGGGGGTATTTTAAATTTTTAATTTAATTTTTTATCTAAATAAATGAGTTTAATTCTCATAAAAACTTGTCATAAAATAGATATAGGTCTTAAGAACAATATTTTACGGCTAGATTTTTTCTTAAAACCACTCAGATTTTATAACAGTAATATAATGTACTAGCTGACCCGCGCAACTTCGTTTGCGTGATAAGTAAAGAACCGCTCGACAGATTTTGTGCAAACTTCACATAAACCATCTACTAAATAGTCCAAACAAAGCCTAAACATTTGGTTTGGATAGGTGAGCCCGTTCTTGAGTTATAAAATTACAACGAAAAGTGGCATTGATTTTTATATATATAGATTAGAATCGAATGAAATCCGGCAAAAGCGTACGCTACAATCGCTCGAATTGCCTTAGGATTTGTCAAGGTCGTACATTGCAGCCTTAATGTTACAAACAACTTTTCTTCAGAACTGACTGATTTTCTTAATATTGTGTCTTGTTTCAACAAATAATTTTCACACAAAGTCAGATAACTCATCAAAGGACCTCATGGACATCCTCACATAGCTGAAAACCTTATCCGGAAATCTTCTTAGATCATCGTATATGTTAACGCATTGTCCTTTTTTTCAGCGATCTGCTAAATAAGGATGAACTCACCACTGTTTCTTTCTTTTCTTGAACTTTTTTTTCCTACTCACATACAGCAGTAGTGCTATCTCTTCGACGTCCATTTTGATATTGTCTCAGTGCGGTGTCGCTAAGCGAAAAATCCTAAATCTATGGGTGTCGCTACTCTGGTGTCTGTTTGGTGTCTTGTTTGGTAGCTTTCGGACGCCACAGTTGCGCGACTGATTGCGCCGCCATGGAGTCCCAGTAAAATAAAGCCCTTATTGTTGCACTTTCTGTGTTAAGTGTATACAGTAGGTAAGAGTCTAGAAATATGTAGCAAATTTACAATGCACAAATAGTAATTTAGTCAAAAGATATCCGATGATATAATTATTTATTTGTTTATTTATTTATTTATGTATTTATGTTGAAAACGGAAAGTGATTTGAGTGAACAGGACGAATGAACGAGAGAGTAAACGATAGATATTAAAGACCGGGATTTGAGTGAACAGGACGAATGAACGAGAGAGTAAACGATAGATATTAAAGACCGGGATTTGAGTGAACAGGACGAATGAACGAGAGAGTAAACGATAGATATTAAAGACCGGGATTTGAGTGAACAGGACGAATGAACGAGAGAGTAAACGATAGATATTAAAGACCGGGATTCGGATACTGCTAATTATTGCAGTCGGTTTACGAAGACTTTTTTAAAGTCATTAAAAGTTACTATACACTAATATACCTACAATGTATAACGTATTTACAAGGGGTACATCGATAAAAAAAGGGCAATAGGAAATAAGATTATGCATAAAAAACTCTTCCACATCGCTGTCAACAACGTAAAAAAAAATTCAAAGATAAAATAATAATTCAAATATTCAATACAAAAATTCTGTCATTAAAAGTATTTTATATTTAAAAATGTTAAGTAAATCATTTGCCACAATCCCACATTTATTTATTTATTTATACAATAATACTTTTAATATTATTCACGAACTGTCTGGTGCATTTCCGTTGGAATATTTTTTTTTATATGTACTCCGTGAGTGAAAACGGTAGTAATTTTAGCGTGAATATTTGATAAAACTGATTAAACTCATAAATTGGAAAAATAAAAAGAATTATACCAAATACACCTAGCTTACGGAACCAATTAACTAAAGTGCTCATGTTAGTACTTGAACGAATAAAAATGATTATAATATTATTAACATCATCATATTCTTATAGGTGTAGAACTGTAGAGTCTAGACTAAACTAAGCACTAGGCAGACTAGTATAGTATTTTTCATTTTATTTTATTTTTATACAATAAGCCGTAGCCTAAAAGGCCTTCAACTTGGCTTAACAACGGCCATTTTGGTGATGTATAGTTACTGTGAATGTCCGATATTAGTGAATGTTAAGAGTTACACATGTACCTGATGTGCAACTCTTAACATTCACTAATATCGGACATTCACAGTAACTATACATCACTAAAATGGCCGTTGTTAAGCCAAGTTGAAGGCCTTATGGGCGGGTTTAAAATTTCAACAGCGGGTCGTAACAACCTGCGTCTGTTTATTTAAACGTTGCAATAGGTTCTCCACCTAACACGTGGACCAAAATGTATATGGTGGAATGTGGGTTTTTAGAATGCTTCTGTCTAAATCTCCAGTATAATAGCGTGACAATACTTATTATAATTTGTATGTACCTATATCAAGAAACTTGTAAAACCTTTGAAACCATTACCCTCACAATTCCATTCAGGATCTATAATAATCTTTCTGAAGACAGTCAGTTGTGATAAATATAAATGCACTGAGTCGGTAATATTATTGTCACGTACTTAAGCAATACAGAATTCACTCTAAAAGCTAATGTGAGCGCTGAACTTATAAGTACGTCCAAGCCTCGGATCCACGGATTCCACCCAATCCCAGACTCGTGTTTCATTCGTATTTGTAACTCGCGTATTCATGACTCATTTCGTACCCACAGAGCATCACGAGCTCGGTACATTGTAAACACAGAACGTGTAGTGTTCAACGCAGTCTATTTAGCTGCTAATATTCTTTGCACTGTATCATGCTGTTGGAAAACATTGTGTTTGTCCATTTTGTATGGATGACTGGGATCAGGTAAATAAATGTTGTGCATGTAATGCTGTCTTCCGAATGTTCCTAAAGTTTATCTTAACTAGTTTATCTTTACTATATTGATGTGAACGGGTACTTACTACATCCTTTCTTTCACTAAATATCTACATACTAGTGGTAAAGATTTCCATATCCTCTTTTCAAAATGAACAATGAAATTATAATAATTATTTTCCTTACTAACTCATAATGGTGGGGTACATTTGTACCGGTATAAATTCTTGATGTACTCGTCCCAACTAGGGTTGGTAAGTCAATTTGAATTTTCACAGGATTTTCAAACTTTGGATATATTTTGTGTAGCGTGACTTCCTTCAAATAACAAATTAATAAACTCTACTTACTACTAATTCAGTTTATGGATGTTAATTCTATAACGCCAGGAATAAGTTGAACTCAAATTTTCAAATTCAAATACAGTATTAGGGTACATCATTATTGCTCTACACGCATACATGTTACTGTTAAGTTGAGTGAATACCATGTTTGTCACAATCTTTGGTTAGTTTATTATGGCACTCGCAGGGACACATCATTTTGTAAGATTTTTAAGACATTTATTGATAAATTACAGAGAAACATAATTATTACATATCTATATTTACATTATTACTATCTAAACTAAACTTAAATAAGGCCCCCGTGGCATTGTGCCCAAAAGACTAGCAGCATTCCCCCTTTGAATAGCAATACCTATTCGTTGAGCGAGAAAACTGCCAGCCCTTTGGTCACCAGTTGACTCCACAAGGCGCTTTTTCAAATTCTTGAAAAATTTTTGCGCATTGGGACCCCATGGACCTAGGGTCTCGACACCGACTGGACAAAAACGATACGATGAGTCGAGACTCTTATATTTATTAATTTTAATATTTTCAGCCGCTTCCGCTGCTGCACTGGCTTTTAATTTTGTTTTAGGAAGATGGGACGGGGCTAGAGTGTCAACACAAGTTGCATCCCACACCAGGACCCGACCCATCTCCCACGGTATCAAAGTTATACCATCCGGTCTCTTGCCATCGTCCCTGAAAACGCCGTTTGGCTCTAAAAGCGCAGGCACATTGGCGGTGGCAAGAGCACGGCGGATGATGTCATTCAGCGCAGCGTGGCGTGAGAAGCGGCCTGCGCTCTTTAAACATGAAAGACCATGATGCCCCAAAGTGTCAACGTTAAAACCTCAGGGGCATCGATGTGGAGCGCAAAGCGTGACGCCAAGTCTCAAACCAACTGAAATTCTTAGGATGTCCGGTTCCAAAAAAGTTCAGGTGTTGGCTGTAGGGAAAGCTTTCAACCAATCACCGGATTCCTTTTTACTTTTTTTCTTTTTTCTTTTTCCTTTTCTTTTTACTTTTGTAAGATTAAACTAGTACATTTAATTGTAGTTGACTGTATATAAATAGTACATACGTGTGAGGTTAAAGACTTGTCATCCTTAGTGATGTGTATTACTCTCTCTCGCTCCAACGGCGGAACGGGCTGATAGCACTGGGATGTATTACAGTCTGGAAAAAAAACACACAGCCGGTTCCACCAAATGGCATCAATCATCAGTAAAAATAAAATGTGAAGACTTCTATAATACCTAAACTAGACTAAGAAACGAATGTCGTCCGGATCGCTAAATATCTGGAATCATCTTATCTCTTATCCACATGGATGGATATTTATGTCATCAACGTCAGTGTGTGTGTCACAACAAAAGGCAGTGCGAGGAGAAAGCCTCGAGGATCGACGACCATCCATCACTCACAGCGGCTGTCATCTGTTTGGTATTTACGGTTTGTTCCATACAAATGTCGGCTCTTCAGTTTTGTAACGAATTATATAGATCAACATGAGCTATACTTAACATTAGTATCATCTCTATACTAATATTATATAAAGAGAGGAGATATTATGTTGCTTTGTAATTAATAAACTTTGAAATACTGAACGGATATTTAATTCTTTCAACGTTATTTAGTCAAATTATTCAGAATACCTAACCTAAGCTGTGTATTATTATGCTGAAAATGCACACAAAAAAGCAGGGCAGTAGCAATAAATGTCTGAAAATATGGCATATTTCCATTCATTTTATAAATACAGGCATCACATCAGCCTATGGCAGTATACTGCTGCGTCTTCTGCAAAATGAAGGTCTGCATAAGATTTAGGGGCTTCGGAGTTCGTAGCAAGTCACAAGCAAAGCTGTGAGGCACTACTAGCACAGGGCGGAATCTCCAGCTTGAATGTGTGCGTGTGATCAATAAAATGTAAGCAAATTGTCCGTCAACGCGCACGTCAACTCTACTGACAGCTGTGGCGCGACAGGGAGTTGCCGATCTGTATGTAATACTATTATATTACCTTTGCTACTAGTTAATATTCATAAACTACGTATGGCGAAGGGTTACTCTATTATTAAACAAAGAAAATGTGAAAGTTGAACAGCTAACAGACGTCAGTGACCTTTATGACGTCGTCCGCTTACCTACTCACCCACACTTGGTATTAATTTCCTTAAAAACTTGAGTCGTTTGTACAGTGCAATATTCATAATACATTGGGGTTCCGTACCCAAAGGGTGATATCGGGACCCTTTATTCATGAGACTTTGCCTTCCGTCTGTCTGTCGGTCCGTCATGAAGCTGTAGGTATCTCAGGAAACGTAGAATAGCTAGAGAGCTGAAACTTTCACAGATGATGTATTTCTGTTATCGCTATAAAACAAATACAAAAAATTACCTACTTTCAAATTCAAAGATACTTCTTCTATTTCCTACTTCTTCGAAATTACCTGTTCTGCTGCTGCAACATTGAAAAGTTTAAAAAACCCCCGACTCACAAAAAAAGAACAATAAATAAATCTGTAAAAAGTAAAAAAATAACTATTATATTATGACCTATCTACCATAAGTATTGAACCTTTATTATTATTATAGGTTGCTATATTATTCAATGAGTACGCGCAAAACATCCACAGTTAGGATCGTGCGAGACAGACGTACGATTAGGTTATGATTAGGTGAGCGGTCCCCCACTAGACAAACTGTTAGTTAAAAATATGAATACGTAAATAACATCCCGCCAAAAACATTCTGTAAAAAAACTAGCCAAGTCTCGTTGGAGCTACTTGTTTATCTCTAAAAAGTAATGAGATCTAGACAAAGTCGTGCCAAGTCTAAGGTTCCTTACTGCGATTACTTTATTATTATAGTTAATGTTGTGTGACTTGGCCGTTGAAAATTCTTTATACGTGAGTGTGTACAAGTCAATTATGTTTACACGTAGGTAATGTTATATCTGTTGTAACTACCTATGTTTGTTAAGCGAGATAATAGCCCATACTGGTATTGGTAATTGGACGCTAGTGTCTCATTTTAGGCTGTTATTGATTGGGCAACACATGCATTCAGCATTGACAATGCTGACTTCTGCTCTCTTCTTTTTGAAGCGGCAAATCGACCACCGATCTAACATAAAATAGACGTACAGAAGGACTTCTATCAATGTTTATAATAATAATAATGGACTAGTTATTGAATTAACGTTCTCCAAGTGGCAATTTTCGATCGTCAATGGGTAGCGGTTCTGGCGACAGATTGGTGCAATGGTGTCATGAAGCATCTTGTTTTGTACCCTTGTGTACCCTTCAACGGCCAAGTCACACAACATTAACTATAATAATAAAGTAATCGCAGTAAGGAACCTTAGACTTGGCACGACTTTGTCTAGATCTCATTACTTTTTAGAGATAAACAAGTAGCTCCAACGAGACTTGGCTAGTTTTTTTACAGAATGTTTTTGGCGGGATTTCACTTCTTTTTGTAGAAACGTGGGCATATTGATTTATTTTATTAGATTTTCTTATTAGACGCAGTTTTTTTCTTTTTAGGAGTAGTTTTTTTATTATTACAGATCTTTCTTTTCTTTTTTTCCGGTTCTGATTCT